>JAVKLA010000002.1:37983973-38028025 GCA_034782735.1 Sagittarius serpentarius | reverse complement strand
ACACCCTCCCCCCCCCCCGGGAGCTGTGCACCCCGCGCTGGGTGCTCCCCCGGCTCAAAGCAAACATCAGAAGGTGCGATCAGCTCCGCTCCTTTGACAGCGTCTCCACCCTGGAGCGAGGAAACACACGTTCCCTCCACTCGCAGGGATTCCCCTCTGCCCCTTCAGCCTCCCTGCCTCCACAGCTCGCTGCCCGCCCGGGGGTCTCCAGCCGGCGGCACCGAAACATCGGCACCCGCCAGGCAGGAGCCTGGCGCCCCCGGCACGGGCGCTGCCGGGGCCCAGGCAGGACACGCAGCGGGGAAGGCTCCTGCCTCGGCCACGCTCTGAGAAACACACGTTCAGCGTTAGAAAAGACGATTCCTGGACTGCAGCTGCCCTGCCTGCTCCTGGCTGCAGGCAGGGATGACAGGCCCACGCTTGCGAGCGGAGCGATTAAACCCATCCAAGCTGGCTGCGGCAATTTCCCCGCGCTTGGGCAATGCCTCGAGTTCACAACCGACTCCGTTCACCGGCAGGTAGGCAGCAGGGTTTGATCCTTCCCCTGCCACATGCCGGGGGACGGTGAACACCACCACGTGCACTCCACGCTGGCAGCATTTTACACCCGCTCTGCAGATAATGAGACGAATCACGCCCGAGAAGCCGTCATCTCACGCCGGCAGCACGAGCTGCTGTGGGTAGTTCAGCAGCATTAAGCAAAAGGAGGCAGAATCCTCCTTTGCAGCAAAGATCATCACTAGCAGTCGCAGTAAACACCAGCAACAGGCTACAGCCTCCGCGACCTGCCGAGCATCCCTGTTAATGGCAGGACCTCCTGCCCACGTTACAGCGGGGCCTTGCCCTGCTGCCCTGCCCACCCGCGCCCGTAGGGAAAGCGCGCTCAAAGCGTCCCCCCGAGGCTGGCTCGCCGCACAGAAAAGCGATCACCGTGCACCCTCAAAGCCGAGGTGCCTTTACACCCTCCCACCCGCTCAGTGCCACGTACCCCCAGACACCGCTCCCCTCGCAGGGACGCCGCGGTGGGCAGACACGCAGGCCTGCACGCTGCCGGCACCGACACGCGCCTCTGCTCCCACGCGCAGCTGAAAGCCGGTGCCGGCCCGTGCGCGCGCCCAGCGCG
Source organism: Sagittarius serpentarius (assembly GCA_034782735.1). Lineage (NCBI taxonomy): Eukaryota > Metazoa > Chordata > Aves > Accipitriformes > Sagittariidae > Sagittarius > Sagittarius serpentarius. The sequence continues at coordinate 38,026,902 of JAVKLA010000002.1, read as the reverse complement.
GCAGAGCCAGGCGGTCGCTGCTGCACCATGGGGCAAACCCTCCCCTTGACTGGTTAAGGAATTCCTGGCTGTGACCCAAAACTCCTATTAACAAATCAAACTATAAAAACCAACAGAAGCAGCCAGGAGATTTCCCTCCATCATCTGCTGATTTATAGGGTTACTGGTGTCAGCAGTTTAAAAGAAGCAAAATTCTATCGAAGAGCCACTAAAACCCGGCGCTGTGCGCTTTAAAACAATCACAAACGTTCATCTGAAAAGACTGCTTGGGATATAATTCCTTGATGTTTAATTATTAACGTTCCAGGCAAACTAGTTAAATTCTACTGAAGAGAAGGAGAAGCAATCAGAGTTAAAAATTAGCTGAAGGAATATCATAAATCATTCTGGGGAGTATTTTGCAGAAGTCCCACTGGAGCTGCTTCTGCCAAAAAGGAAGAGAGGGTCTGCCGTGCTCCGGGAAACTCGGAAGGGAGGAGAGGGAACCGGCTGCACACGATGCCCCTGCGACACGGAAAGGCTGCAGAGCAATTCCCAGAGCAACGTTGATCTCTGCTCCCCAGACGGACAGGGAGCGGGCACGGGGACTACCGCAGCGGCTCCATCTGTCACAGGGGTGGCTGCGGCTCTGACCTCCCGGCTCTCCCGCGCCACCGCCCTCCGCCCTCCGCCGCGGCTCTGCTCAGTCTATACGCTGACTCGTTTGTCAATACATCTCTCTGACGCTGACTGATGCGCCTCATCGCCCTCAGAACCAGACAAGCTCCTCTTAACACAGCCGCTTCTGTAGCCCGTAATACCTGGAGCCACCTCGCCGGCCTTCCAGACCCCACCTGCCCCCTTCTCCCTCCCCGCTCAGCACCCCCAAACCCAGTGTGGGGGATCCTGGGGCTCGACGTGGCACAAAGCCAAAGCCAGCATTTGGTGTCCAAATGCAGATCTTGGGGCGATACCCTAAACTCCGACCCATGCTCTGAACAAAGCCCCCCACCTTCCCTCCGCAGGGCCAGCCCCAGCCCTGACCCCACCGCGCATCACCTCCGTGCCCACGTGTCCCGGTGCAGCCGCCCTCCCCGACACCGCGGCCGCCTGCCTGCTCCTCCCCTCCACCAGCACCACCGCTGCCGCAGGCTCCTCGGACACGGCTCTGCACCACCTCTGTTACCGTGGGGGGATCCAACAGCCCCCTTGCCCACGGGCAAGCTGCCTGCCATCTCCTAACCGGCCGCCCCGGCTCGCCCGCAGCCTCTGCCGGGCACCCCGCTCCCCTCACCGGGGCGGACCGACCCCCAGCTCGGCAGGCAGCGCAGCACCTGCTGCCTGGACAGAATCTCAGTCCAAATCCATGCTCTTCTACTTTTTTCCAGCTTCCATTTCTTTTCCAATATGCTTTCGGAAATCCCTCCAAATCCCCCTGGCCCAGCTCAGAGGGGAGGACGACAGACAGCTCTGCCGAGCCAGCCTCCTGCATCTTACTGGGCTCGCAGGAACCACGTACTGGGGCCTCCCGGTTGCCACACTTTAGTGGTCTTCCCCCTCTCCCCTCCCTTCTTTGCTGTTCTGTTTTACTTATCCAGCAGAAAATAAGAGAAGCCAAGGCTTCTTGCTGCTTCATCTTGATTCAGTCAGTTTTATATCTCACAAACGCATATGCAGATTTCTCTGCTTTATTTGTTCATTAAGACTTCAATAAAAGTGTTATAAAAATGCCCTTTTTTGTTGTTAATTGCAATTTCTGTTTTAATATGCAAGTTGTGCCAGCTCTCCTCAGAGACTCCCCAAGCCTCTCTGTAAATAATACAGCCGCCCCAGCCTAACGCGCGCTGCCTGCTGCGTATTTACACGGCTATCAGAGCCCAGCCGGGGCAATGGCAGCGGCGGGGCGTTCGGCAAAGAGCTCCCGCCGCCGCGCTCAGCGGAGGCATCGCCGCCCCTGCAACGCAGCCCCCGTGGGGGACCCCGAGCCCTGAGCAGCACCGCAGGATCAGCTCCTCAGACAGACACCCCCCCCCCCCCAGGCCACGGCATCCCCGTCCAGCCCCGCAGAGCCCCCAGCGTCGCAGGCAGCAGCGCAGCCTCCTGAAGCAGCCTCGGCCAGGACAGCAAGGGAAGCACCGCTGGTGCCGGATCAGGCCCAGAGCAAGGTCTGCTGAGGCTGCGAATGCTCGGCTGCCCGCAGGGTCACCCGGCGAGGGGCAAGGAAGGTTTCCAGCCTGCATGGGTGCGACCTGGGAGGCGGGCGCTGCGTTTCCAAGGGCCAAACCCGCCCGCAGGGACTCTGCCGAAGCCTGGGAAGACGCCAGGGATGCAGGCAGCCCGCTCATCTCCGGGCTGCTCTGAGGCTTTAGAGATTGCGGTGCCACCGTTCAGCAATTCCCCAACACTTTAAAGGACCCTATTATCACTTGCCTCTGCCTTTGTGCAACGCAAGTCATTTCGCTCTGATGTTTCCCATATTGAGCCTCTGCCTCAGGCTGAAATTTTGAGGGAAGTTTTAGCAAGAACGGTTCAAACATTTCTGAGAAGGCGGCTATGGAAAAATGCTGTTTTGACACATTCAGAAAAAAAAAGTGTTCTACAACCCTAATGCTCAGAAACCTCCGCACCTTCCTGCAGCCCAGCGAGCAGCCCGGAGCTGGGCAGGGGGCGGCGGGTGCCCCCGGTCCCCGCTCCCCCACCCAGCCCCTGCCCACCCCGAGCTCTGCTGCTACGCACTGCTGCGCGCACACAGCAGCCATTGCTTCCCCCGCGATTCTCCCCCTCCCCGTGAAGTCAGGGAATAAGTCAAGAAAACGAAGTTGCAAAGCACCGCCGAGAGCCCCGGGGATCAGGCACCGAGACACAGCCCAGCCCCTGCACTCCCCTCCGCGCAAGAGGGTCCGATCCTGCAGCAGGGCAGCCGATTACCCATCGCATCCCTTCTGGTAAAAAGGCGTGCAGTGCAGCAGCACTCCCCGCTTTCGCCAAAAGCCGGGCCGCGTGGCACGCGGCCGGCCGGCCCCGAGCCAGGCCTGGCGCAGGGCTGGCAGAGCCAGGGCTGGGCGGCCTCCACGGCTGGGGCGTCCCCGGGGAGCAGAGCTCAGCTCCCCAGCGGGACGGCTGCTCGACTGCCCGACTCGAGAAAGTTACTTACAGCCGACCCAAGGCGGCAGAGCCCGGCAGAGGGGCCGGCAACACGCCGCTTGTGCTTAAGTAACCCAAGTGCCCCTCAACGGGAACCTATGAGAGCCAAACGAAATAGGAAGGGGCATGGCTATCAAACACAGGAAAATGAAGCTGTTAGAGACTCAAACTCATTAAATGGCTGTGATAACACTTTATTTTAATCGTACATTTAATTCATACTCAATTCCAGGGGAGCTCCAACAGAAGCCCCTACGGCATCCACATGAAGAGCAGATAAACGGGTTGTACTTAGTGCTGAGACAACGAGCACCCGACAGCTCCGGCACGGTCACACGTGAGATGTGTTAACAGAAAATATACCCCGTGATGTGTATCACTGGCATATTTGATAACATGTCCTCAAGAATGAGATTCAGAGGGACAGATAGCTCTTCGGTGCCCTCACAATGAGGATTAGCAGGTAGGCGCAGGGGCTGCACCTGCAATTTCTACCTGCTCTCACGCCTGCAAAATTCACAATTGCAAGGAGGACCAGGAAAGCAGGGGCACGAGGAGAGCACAGGCTGGAACAGCAGCAGCAACGCGGCGGCAGAGCGGGTACTCGCTTGCAAAAGAAGAATTCCGTAACTGGCAGCCAGAAACTCCAACTTCTGGAGTGAAAACAGCTCCTGCCAGCGCTGCTGCAGCAGCAAAACACAGCAAAATGAACCCAGGAATTAGCTTGGCATAACTACCTCTAACAGCCTACCAGTCAGCAGTAAAATCAACTTTCTGGTTGCTAATTCTGGACGATTGAACTGTGCAAAGCTTAAGGTTTCTTTATGCCATCATTTTTCACTCTAAAAAAATTCAGGAAAATGCTGGGCTCTCATGGCAAATGCCTGTTTTGGAAGCAAGCTGCTCTTGTGTATCATATTGTTCTGGTACCGCATCACAATCTATCAAAGTCGGAGTCCCCAGAGCAAGAGAAATCAAAACATCATGAATAAAGTGCAACTTTCAAACTCCAGTAGTCTGACAGTGTTAGACTAAGCCTCCTAACATGCAGCGTTGTATTGATGCTTTCCCCTAATAAAGTCAATGCTGGCCTAGCTTCGCTGCCTACAGCGCATTTGCTCAATTAGAGGAGAACAAATAAGGCAACAAGCCAAGATGGAAGTGGTAAACACTGCACCGAGCTCGCAGGGGCTGCTGCACCCAAACCGCGGGCAGCTGCAGGTGCCCGCTTTGAACCTGCTCTCTGCCTGCACGCTGCCGGCCCCGGGGCTGGGATGAGGGGTATCCGCGCCTCTCCCCTTGATCCTCCTGCCCCGGTGCTGCTGGGTCCGCGGGGCCGAGCACCCACCTGAGCGGGTGCAGCACCCACTGCGGGACCCCGCAGCTCAGGGCAAAGAAGATGCCGCGGCACGTTATCCAGACGTCGCATCAGCTCTGCAGCCGCTTCGGGACCTCCCTCTCCCCAAACCGGGACCACCGCTCTTTGGGACGGGGTGCAAACCCACGCAAACGCAGCACAGGTTTTTACTGCCGACCCTCGCAGCCTTGCAGAACCACCCAAGTCCTGTTTGCGCACAAGCCGCCAGCGCTGCTTTTGAGTGCGACGGGAACGGCGCTCCGCTCCCCTGCGCTGCCCGAGCCCATGTGCCGGAGCCCGCCGGGGGCCCGCCGGCCCTCCCAGCACCCTGTGCAGCAGCACGCTCCGGGTCTCCTCGGGGCCGTCCCGCTGCACGAGCTCACCGCGGCCCCCCAGAGCGGGGGAGATCCCTCCGATCCTCCCCACGTCTCCGGCGGGCAGAGGCTCCCTGGCCGCTGCGGGCAGCGGTGTTTTCTTGCCCTCACGTGGTGCCTCTGGCTCTTGGTTAGCATTTTAAAGGCAATTAGTACGGCCCGAGCCGTGAGATTTGTCAGCTCCGGCTCGAGCGGCCAGGCAGTGCAGGAGGGTCACGCCGTCACATCCCTGCCGTGGCTCAAGTCGCCCACCTCGGTGCAGAGGCTGGAGGAGAGCCCCGGGGAACCAAGTGCGAGGGAAGAGGCAGAACCCAGTCCACCCGCGCAGCCCTGGGGAGACAGCCAGCGCACCCGTTTCACGGGTGGAAGCATATGCTGCAGCAACACGGGTAGCCAAGGGTGCCCAGGCTGCAGCAACGCGAGCCGGCCGAGCGCCCGGCCCCACTGGGAAAGCACCAAGGGGTCCCCTGGGACCCCCCACCCCCCCACTCTGCCCAGAGCAGGGCTCAGCCCTGCCACCTCCCGCAGCCGACACCGAGCATCCCCCAGCAGGTCCCTGTCCTCCCGCTGCCATCTGCGCCGGCACCAAGCGGTGTCATTTGGGGCGCAGGACGGCGGCACCCGAAGGAAAACTCCCCCTGCCAAGAAGAGCGAGCCGGAGAGCCGGGCAGCCACGGGGCAGGAGAGCTCGGTGCACAGTTAACTGGACAGAGCCGGGTCGGTCAACACGGGAAACAGCAGGAAATACGGACGGCCATAGCGAGAGCTGCAGCAGGTCTGGGGGGAGCCAGGCAGACGGCAATGCAGGAGGGGGGAACGGAGACAAAGACCGAGGCAAAAGGGATGTCAAAGGGCGGAGGGGAGAGGAGAGGGGCCACGGGCAGGCCTGGCCTCCTCCCACTCCAGACCAGGAAACCTGACTTACACCAGCCCTGTTGCTCGCTCCCTGGCCCGTCTCCACGAGGCAAAAGCTCTGCCAGCCCTCCTGGCGAAGGAGACCTTTGCTGCCCAGGGGCAACCAGCAAAGAGCCTGCTGCCACCCCTCCGGCCCGGGGCACCAGCGCAGAGCTCAGGCCGGGCGCCACAAACAGCCCATCAGTGCAAAGAGTGCAGGAATCAAAAAGCCTCTTGCACGGCCAAGTGCATCGCCTCTCAGAGCCGTGCTCTTCTGCGCTGGCAAGTGGAAGAGCGAGGCTGTAATAGAAAAATCTCCTCATGGCTCCATGCAGTCTAAGAAGAATTAGATCAGAGCAGCCAAAATCCCCCGGTGCCAGGAGCTCCCAGCCTTGCCACCGGTGCTGAGCCCAGGGAGAGGTGCGGGCAGGGTGTGCGGGCAGCTCCTGGCACCGTGGGCTTTGCCCACACCAAGACCTCGGAGACCTTCCCCCGCCGAGGGCGGCACCGAGCACTGCGGGAGCTGGTGTGCTCCCAGCGATGCTGACGTGAACCCAAGGAGGGGAAGGACGGGCTTCGGCTCAGCGGTGCCCGGCATCGAACCAGCCCGCAGCTCCGAGCGGAGCCAGGACCCAGCCGTGCCGGCAGCACCGCCTGCCGCGCCACAAGGGCGGCAGGGCCTCAGCCAGAGCCCAGCCCCGGGGAGCTGCAGCATCGACCGAGTCCCAGACTCCTCACCCACGCCACCACCTCCGCCGGGCTCCTGCCGCCACGGCTGAGCGGTGCACGACACCGTGGCCGCAGCACGCAGACCTCCTGCGAATCCTCCTAAAGCTCTTTCTCGCTGCAAGGGCCTTTCTCCGCTCCTGCCCAAGGAGGCACACAGACATTTTTTTGCACGTTTTAAAGCTCCGTCACATCCCACTGAGCTCCTTCTCTCACCACCAGCTCTAAATCCACAACCCCGACTGTGGGATTTCCACCCGGCCACCGCCCCCGCCAGCACAGCGGGGAGGGATTACGGCACCTCAGCTCAGCAGCAGTGATAATCCTCTGCCTTATCAGTGCAGGGAGCAGCCGCCGAGAAGGACGGCTAGAGCTCGCGGGGACCCCGGTGCCAGTGCCGCCCACCCCGGCTCCCAGCAGCGGGAGGGAGCTCCCGCCCGGGTGGAGGGTGCCGATCCTGCAGCAAACCTGCTCCGGCCACTGCGCCGAACCCAGCTGCCAGCAAAGACCCTTTCCGCACAAGCGCAGCCCTGTAGGTTGGGGATTTATGCCCGGGAGATCCAGGCTGGCGGGGCAAGGGGACCAAGCAGGTAGAGCTACCTTCTGCATTGATGCAATTAGTTAAAGCAGCGAAACCACAACTCAAAGCCAACACTAAATGAGTGTTGTTTGCTATGACAGACCCTCCCTGCCTCTGCACTCCCATCACGCCTGTCAGTCCCATCACGCCTCGCACTCCCCTTACCCCTCTTCCCCTCTGCCCCCACAACACGTCTCATCTCTCCTCTGTCCCGTAACCCCCCCTGCCCAGCCTGCCCTATTACTGGGAACGCACAGGGCACCAGTACAGCAGAAGGATTTAATTGCATGTCAAAATTAAATCTCTTTTGATGAAGAACAATTCAACTACGGCTCTGCCTAATCAAATTAACAAAGTCTTTTTTGATTTTCAATTATCTTCTTCACTGGAACACTTTATCCAGTGCTCCTGCGATACAGCCGACAAGCCCCGACTAACAATTGAGGTGTTTTGCTGTGCTTCAGCAAGGCAGGGCGGCCACGGGAGCACCCCTCCACCTGCCCCCCCCTTGCCGAGCCAGGAAATGACTGGAGCAAACGTGCAAGGTTAAGTAATGCCAGCGGCCCCTCATTGCGGCACAGCCAGCCCCCTGCCTCCATGGCCAGGGATGGACCAGCTCCTCTCCTTGCCAGGATGCTGCCGCAGCACCCACGCTAGTGCCATTGCAACACCCTCCCGGAGGCTGGAAGGGCTGACAGCCTGAAACACCCTCACCATCACCCCAAACCAGGGGCCCAAAGACCTGGGGACAGCCAGCAGCGAGGCCAGCCCCGCCACACCATGCCCTGTCCGTGGCAGCAGGGAGAGGGGACCCAAGGGAGCCCACCCACGAGCTGGGGGCAGCCACAGCACCCTCCTCGAGAGGAAACCACGCAGATACAAGCTCCCGTCGCCTCTTCAGTGGCGCCCATTGCTGCCCGCCTCCCCGGGGCGCCCAGACCTGCAGCACCCACGTGCTCCGCAGCCCGCCGGAGCGTGCCAGCCCCTGAACGGCAGCAGCAGGGCTGGAGCCCGCCAGAGAGGAGCCCAGCAGGATGGAGACTCCTCCTGCCAGGGCCCCGCATTCACCGCTGGCCAATTACCACCCAGGCATCACACTTAAAAGTCACTTAAGGAAGAGAATGGACTTGTGTGAAAGCATTAATAGAGAGGCTGATGTATCCATCACAGGGCGCAGAGCACCTGCCTGACCCGGGCAGAGGATGCAGCAGCGCCCGCAGCGTGGACCGCTGGTGCTGACCACCCTGCTTGCACCCAGAAGGCGCCTGGACCCCGTCTCAGAGGGGAGCAGCCAGGCATGGGGCGAGGAAGGGCAGGAGATGTGCTAGCCTGCCTGACCACAGCAGCGGGCAGCGGGCCTGGCAGAAGACAGGCAGATCCTGACAATTTGCAGGCATCAGACAAGCACCGAGGCTGCCCTGAGCCGCCCAGGGCTGGAGCGCGCAGGCCCTGGTGCCTCGAGGGACGGCTCCATCCCCTTCCCCTCCTACCAGGGACATCAATTACCCGGTGAGGACGGAGCTCCCTGTGCTCCCCCTCCTGACAGGCCCCAGGGACCGGCAGGAGACAACAGACGGGAGCCAGCCTCAGGACCCCAGGAAGGGGCACATCCGGCACCCTGGCCAGTGCCAGCTCACCTGAGCACCCCCACGCCAGCGGGGCTGTGCGCGCGCACTCCCCACGGGCCCTGGAGGAGCTCCGAGCTCCCTGCTGCTAGAGAGACATTAAGCTGCAATGGCAGGACAAAAAAAGTATTAAAAGATGCTAATTTAATTAAAAGAACACGACAATGGCTAAATCAGCAAGTGAAGGAGAACACCTATCTGTAATAAGGGCACAAGTACCAATGCAGAGGGATGCAGCGAGGCCCCATGGCGGAGGTCCAGGCCGAGCTTCCCCGCTGCAGGAGGACGGGGTTCGAAGGACCATCTCACCTCCCGGTCCGGCTGCAGACGCGCAAGTGCACGCAGGCAAGCGCGCACGACTCTTCCCCCGGATTATCCTCCAACTTGCAGCCTTCTCCCTGCCACCGCAGGCATGCTGGGTAGCCTCCAGCAGTTCCTCCTCCTCCTCCTCCCTAGCAGGCTTTCTGCTCCCAAACGCAGGCTACAGCAGCTAATCCTACTGCAAGGTCTCTGGGGCAGGGAACGGGTTTTTACTGGTACCTTCCACTGCGTTCAGACAGCAGCCGAGCAGAGCCCGGCCCGCGCTGCTGCGAGCGGGGAGAAGGGGGACCCCCATCCGCCGCTCCTGCTGCCCGGAGCCGGCTCCGTCCTGCAGCGCCTGCAGAGACTTGAGCGCAGCTTGCTCGCCCCCCCCCCCCCCCTTAGCACTACTGGAAATGGGCAATAAACTGGATTGGGGAGAAGGTGTCTTAGTGTAAACTCATAGAAAGGGGAAAGAGGCAGGTCTAACTCCAGCACTGAAGAATGAGATTAAATAAATGTTAGATGGTAAAATAAAATATTGGATCATTTGAGAATGCTACATCTTCTGTAAATGGGAGATTCTCATCTTTTTCCCCCACAGACAAAGGTTAACAGTCATGAAAGTCATTGATTAGTGGAGGCTGTTCTCAGACTGTGGCCTGAATGAGCTGCAGAGATTTCTTCCTATGCTCATCCTAGTGGAGACAAGGGTGAGAGGCAAGAGCTGATCCATGGAATGTGTGAGGACGCAGGAGAGAGTTGATATGTATGTGAAAGCATGCAGTGCTGGTGTTTGTTTCACGGCTCATGGGGAAACACCTTGTATAATGCTGTGCATTCTTACATATGAGAGTTATCCGTAACATTTATTACCCTTGGTAGCTAACAGGTTTATCAGTACAAAACTCGCTATACCTGTGTTTATCAAAATGAGCTGCATGTGGGCACCTGAGAGGAGGGTGGGAAGGGACAGAGTGGAGCTTCTTAGGCTTTTTACATCTTTTAAAATCCCATTTCAATCACTGTGTGCCTATAAAAAATGTGGTTTAGAAATGTAAAAGATACTATGTTTACATGTATGTAAGGATATGTGACCTGATAATTATAGAACTAGGTGTATAACTATTTAACTAGATAAAATGTAGGTACCACATAACCAGAGATGATTTGGGGCCATAGTCTGATTCTGCCTGCTTTTTCTCCATTCCTTCTCTACACTTTCCCGCTGTAGCTAATGTGCTCTGATCCCTTTACAAGGGATTGCAGGTCCCTTCTTTTTTCTTCCCTTGCTATGGTCTTTAGACAGTGGCAGTGACTCATACGGGCTCTGGTATGAGTCAGGAGTGAAGGTTTCTTCTGTGCCTGGCATGGTTGGATCTTGGCAGCCCTCAGTTATACACCACATTCTTTGAACGTGGTAGTTCATGTACTTTCAGTTCTGTTCTGCTCTCATCTGCAGATCTAACTGATCAGGAGATGGGAGGGAATGGTACCAAGGTGGAAAAGAGCTGGCAATTAGTTGGGGTCTGTCCATGCAACCTTTTTTCAGAAAACGCCTGTGGAGTTGTAGGGTTTTGAGAGATGAGTAGAAAACTGTGCTTAATGGTAAATATTTGGGAACAAGAAAGGCTGCTTCCCCCCTCCCACCGCCCCCCCCCCCCCGATGTTTGTATAGCACCTTGCACAAATCTTATGTCTTTAAAGCATGCCGTACATAACACAGATGGCATGACCTTGCCGTTTGTTTTTGCCTGCATATACGGAACTTGAACTCCTTGAAGAGGAGGCAGTATGTGCATTCCCTACCAGCCTGTTCCTACAGACCACAGATGATCAGTTGTGATGGGGAAGATGCGTCTTTTTCTGTTGTTTCTGTCTTTTTGACACCAGCCTGTGCTAGTCTTTGGGGTGGCATGCTGGTCGTTTTTTGCTCACTTTTTCCCTCCTGAATGTGGGGCCAGAAGATGTTTTGCTCCTGCGTGATAGTCCTCTGTGGTGAATTCGTGCTGACAGACAATGCTGGCTGCAGGGACGCTGGTAGCTATTTCAGTTTCATTCCTTATTTAAATGCTCTCCCTCCAGAGGCAGACTTCTGGTTGACTTGTACTGATGCATTTTCCTTGTGCATCCTTCTGCTATGGCAGCTCCTGCCCAGGGCAGGGACAGAGAATGAACCTAATGGAAGGAATTAGCACCAGAAGAAAAAAAAATATCCCCTGAGCGAGACACACAACTACTGGGAACTTAAGCAGTATTTTGATGCTATACTGCTTTGTGGCTAAGTCTAGCCCTCACCAGGAGAGACGGGAGGAAAGGAATTATTTGGAGTCTGTGCAAGTGTCTGGGGCATGGTCAATTCAGGTTAGATGTGCCATGGCTGAATGGTATTTGGAGTTGTCTCAGACAAGAACTGGGCAGAGAAATGCTGTCAGGAGGCTTTTCTCCTACTTATTTGGGTCGATAGAGTTGAATGGGTCATTCTCACCTGCCAGGGTGCACAGATTGCTGTCATGCAAGCTAAAGCTTTAGACCAGTGCTTAAATGGTCTGCCCTGCCATTAACTGAAGGGAGAGGAAGGATGTCAGTAAATACATACTACCCTTTCAAGGGATATTGTTCAGCTGATGTTCAAGGTCCAAAATCCGCTCTGGTTTATGGCAATTTTATGTTGGTGTTGCTCCAATAGAGCTTGATTTATACTAGTGTGAACAGGACCCAAATGTGAATATTTCTGTGTGCAACCTTAGTTTTGTCAGTGTGGGTCTTTATGTATCTCCTTGGCTTTGTGCCCTTGATTATTTATTTTTTTTTCAGTCTTCCTGGGTTTTATTTTCCATTGTCCTGAGCTTGGGACAGTGGAAATGAGTTGCTGATTGTGGGGAACATGACTAAGCCTGCAACTTGAGGGAGGAAGATAGAGGTGTTGCCACAGTGTGGGCAAGTATCTCTCTCACTGTCTAGCATTGGTGGGAAACTTGGATGTTCAAGTGCAAATTTGCTGGAGTGCACTAGTATGCAGCTGTGTTGCCAGCATTACCAATGCAAACATTGATGTCCATTGGCTACCAGTGATTTGGACACTTTAGGGTGAGAACTGCCAAGTCTCTGTTTTTTTGGAATATTTCTAATGTAAACCTCAGTGTGAAAATATATACTAAATGCTAGTGTGTTGGTTCTGGGAAAAGACAGGTGTACATTCCTAGTGCACACAGTATCTCTCAAAGTCTTTCATGCAACTGTGTGGTCTCAGTTCACTGCTTTGCTAAATATCTTCACTATTTATGAAGGGCTGTTGTTTTCAGAGGTTACAACCACCTTCCTGAATGGGAGTTGGAGGTAAAGAACAGTTTGTCATAAACTAGCACAGCAGACTTTTAAAAATTGTGTTATGCTGTAGCCTTGACCTGGGATTGCAGACTCTTCTGCACTTGTTGGAGAAACAGCTGCTGAGGAAATTTTTTTTTTGTTTGGGTAGATAAATAATACACAGACTTGGCCAGAAAGCCCAAGTGCTGCAAGTGATCCCTTTGCCAGATTGGAAATGCTGCTCTGGATCCTCGCTTTTTCTGCTTGGAGTTACTTGTCACTGGAACACTTTGGTCTCTCTTTTGCTCTCTCTTTAATGAAACTGCTGTGCTCGGTTTAAATCCTTGGTATTGTAAAAAACCACTTGCCTTGATAAGGACCCTAGCTTGATGAAGCAATGGCTTTTGTCAGAGCAGGATGTTTTATTTCAAGGGCTTATTTTTAATATTTCTGGTACTGGAATAGGGCAACAATAATACCTTCAAACTTGGTGGTGATACACTGATGGAGTGTCAGTAAGATGAGAATTAGACCCATGTGCCTTCCCCTTTGGCTGCTGGCGGGCTTGGACAGAATAGAATTCAAAAGCCTCTTCCATCTGCATGGCTATGCTTCAACCTGTGTTTCATAACCGACAGCAACCAGAAAAGCATTAATGCTACGATAAATTACCAGGTGTCACAAGCCATTGAACTGCATGGTGAAGCAGAAGGTTGTCTCTTGAAGGGGTTGAGCAACCCAGGAATATAGTCCTTTAGAAATAGCTTTTAATGATGGTGATGTGGGCTTCAATTGTAAAGTTCCACAAAGCAGTGTCCAAACAGCTTGTCAAACAAAAATGAGGCTTCTGTACTGTCTTTGTGGAGACCATCCTGGCTTGTGGTGTGGTATGTTCTCTTGCTGCTTTGCTCATTTCCTGAGCTCTGAATCACTTTTCCAAGTTCCCAAGTTGGCAGTGACCATCTCTAGCCGTGCTATGCTGGTCCTTCACTCGTCCTGGGTTTAGGTTCCCCACTAGCTCAAGTCCTGCTGGCTCATCTGAGGAGTGCAGCCAGTGCTTTATAAGTTCTCGGTGAAAACCTGGGGAAATCATCTGGGCTTTGGCTCAGGAGTTAAGGCTCCTTAGCTCTTGAGGCTGAATGACTTAAAGCACAAATAGTGCAGTAAAGGTGGTGTATTTATTAGAGCAAGTTCCTATTAACTCTTCTCTTTGACAGGTTAAATATCTCTAGTTGTTCCTGTCTGTTGTCTTACAAGATCTAACTCAAAGCCAGTGAATTCTTTGCATTTCTATTGAGTTTAATGGGTTTTGAGCGTGTGCCCAGGAATATAAGATCAGATGTGCTGGATGAGACCAAAAGTCCATCTATTCCCAATGTCACATATCTGACATTGCTCAGTAGCACAGCTGTATCTGGCATTGAATTGTATCTGGTATATCTAGCATCTATCTGGAATCAAGCATAAGTAGTACATAGAGCTCTGCAAATAACTTACTGCTCAGCTTGGTGTTTTTGAGTGTGTGCATGGTGGTTGACAGAAAGAAAATAATTTGGGCTTAACCTAACCCCCATCTCCACCCTGACAGGTCTTCCTAGGTTCTGATTTGGACCAAGCGTAGACTCTGATTCTGATTTAAAAAAACCACAACACAACCAACCAAATAAAAAAAAAAAATTCTCCCTAATTTTTAAGGAATGGTTTAAAGGGATTTTTATCTAGAAAACCTGAAATTTTTATTTTAAAAGGTTAAAATGAAACATTTATGATTAAATACTTATGAAAGCAAATTAAGCACAATTCAGGAGATATAAAATACGCTGGCCTTATTAAGTTGCTATTTTAATGTAAAAAGTCATGCCTGAAGATATTACCCTCTCTGATTTTCTGCACTATGCTGTGTCTTGGTATAAAGTCAGTGAAAAGAAGATCTCAGTGTTTATTTGAGTTGATATTGGAGGAAAGCAGTGAGCTCCATGGATAAAAATAGAGATTATAGTGTCTGATGCAGGCCCCACTAGTAATATCATGTTGTTTTGTTTTAATTACAGGAATTACCTTGCTGACGTCAGTTTGTCAGTCAGCAGGGAGGATACTTACATGCTGTTCTGGAGGTGGGCAGACACTAACAGTTACTTTAGAGAATGTTTTTTTTTGTGGAAGAAGTTTTTAAACCAAAAAATTCAAACTTAAAAGTATGTGTGTGTGTGGGGGGGTTGGTGGTTTTCTTTTTTTTTTTTTTTTTAATATGGGTTTAGTAACATTTTTTTGCTAATAATAGCAGTTGATAAAAACTAAAATCAAACTCTTCTTTGCCCTGGTTAGAAGCTCACCAGTTTATGGTTGGGTAGGCTGGGAGGTTGGTGTGTTTGAGAGTGGCGAGGAGTTGCATTTCACATCTAGATCATGTGGTCTCATTTCTGCGATCCAAGAAAATATTTTGGCAAATGCTTTCATTTTGCTTAAAGGGCTGGGTTTTTGTTTTGTTTTGTTTTGGTTTGGTTTTTGGTTTTTGGTTTTTTTTTACCCCAAAGTTAAGTGGCAACTAAAATGGAGTCATGAGTGCCTTTGGAGGTAATGAGGTAGAGCTCACATGTGCATTACTTGTGCACAGTGGAGAAATGTATATGGGCTCATCCTTTAGCCTTTACATTAACCACTGACAAGCTGTTTTCCTCTGTGCCTCAATTTCCCCACCTGTGGGAGGAAACTGACCTCCTTTGCAAAGCTCTTTGAGACTGATGAAAAGCACTGGATAAGCAGTGTTATCTATAGGTATTGGCAGCTGAGGTTTGGACTAAGATGCTTTTTCTTTCTCCTTCCCACAGAGAATCTGGTACTGGCCACTGTTCAAGGCAGGCAATAAATGTGAACCATTCTATTGTATTTTTCCAATCGTAATTTTCCTTGTTTGCATAAACAACATAACAAAGTTGTGAGGCTTGTGGCCTGTTAGGTTGTGATCCCATCAGTCTGCAGGGAGTTGTACTCCTAAGAGCTGCTGCATAGATGTTCCAGTTGAATTCAATTTATGGTTTGCTTTTTGAAACATAATTTCATTTCTAAATGTGGAAAGTGTGTGGAGCTGGAGATTTGTCTTAGTGCTGGGAGGAGAGTCCTAGTCTGATTATTTAAAATGAATTAGTTCTGATGAAATATTTAGCTTTTAAACAACACATTTAATACAGTGAATTACATTTTATTTATTAATAGTTGTTGCAATGAGATTTGGAGAGGAGTTCTGCTAAAACATACTTGTGATATTGCAAAATATAGTAATGATTATAATATTTTGTTAAATTATTAATATCCACTGTGCCTACAGAACTACATAAATGTCAGATTTCGAAATTGTTTTTATCCGAAGAGTGATATGTGGGCATTGTTTTGCTTTTCTGGATAGTTTTTCAAAGAATTTTTTTTGTTAATTAAAGGGACAAAATGAAAGCAGGAAGGACAGTCAGGTGTTGCCATTGTTTAACTCAACTCTCTTCTCATTATCAAAGCACCCCCAGGAAACATGTTGAAGATTATTTCTGCCAGAGCCAGACCTTTTTGCAAAGACAGATTCCTTGTAGTGGGAAGATTGCAGTTAAAGGGAAAGATGTGTGGAAAAGCCAGGCACAGGGCTGACCAAGACTGCTGCTTCTTGAGAAAAACACCCTTGTCTTACTGCTACCTTCTCTACTGCCGACTGGCTTATTTGTACACTTCATCCATCCCTTGGTGGTTATTGTCAAAGAAAGCCAGGCAGAGCACTTTCAATCTCTGTGGACCAGATTTTCTTCCACTAGGACGGACGCTAATCTGTCAAAGATTTGGCTTCCTGCCAGTGACTCTGCTTATTTCAGTTTGTGGCTGTGGCCCTGTGAATGATGGCAAATTCTGCCTGTGGGACCCTAGTGCCCACCTCAAGAGGAATGCTCCTTACCTGTTTCATTCCACGTGCTGCCCAGGGAGCTCCTGGATGTTGACTGGCCTGTGCTTGGCCTGGTGTGGGAGTGTGATGGTCTTGCCCTTGTGTGTCCCCCCAGCATGGTTGTGTCTCATGCCAATGAACAGTTTCAGACGAACTCAGGCCTGGTTTAGGGGATAGGGTAGCCCAAGGATATTTCCTTTTGGCACCTTGTCTTGGAGAGGAAGGAAGTTTAGCCAGGTGGAGGCAGACGCTATGTGCCAAGTGGTCTCTGGATCAACAAACGGGCCCTGGCCTGTTTTATTTTCTAATATGGGCATACCAAATGAAGAACAAAAATGACAAAGTAAAGGTCTGTCTTCATTTCAGCAATTGTTTTTCCACTGTTCCCTTCAAATGGAGTAGAAGTTGTCTGAAGTCTCCCTGGACTTTATTTGGGGCCTGTAATACCAGCACAGGAAGGTGAAGATGTGGGAATACACCAAAGATTTCCCTTATCCACCTAAAACTACTGCTCTGGAAGCATCCAGTTAAGCCACTTGTCCAATTACCCCTTGCTCTCTGGTGTGACTTTCTGGGTTGCCAAGCAACTGGGAAAAGCTTGCAAGGCATACTTGTTAATTACTGGCAACCAGTGAGTTTTCCTCTTCTTCCCAGCATCTTTCCTATTTTACTTAATTTTCCAACTGAAGTTGTCTATCCAAAGGAAGCCTTTCTGAATATTTGGATGTATCCTGAGGCACTTTGAAAGATCTAATTCATGAGTCTGCACCTGGAGATGTTGTATTGGGTCTGGCTGGGGTAGAGTTAAGTTTCCCAATAGCAGCCCTCATAGTGCTGTGCTTTGTATTCGCAGCTAGAAAGCTGTTGATAACACATCAATGTTTTGGGTACTGCTGAGCAGTGTTTGCAGAGCATCAAGGCTGCCTCTCCCCACCCCTCAAAGGCCGGTAGGCTGGGGGTGGGCAAGAGGTTGGGAGGGGATATAGCTAGAACAGCTGACCCAAACTGACCAAAGAGATGTTCCATACCATGTGATGTTGTGCTCAGCAATAAAAGCTAAGAGAAAGGAGGAGAAGGAGGGGCCATTTGTTAAGACATTAGTCTTCTGGAGCAACCACTATGCACACTGAGGCCCCACTTCCCGGGAAGTGGGTGGACATCACCTGCTGATGGGAAGTAAAGAATATTTTTTTTTGTTGTTTTCCTTTGCTTCCACATGTGGCCTTTGCTTTTCTTTATTAAACTGCCTTTATCTTGACCCATGAGGTTTTTTTCACCTTATTTTCTTCCCCTTGTCCTGCTGAGGAGAGGAGTGAGAGTGGATTGGTGGGCACCTGGTGGCCAACCAAGGGCAACCCACCACAGATGTGCATAATACACATACAGAACCTATTTGATAATAAATAAGAAACTCTTTGAGAAGGAGATTCAAGTAGGAAGAAGGTAAAGTGCTATTAGCGTTCTGGGTTTTGTGGAGTACAGATCTTGAGGACAAACTCCCAGCTGCATGTCTTAGAGTAGAAATCTTTAAAGTCATCCAACAGGCTGCTTAAACAACTTTGACATGTCCAAAGTCACCTGGATTAAGATGACCAACTTTCTTAACTTTAGGAGCCAAATGTCTGAATCTTTGTTAAGGAGCCAAAGGATACAGATTGCAGAGAACTGATGGGAGAGGGAGCTCTCAACTTCATCTGAAGACAGGCAATTGCATTACTTTTTGTAGGCCCCACCATGGGATGGGGTTGAACTTTGTGTGCAGCTCTCAGAGCTAGTGAAGTCAAGAGAGGAGTTCTGATGAGGATCAGGCAAAACCAGTGGGAGCAAGGGCAAAATAAACTCAGGGTTACATACGAATCGCAGGAAGATTGTTAAAACTTTTCCTTTATTAGCTATTTTCTTTCATCTGTTTGATAATGCTGCTCTTACTCTTTGGATTCTAGAGAACACACTTGAATCTTTCAGCAGAGCTATGTCTATGCAAACTGAAGAACTAGTCTTAAAATAGCATCTAGCATTAAACTGTCATAAAAATGTATTAAGTGATAGTAATATTAAAATGAATAAATATACCACCTTAACCTTGTTAGGGGGGGCATTAGTCTCCATGTTATTTTTCAGACAACCCTTTATTTGTAGGTAACCTACTGGAAAAGAAGGCATTAGTCCAGTCTTGTTTCTAAAATCCTGCTGACAAGTTGCATTGGGTTTGAGTGGCAGGGTTTTGGTAGCAGGGGAGGTGCTACAGGGGTGGCTCCTGTTAAAAGCTGCCAGAAGCTTCTCCAGCTCCAAGCTGGACCCACCTCTGGCCAAGGCCAAGCCCATCAATGACTGTGGTAACGCCTCTGTGATAACATATTTAAGAAAGGAAAACCTGCAGCAGAGAGAGGAGTGGGATGTGAGAGAAACCCCTACCCAGACACCGAGGTCAGTGAAGAAGGAGAGGAGGAGGTGGGCCGGAGGAGGGGATGCCCCTGCAGCCCCTGGTGAGATGGCAGGCTGTCCCCCTGCAGCCCAGGGAGAGGAGTGGGGGAGCAGATGCCCACCTGCAGCCCGGGGAGGACCTCAAGCCACAGCAAGTGGCTGCACCTGAAGAAGGCTATGACTCCATGCGAAAGCCCATGCTGGAGCAGTCTTTTCCTGAAGGACTGCAGCCCACAGAAGGGACCCATGCTGGAGCACTTTGTGAAGAACTGCAGCCTGTGAGAAGGGCCCACGTTGGAGAAGCTCATGGAGGACTGTCTCTCGTGGGAGGGACCCCACGCTGGAGAAGGGAAAGAGTGTGAGCTGTCCTGCCCCTGAAGAGGAAAGGGCAGCAGAGACAATGTGTGATGAACTGACTTCAACCCCCATTCCCTGTCCCCCTGCGCTGCTGGTGGGGAGGAGGTTGTGAGCAAAGTTGAGCCCAGGAAGAAGGGAGTGGTAGGGGGAAGGCGTTTTAAGGTTTGATTTTACTTCTCCTTATCCTGCTCTAATTTGATTGGTAACAAATTAAATTGATTCCCCCCATCCAAGTTGAGTCTGTTTTGCCCATGACCATAATTGGTGAGTGATCCCTCCCTGTCCTTGTCTTGACCCATGAGCCATTGTTATATTTTCCCCTCCCCATCCCACCCGGGGGTAGGAGTGAGCAAGCGGCCTTGCGGTGCTTTGTTTCCGGCTGGGCTTAAATCATGACACAGGTTTCCCCATTTATCCATGGGGGAGGAAGAAGAAATAATCTAACAGCTAAGTTGGGAAAAGAAGTTTTGCATTAAGAAGGATGTACCTGCTCAGGCAGCTGCATTCATATTTTGTTCCTGAAGGATGGAGTAGTTCATTCTTGGACCATTTGATTATCTTTCTTTTACCTTCTGTATCGGACAGTTTTCTCTGTTCTTGCTGCGGTCTGTGGGACTGCAGTTTGTCTTTAAAGAGGAACTTTTGGAAGAGAACAGTAAAAGGCACAGTCAAGCAGGAGTCTGAATGGCACCGGATGGAGCTCAGTTTTCATTGTTCGAGATCTGATCAGGAGCACAGTACAACATATCAGGGTGACTAGTTGTTGACTCATGTACTGCAGGTAGGTCTTGACAGCAGGGTGAAGGCGAACGTTTTCAAACTGTGACACCTGAGAAAGTCTATAGCCTGTGGCGCTTTCTAGGGCAATTTTTCCGATTCAAGGACACAGTCTCCAGGGAAGGCATGTCAATTCAAGGCTATTTCTATTCTAGACAAGAATGTACATTAGCTTATTCATGGAACAGGAGCTTTCTCAGATACGGAGAAGATGCGTCTAATTGTGGTAAAAACATCAGGCTTAGCAGAGAGAGAAAAATTGGACTCTTGCGAGAGAAAGATGTTTTAGAGTGGAAGTATTCCAGAAGGTTTCTCTCCATATATCTTCAAGAGCCCAAGTATCCAGGGCCCAAATCCACGATTTGCATTACCTTTGGCATTCTTGACCAAGATGCATTTTTTCCCTCTGTTAGCTCTTCCATAAGCCTTTGACCTCTCAGACACATTTGAGCTATGTACTGGCCTCAGTGTGCTGGGCACCATCCTCTATAGTCTTGGTCACCAATTTTGCTCTGCAGTAGATACAGTTACCCTTGTTTATATTGATGAATTTGAAAGCAGTCTGTGGTGCAGAGGGACTCCTGGGCACTGGTATATTGCTCAAGATAGAAGAAGAGTGCAGAAGTGACAGTTCTTGGTAGTTGGGTGATTGGTTTCTCTTGTTGCTAAGTATCCTGGACAAAGGGGAAGAAGAGACAGAATTAACAGAAACGGACACAATTGAAGCTCATCCTTGCTCTAGCACTGAAGAAAATCTCAGTGAAATCCAATCCTTTATTAACCTTTAGGGTCTTTTCTTAGAATGCTCCTCAGTTACAGAGAAAACACGGAGGAAACGTGGCTTTGTCTTCCAATGGCTGAGTCTGTGGATGAATTGAGGACTGGTCCTAGGCATACTTCATGAGCCTCCACAGGTGTGCTGTTTGTCCCCTGTCTCTTTGCCTACTGTAATTGCAATGAAATGATGGGAGTAAGGAGGAGACATCCAGAGTTACCTGGGAGCTGACGAGAATCAAGTCTACATGGGACTGGCTCTTCCTTCTCTGAAGTTCAACATACTTGCGAGATTTGCTGTCAACAGCCAGCGCAGGCATCTTCTCTCCCTTGGGCCAGATAGGCCCTTCAGTTAGGGGCCAGCGTGGTCAGCAGAAAGCAGTGGGATTGTATTAGCAAGAGGGACCTTATAGGAAGGGCAATAGCAGCAGGCAAAAATAGTTTCCGCTGACAGGTAGCAAGTAGTTCTGGATGGGTGGAGGGGATATATGTCCAAACCAGCACATTTGAACTCTCAAACACGTCTGCTACTTGCAAGCTTCAACTGGGGCTGGCTGTAGATTTTGACAACACCCTAACTAAACAAAAGTAGCATGTTCTAAATTCTCCAGTTTGTGGAGAGATAGAGGGTGATCGTGCATTATACTTCTGCACATAGACTAGATAGGTTGGGAAAACCAGGGGCTTGGGTGTCTGGAAAGAAGAGGAGGCTGTTCAGAGAAGGGTTCCTGGAAAGAAATGGTTTCAAAAAGAAGGTGGTGAAAATCCTGGCTGGAGGGAAGATCTTCCCCACATTCCAGATCTCAGAGATCAGGAAGATGTGTAGAAATGAATGCTGGGTTGTGCCCAGAGACCTTGGCTGGTAACACTCGAGACTGTGAGCAGTGGCAGAACACAGACAGACAAGAGTTTGCCTTACCTCCTCAGACTAGCCGTGACCTCCTTGCAGGAAGGGAAGTCAAGACCCAGTGAAAGTAGTGCAGGGGTGGGAGCAAGTGAGTATATGTGTGAGATAATCAAGTAGGGTAAAAGCTCTAATATCACCAGTTCTTAAGTAAATACCAGTATCTAGCTTCACTACGGGTTGTGGTTTACTCTGTCTCACCTGTGACAGAGTGGAAATCGAAAGCAGATTGGTTCAGGGGACATTCCTGCCTTTTGGGGGTGACTATATGTAGCTAGGCACTCTTAAAGATGGCATGAATAGCAGTATGAATAGAAAGACCCTGCTTTTCCAAGCACCTTAGGAGTGTTTGTGGGGTGTCTCTGCTGTAAGCTGGAGGGACTAAATCTTTTTCAACTCCAGAATGGTGGCCTCTGTAACAAGTGCTGGGCATTTCTGTGGGTGGCAGAGGTGTAGCCGTACTGCTCCGTTCAGTGTATTGAAGTGGTATGGGTCTCTGGAGAGGAGATGGACTCCTGTAGCTTGCAGAGAGGGGTTTGAATTTCCATTCAGGCTTGTCTTTTGAGTCCACTGTGTATCCATACAACGTTATTGCAGAAGGAGTGGGGTCTGTGGTCTCTGCAGCAATGCAAGCATAGAGAGGTGGATTTTGCAGAGTAGAGTCCCCTGAATTTGAGTTAAGCTGTGAACTAGACAGCTGCATCCAATAGCTCCTGTCCATCCACACATCCTCTTTAATCCAGGTCCCTACTCTGTCTCCGCTGTATTGTCTGTAGACATGGCCTGGGGAGCTGGCAGTGAGGGAAAATGGCAGGCTTTTCTCCAAGGATGGCTCTTAGCTTCCCCAGGGCTTTCCCCTGCCCCATTAGTTGATCAGCCTCAAAGCAGTGTATAGGGAAGAATCAATGCTCTTTCAGCTGGGCTCCCTGGCTGCTGGTGAGAGGGTGCCCTGCCCTGGGGGATCTGAGTGAAGCTGGTAGAATGCTGCAGGGGTGAGAGAAGGCAGGTTCTTTAGAGGGCTAGCTGATGATTCAGTGGTCTCTGAACAGTCCTACCTCAGAACCACGCCCAGGGAAGGAAAGCACCAGGGGGCTACAGCGGACTTCAAACTCCTTTGGGTATTTAACCCAGAAAGAAAGTACAATGGGAAGAGGTAAAGCCCATTTCTTTCCTGTCTATAGTAATGACCTCTGGCAATTATCTGCCACCATCTGGTGAGACAAGGGGAGATGTAGTGGGAGAAGGGAAGGGAGAGGAAACTGGGGTCTTAGTAGTTGTTGGGTAGTTCAGGAAGGCGAAACACTTGGGACCCAAGCAGGAAGATGGGAGTAGGGAGGCCAAGTGACAGTGAGTTCTGAGTCCAGTAGAGCTACAGAAAGTGGTGCCCAGATAAAGACTTGCTGGCCATAGGGAATCTGGCAGGACTGTTTGGTCAGCCATGCTATCTTTTGGCCATGTTAGGCAATCTTTGGGCCACTACCTTTCCCCAGGAGTTTTAATGTTTGAGGGAGGAAGGTGGGCCTGTGACATACCTTTGGTCAGCATGGCTAAATATTCCTCCATGGTGAGGCCATGGTCCTCTAAGCTTGCTAGGTGCCAAGCTCCCTTTAATTACATTGGCAGCTAGGCATCAAAATCCACTGAGGAGCTGGAGTACAGAACTTCTTTCACTACAAATGATCATGGGAGAAATCTTGAAGCTCATGCCCCTGTTTAACCTCAGAGATGTTTCTCTGATGGTGACAAACATATGCCACAGTGACTGCACAGAGGGACTACATGGATATTTGGATTTGTCTCGTTGGCTTTGCAGAGTGTAATAGTCTATCGTGAGGAAGAAAACCACTTCAGCTCAAAGAGACAAGACTTTGTAGCAAGCAAATTTTCACTTCTTTGCAGGGGTTTGTCAGAAAGAACTGATGGTAATAAACAGATTAATTGGATTTAAAGCATAGAAGTTGTATATAACCTATCTGGACTATAAACAGAGGGATCTAAGCAGATGATGTGCTGATTGAACCCACCATCCATCCTTGACCCCTCTAACTGCTCCAAGCAGCAAACACTTCCCTCTTGCTTATTTGCACACTTGTTTCTGGAGCTTGTTGCTTATGTTTTGCCACCAGACACTGGCAGCCTGCTTCCACTTGCTAGAAGACAGATTTTGCTTATCACTGCAAGAGACTGTCATGCAATTGTGACCACCCAAGGCTTGGTCTGAAGCCTCACTTCCTGAAAAAATAAATGGGGGTTGACTTGTCTTTCTTTAGTTTTCATTTTCATTGTAGTCTTAGCTGTGAAATTCATTTACGTGACAATTGTCTCAGCAAAGATATTGCCCATCTTTTCTGAATTTCCAGATGATATCTTGTTTGTTTTATATATTTATATGCATGTGTCATGTTAAAATTTATGTGTTATAAGTCTGGTCGCATTCAGTGTGCTGAACTATCACGATTACGGATGCACAAATAACATGATATACCTTTCAGTCTAGTCACGTTCCATGAACTACCATGGCCACACTTAGTTTGGTCACGTTCAGTGAGAACTATCACGACTAGATTAACGAATGGTGCAGTTTATTAAAGCAACAGGTACACAGGTTCTTTTGGATTGCCAGTGATAAATTCAGTCTGCAAAGCATGTGCAAATGCCAAGAGTATAAGTAACACAGCCTGGCAGCAAATGTGTTAAAAGAGATAAAGTGACTCTATAGAGATTTCTAAGTTTCCCGGGGAGGCACTTGGTATGACCAAGTGTTTGAATCTTACCCAACAGCGTCCCGAAGGGAGGGAAGAGAGGGTCAGCCCGTCGACTGATCCCAGAAGTCAGGGTGGTATCTTCCCTGACATCCCCTCTTTCTTAAGCTACTTTATAGTCTTCTTTATCTTTCAGGTGGAGCTTGGGTGACTAGTCATACATACCTTTGTTACGATTGGTGTAAAATTTCCTTGCTTCGCTTTTAAAGATATAAACTAGAAAAATTCAAAGCGCAGGTTCGGTGAGGGGCGGTCGCACCTTGGAAGTGGGTAGTTTTTGGGATGGAGGTGTGTTTTGGTATCATAATGATATTATAATGAGCAAAGTTCACCAAAAGGACAGCATTTTGTCAAGACATGACAGACTGTTGGCTCAGGATAGCAATTATGCAGCTTATCAGTTTTGTAGTACTTTCAAGGTCCCATAATATCACAGAGCCTGGCTGCGAGGTCTTCACTCCGCTCCACCCTCCGTGCAGCTCCCCCAGAGTCAGCACACCAAGCTCCCCCGGTGTTGCCAGCATCTAAGGCTGCCTGGGGAACTTCTGTGGCCTTGGACGCCAGCTGCACTCCATCCTGGAAGCTTCTTCAATGCTGTCCTTTTCTTAAAAAGTGAAATGTAAGGAGTCTCTAAGCCACCTCCACAGCATGTTACTGGGAATGTGACAGAATAATGTGATTCTTGCTTGCTAGTTTTCTCTACTTAGACTGTAAGGGTATGAACACAGAGGGGAAAATGGTCTGCTTACAGGTATGAATTGCTTGGGAAAAGGGGGGAGGACCAGCCCCTACTTTGTGTGTGTAGCCAGCTAGGTCTGATCCGGATAAGGTGCTGGGAGATGTCTCTGTCCCTGTGCAGTTCTCTTCATCTGTGTTAGAGCTGCAGCAAGCCCTGAATGCAAAGAGTATGAAAAGGTGACTGAGGATTGTTGTGCGACCTGTGCTACTTCTGATCGATTGAGCTATTTCCCTGTAAGTTAAGCATCCTCTTTCAGTGGTGTTATCCTGCTGTCGCTTAAATAAATACTGATTGAGTGCAATCTGTAGAGAGTTTGAAGTATACAGCCTACTGTCTCTTTGTTTCGGTTCAGGCAAGAGAGCGCTGGGAGACCTTGAGTTTGCTTGGGGGAAGTCTAGTGTCGATCTCTGAGCTGATTAAGAAATGCAAACTGGATTTTGGGCTAAGTAAAGCAGAATGTCTGGGTTGAGCCTGGGCATGTTCTATTGACTGCTGGTGTTGACGTTCATAGGGAAGTAAACTGCAGTAAGGAGCATGAATATTTTGTGAGGAAACTACATATTAAAAATTTATGCCAAAGTATTTTCCCTAAAATTGCTTGTGTTCTTTTTGCAGCTAGAAGAAGAAAGAAAAAAGGAGGAAGGCACAATGAAAAGCTCTTGAAATGCTTTATTAATATATTATCTAAAGTGACTTTGCTTTCAAAAGAATATTTTTTTGTATTTGGGTGGCGTCATTGAAAAATATTAGTCCTACTAAAAACCTATTTTTAATATTTTACTTTACTGGTTTTATGGCAAATGTTAAATTGAGTAAGAATTTTTACTTAAAAGTTTCAACTTCATGCAGTTCTAGTTTTAAGATGAGAATAAAATTGATACCATGAGTCTCTGTAAGACTCATGGGAGAGGAGAGTGATTACAAAATTACTATTGATGTGTTTTTCAGTGTAATCAGTTCTCCAAGAAAATTGAAAATTTCTTGAAAAGTTTCAGTTTTAATCAAAGGACCTTATGATGGATTGCTCCATGAATTTTTTTTAGGAAATTGCTTTGATTTTTGGTTGTTCAGTGTTTTTTGGCTGGAAAAATATTTTAAGTATTTTGAGTATTTTTAAAAATTGTACGATAAACATTTACAAAAATAGGGAAAACGTTGAAACTTTAAATGGGAGTACAGATACTTTCCAATCAGTTCTAGTCATAGATAAACCTGTCAACATTTATAATCTGAGCTAGAAAGCTTAAATATCAAGTATCATGTGCTGAATGTTTATATTGAACTGCCTACTATCAATCCATAGGGTCAATTTTTAAAATGTCAGAGGTTTAAATAGTACGTGTTGACAGGAAGCTGAGATTTGCTCAGAGCGCTCGTATGCAGACCAAGATGCTGTGTTTCTCAAATGTGGTACTCATGGCTGATCAGCTACCTGGGTCTTGCTGGCAACATTTCTTAAGTTATTTGAGCTATCTTTAAAGAGTTTGTGTGTGGTCAGGTTTGGGGCACTGGAGCTGGCTCTCTGTCACTAGCATATCACTAGGAGCTTTGGTCCTTGGTACTTTTGGCCTTAGTGGCTTGCTTTTTTTTTTTTTTTTTTTTAGTTTTTTAGAGCTACTGCAAGAGAGAAAATGGCTTGCAAAATCAGGTGAATTAAGGACTATTTCAAGGAAAGATCTGTCCTTGAAAATCAGTAAAGAATTTAACGTGCTTTCAGAGTAAGGCTGCACAATGGATGAGGAGAGACAAAGGGGGTTTTGCCTGTCTATGTAGTAGTTGAGAAATGAAGAAAGGAGAAAAGAAAGCTTAAGATGTTAATGGTCAATTGGGAGATCTGGGTTTATTTAGACTTCAAATGTTAGTAGGTTGCTTATGCTACCACTCCCATTGCCTCTGGAAATGTGGAAATGCTTCCTTTCTTCCACCTGTTAGAGCTTGGATCAGGGGTATGAGCACCATGGCTGTAGGTGTAATGAGTGGGGTTAGTGAGACCTAATGGGAGCAAGGTGTGATGGGTGACAGAGATGAGGATGCAGTGACATGATTATGAACACGGCTGACATGGTTTGGGGTAGGGGACATCCCTTGCTCTTTAGAAAAGTGTTGCCTGGAATAATGACAACCTGATCAGAGTTGGGATTTCTGTGCTATCATAATATTAGTAAACTACCACAATACTGGGCTTCAAAGACTTGTGATCCAGTAAGATAACTGCAATGTGCCTATTCCTTTTCTTTCCCCATTCTTTCTGTTGGAGCCTGTCACTTGCAAAGAAATTTAAATGCTGTCAGTCACTCTGGCTTCTGGAGAAAACATATATGAAAACCTGACCTTCAGTGAAAATGGCATGATAGAATACATAACCGTGTTCAGGGAAAACAATGGTGAAAACTTGTGAATGGCAAGCTTCACAGCATCTCCCCAGCCTCTAATCTTGAATTTAAAAGCAAATTGTTTACTGCTGTGCTGTCTTCTCTGTATCCACCACTTAATGTGCCCAGACTGCAATGGGAATTTTTCTCAAGGCCTGTGGTATCTGGGGCTCAGATTGATGCAGCTGACAGTGAGGAGAGAAAGTGTCTAGCTGGGGGACACCTGGCTCCAGGCTGCCACAAATCTGCTTGCAATGCTAGCCAGGACTCTGAAGGAGACACAGACAAAATGACACCTTTCCTCAGCCTGTGCTTTCTTACTCTGATCTCTGGGAGACAGGCTTGATGTTCAAGGCAGGAAATTTGTTCCCTTTCAAATGGTTCCTCAAAAACTGGATCATTTGGGTGTTTTTGAGGAAAGCTGTGGAATATTAGTCCTAGCAATAGACAAGGAACCACAATTCCTTGACTTGTGGTACAAGTCTTCTGTATTATTACATAAGCCAAACTCACCTCCAGCCTGTCAGCCCTTGGTGAGTTTGGGTTAGCATCTGTGCAGTTTTGTGGTGGTCTGTTTTGTTGTGTGGTGTTTGTTGTGGTTTCTTTTCTTTTTTTTTTTTCCCCTTGGCCTTTTTTATTTTAAGGATGCTTGTTAGCTGGTGGCTGTAAAAAAGTATGTATATCAAGTCCTTCCTTATCTCAGGCTGGAAGATGATACATGTTGAAGGTCCCCACTGCAGGAGACAGGCTTCCCCACAGAACATGAATGCTTTGAGCCTTCAGGACAGTAGCGTCTGTCCTGCAAATTGTGTTCAGGGGTTGTGCTAGTACAGAGGATGTCACTGTAGCCCATACAAACATACCAGTTCTGCGGGGTCACGTTCTTGAAAATGACCCTGCTTAAATAAGCAGCTTTACTGGGTAGCTGATAAAGCTCTTTACAGGAGCTGAGAGAACAGCCTGCTGACCAGTGAGCTGTCATCAGGATTTGGTGCCATCTACTTGGTGTTTTTGGACTCTTGTTACTGTCAGTCTCCGGGGCTCCTTGCAAGGACTGAGGCACCCTGGTCCTTTGGGAATTTTGCCCACAGGTTAATGCCCATTGTGAGGCTGAGAGCTTATGGTAGATCAGGCACGTTTGGGTCCGGCAATGAAACATGTTTCATTGAAAGTGAAAGCTGAAAGCTTTATGGTGAGAGAAAGAAAAATGGGGAGGAGAAAATAATGCAATAGAAAAGTTTACCCAGCTTTTCTGGTTATTGTCAATATTATTATTTACTATGTTAGTAGTTTAAAGCTCTGACTTTGGATCCAGTTCCTTCTGCTTGACTCCTTATGGTGCTAATGATCTCTGCCCAAAGAGCCTTCAGTTCAAGCTTAGCATCCTGCAAATGAGAATAGATCCCCCAGGCCTTGACCACCAGCTCTTCCCAGTGTTCTACAAGGCACGATGTCCTGGCTGCTGGGAGAAGAGCTGACATTCAGGTATTACTCAGTGTGTCGTGGGCTGTGCACTGAAGGAGCTGAACTGCTCTTCTCTGAGTCTTTCAATGTTTGAGAACACACTGATTAGGAGCAGGTAAAAATAGCAATGTAGGAGGATGCATGCTGAAAGACTGTCTTAAGTGGGCAGGAGAAAATAGAAACTTTGCTGATTATCTACATATATATATACACACACCCCCACCCCCTTCCAGGAAACTCTGCAGGGAGTTGGAATTGCAGTAGCCTCTTGTGATCTGGAAGCATCTGGTTGGATTATCTATGAAATGTGCTTTATGACTTCAGTCATCAGCTCCAGCATGTCTGGCACTGTCTTCTGGCTTTTTTTCCTCATCTACCTGGTCTGCCAGAACCCTTTCCCCACCCCTAAAATCTCTGCTTCAGGAGACGGTCTTCCAAGAAGTTCTTCCTTGTTTAGTCTTGGAAGCAAACTGTGCAAGTAGCATGTTCTGTGCCAGCCTCATCTCAGTCCTTGCCTACATGTGAGTCTTCAGCACATCAGCAAGTGCGGTGGCTATTTCATATAGTGCCGAACGATGCCATGGGGCCGAAAAAGTCCAAAAATGTCAAGATGTGTGTTCTTGAGGAAGGGATGTGCCTGGGCTTCTTAGGACTTCAGTGCACCTCAGACTTCTCAGATTGGCAGATGAACTACAGATCTGTTAAATTTTATGGTGATGCCCCTGCTTGTTGTCTTTGGGTAAGCCAATCTCTGCATGGATCTCTAGCAATTACTTTTGCTCCCTTGAGCCTGGCAGAGCAGAGTATTGAGCTACAAGGGCTGCTGGCAGAGATGATACGCTGCAAAGCATGGTCCTCTATCCATGTCCACCTCCATCCTCTAATACCTCAACCCTTACTCAGCTTCTGTAGCAGCTGGCTGTTTGCCAGGCTCAGCTGTTTTTTAGCATCTACACACCCTTGGTGGATTTTGGTCCTTGGACTCTGACTTTTCATGGCTAGTCTTGGGTATTTAAAAGGATTCTCTTAGTATGGGTATCCATGAATTTGGCTGGCCAGGGAGGTGTTTAGAGAGAGGCACTTTAGGAGTTAACTGTATTCTAGGCAGTTGTGCTGAGTCCCTGTATCTCCTACAAGCCTTTAACTCCATAGCAACCACATGTGCATCTCTGCCTCTTCCCTGTCTCTCATCACAGCCTGACTGAAGTGTGCCGAAGGCGGGATATTATTGAGTGATGAATTTTGTGGAGTTGGTTCTTCTCATGTATTGCTGTGACCCATTTACCCTCTTGGGAACAGAGCTGACACTAAAATAATGCAAATTCAGTATTTCTGGGGATGTTTCCTCCTGTTCCCATCTGGTTGCTCTCATCTTGTAGCTGAGTATTGTGCAATTGGTTTATGGTCATTTTCCTCAAAAGTGTGAATTTTTTTTCCAGGTAATTTACTGCAAGCAAGGGAGGCTGTAAGTCTATTTTGACATAAAACTAAAGGTATTCGTATGCTCAGTTTCTGTGTCCTTGAAAAGAAAATGAATAGTTTCAGGAATGTTTCTGGGTTAATTATCTGGAGAAGGAATAATTAGCAAGTAATTCTGTTTGTTTTTTTCCCTGCTGCATTTCTTCTCTATGTCTTTAAATAAATAGCAAGGTCTTTGCTTCTGTTCAGAATGAAATTGGTTTTGTTTATGAGGTGTGAGTTGTTTGCTGAGCTGGGGCTAAGTAACACTGACAAACTCTAAAAGTTTCACCATGGTAGTGGACAGATAACTTGTGAGTGTCTTGTTAAACCACAGATAACAACTGATGCCTTGAGCTGTGGTAGCTGACCATGGTTGTTCTTTTACTCCCTTGCAAATAGGTAGCAAAATGGGTTACCACAAAATAAAAGTTAAACTGATTTGCTTGGCCATTGGGACTAGGCTGTGAGCGTGTGTATGGCCAATTACCTTTGCTTATCTGAGAAAGAGTAATTTCTTACATGTGGTAACCTAATTGTTTATAATTGGCCTGTCTGTACCCTGTGATTTTAAAGCACCAGATAGATGGAAAAGCTCAAATGGATCTTTAAACAGATGTGATCCAGACAGCCAGCAGGGTTTTTTTACAGATAGATGGTATGCCGGATCTATGCAGATGTAAAACGTTTTTTGATTATGTGGTTTGGACAGTATGGGGACAGAGAGCACCAGCTGTTGTAAGACTGCAAGACTCCACTTTACTTGCTGGAGACACAGCGTAATAAGCCAGCTAGCCGCTAGGGCCTGTGCAAAGAGCAAAGGAATTCTCATGGCATTTCTGGTGTCGGAAATAAAGCCACTGCAGGTAGAAGTTCTGGTGGTTTTTTGTTCAGCTATAGTAAATTGTCATTCTGATCTGTTGTAGCCCTGTGACCAGAAAGAACTCAGAGAGTCCATTTAGTTGAAAGGATACTGTGAGAGTATTAGGGTTAATGCTATATATACTTAGCCTGACCTCATTCTTCCCTAGGTGTCTACTAGTGGCCACTGTTGCAAAGCAGGATAGTGGGTTAAATGGACCCTTGTTCTGACTCAGTATGGCCTTCCTTATGTTTTTGTGGGACTAGTGAGATAATTTTAAAACAGTTGACATTCAGTGGATCAGCTTCTTTCCTTTAAACAGGTATTCGTACAAGAGGCTCATTATCTATTCTCAACCAAATCTTTTGCCTTAGTGGAATCCTCCTTACTGTGAGCAGGATCTGGACTTGTCCATCAAAGGGTAGTGGGCCAAGAGCAAAGATGCACATTGGAGAATAACCGCTTGTTGTAGGATGGTGGCTTGCTGGCTTGCCTGACTACTGTGCTTGGTGGGAGACTGCTGGGATGCTAGGGAAGGCCTTTCTGAGAACACAGATGCTGGAGGGTCTCTTAGAAGAGGACGCAGGCAGGTTGGAGAAATCCTCATACCTGATGGCTCTCCTTCTTCTGGATCTTGGCACAGCACCAAGGTCTGGCAGTTGGGGCAAACAGTTTGTCAGTCAACTTCTGGTTCATACCTAACATCCAGCTAAGAATAGCTGTGGTATGGAGCAGCATAGAGCCCTGCGTTCAGTAAGCTGTCATTGCCATTCTAGCCTGTGGTATGATAGTGCCTCATCTCTCTTGAGAAGCCATAATGCTAGTGAGCAGAGCATCAGACCCTTCTAGGGTTAGATTGATGTCACCTTAATGCCTTGAAGGTTTCAGTTTGAGGGATAAGGGGGAAGAGGATATAGCTTTGGAGGCATTGTACAGGGATGTGGAGGGAGAAATATGGTCCTACTGCCTTAGTGTTTGCTCTGTACCTAGGAGATTTCCTAGAGATCGAGTGTTAAAGTTGCATCTTAAACCGCTCCTTTTGGCAGGAGGACCCAAGGGCTTCTATCTCCTCAAGCTTATTGCACGAACTCTGCTCACCTTTCCCCAGCTGTGTGTGTTCCACTGTGTTGCCTATCTCAAGTTGGGCTGTTACTAAAAAGACAAACCGTCTTAATTACCTTGGCAAACAGCAGGTACATTTTTTTGCGACTTCTAATGGTTTTGGAAGTGAAGTGCTGTTTGACAAATGGGACAGAGCCAAAGCCAGTTTTTAACTACATGCAGAGTTGGTGCTGGTGAGTGGAGTGTCTTCTGATTCATGCTGAGGTTTGCGCACATGTTGATTTCCCAGTTGCAAGCCATGGAAATGAGCTAACCAAAAGATGTGAGGGGATTCTACCCTGGCCACCTGCATCTTGGTTCCCCAGGTAGGCACAGGGATGCAAAAGGAAGGTTAGCCTTTGTGCAAAGGAAGTGGCTGGGAAGGGAGGAGGGAAAGAACCGTGGTGAAATCACCTAGGATCTGTCCTCAGGAGCAAGGTTTTGGGAGTGAGATAAAGGTGAACAACTTGATGGGACTTTCCACTGGGAAAGCTAAAGCTATTGGTGAATTTAGGCTAGTTCTCCAAATGTTTGTGCCTGTTGTGGTGCAAGTTACTGGTTGTCTTTTCTGCCTGGATTCTGTTTTTGGCAGAACTCTTGCTGCCTGGGGTGCTTTTGCACCATGCTGACACGGAAAGGGATTCTTCACACACTCAGGGAGTATCTCCCATGTTGGAGATGTGGAAGTGGAGTAAGTGCCTTTGTGGGACTGAAATGTCACAACCACACTTGCAGAAGGTTACTTGCTGTTAGAAGGTAGCTAGGCTTCTATAAATCTGACTCAGTCTCTTTTGTTCAAGAGGTCACTGTTTGCTCCGAAGGGCTAAAGGAAAAAGAAAAAGATGAGATTCTGTGATAATGAGCAGCAGCCTAACACTTGATAAATATCTGCATTGTGGGTAACCCAACTGTATACTTCAGGGTCTGTGGGCTAACTGACATCTTGCAGCCTGCTACTTTCCCTTTCTTTTCCTCCCAGAACTCCTTGGTCTATATTTTCACAGTGTCTGAGAGCAATGAGGACACTCATCCAGATATATCCAATGCATTGAGACCCATTCCAGAGAGTGAGTCAGAGGAACCTCTTTCATCTTCTGTAGTTCAAGTTTTTGCTGACCATTTGCTGCTTCTCCTGCCCTGCCCACCCACAAGTCCCTAGACCCTTGCCAGCTGCCTTTATGCATGGGAATGATCTAAGGCCTGCCTGCGTGTGTGGTGTTCTTGGTGCCAAGATGACTTTGATATACATGGCTGTGATGTTGGTTCATTATTCTGATATATCTGTCTCACTGTAGTTTGAAGATTGATTCCTGGAAGCACAAATCTTATTTCTTTGGTTTTTCAAACTGTTCCTTAATCGCTCTGTTTAAGGTGTTTCTGGTGAGCCAGGCTCTATTACTCTCCTGAACACTTGTGGCTGCAGCAACATAACGCTCTGATTCAATTAAAAAATTCCATTAAAAAACCAAGCAACTTCTATGAAGTACTGAATGCTGCTTTCTTTTTCTCTCTTTGCTAGTAACAAGGGTTTTGTGACATTAATGCTGTCACGAATTGGTGACTGCCTATGATTGTCATTATCTTGCAATTCTCTGTGACCATTTGGATTCCACTGTACCCACAGGGATCAAACAATTGCAAGAAGAGAAGACACTTAGCATAAAACAGTCTCAGGGACAGTAGTCAAATAGTTCTGATTTCCTCTACTCTAGAAGACGGTGGTATAGTTATGTTCTTGCTGATACATTGTAATAGTTCCCCAGAGGAAGACTATTTTCTTGATCTTTGATTTAGCAAAGGATTTGGTTATTGAACACTGAGGCTTTAGAGGTTATAGGATGTGGTCTTGCAATGAGATTTGAATGATTTAAAGAGCTACCATCCCTCAGCAGACACAAGGTAAATGTTTTTTTTTCTCGAGCAACCTCGCCTTAACTCAGTGTGAAGTCAAACAGGTTCTTGTATGAGCTAATTAATAATGGTGTAATGTTTAGCCAACTTTCCTTTGTCTTTTCTAAACTGATCTTCCAAACAGTGGTGGTCTCCAAGGCACAGTAACTGCTCGTGGAACCTTACTAATTGGCAAAATGAGAGTTTGTCCATTTATTGTGGCTGTTTCATGGTAACTGAAGGTGACAGAGTTGAGAATGTTCCTTTGACTCCCCGTTTGGAAACTGGTTTATTAACTGGCCACATAGATGTGGGGAAAAAGTTATCCTTAGCAAAACGTGACACTGCTTTCCACTCTGGAGTGTGACAGCTAGTGCGGTAGTGTGCTATACCTTCTCTTCCTAGGGACTACAAACCTAAAACATGTTTGCAGTTAAAATAAGCAAAGAAGGAATTTATTTTGTTTGGGAAGTTTGGTGACTGGGAATCCTAAAAGCTGGATTTTTTTTATCTACTTGTATTGCTGTTAAACTGATGCTTTGAGTGAAGTTAGAAAAACTTGCCATTTTAGGAACCATTCTGTTGCCATCTTGGGAGTGTTCTGTATTTCATCTTCTCTTTTTTTGTTTGTGAATATGTCTGCATAAGAATGGCATATCTTGCTTATGAGTCTTACCTACTTGCTCCAACTATGGCCAGCATAATCTCTGATGTAAAGATTCTTCAGGCTTTGGGAGAATAAAGATAATTAATAAAGAGGAGATAAACATGAGGTTAAAACAATCTTTCCAGGGACTGCTCTGAAATCCTTTATGGTGCTGTTCATGCTAATTTTGCAGAAGGAATATCTCTGCATTTCTGTGTGAAAGTCTGAGCTCTGGGGAAGCCCTGCCATGCAGTTGTGTAAGGACTTGCAGTATCTTCTTTCCCCAGGTTGCACAGGGTTAA
This sequence comes from Sagittarius serpentarius, assembly GCA_034782735.1. Classification (NCBI taxonomy): domain Eukaryota; kingdom Metazoa; phylum Chordata; class Aves; order Accipitriformes; family Sagittariidae; genus Sagittarius; species Sagittarius serpentarius. The sequence continues at coordinate 37,991,863 of JAVKLA010000002.1, read as the reverse complement.
GAGGCCAGCTGATGTGACTCTTTTTCTAGGCTTGGACATGCTTGGGTTTTGCAAAGTGCATAGTGGAGAGAGCTGCCTGGGAGCTGTGCAATAGTTCAAGCTCTGAAGACTTAGCTACATCATGCACTTTGCATTGTGCCATATGACAGCTGATTTTGCCTGGCAGCTAGCCGAGGACTGGGAGGATGGCTTACGTTTCAGCAGAAGGCTCGCTGAAATGAACGTGCTTCTGCAAAACATGTTCAGTTGGTGTTTTTTCTGGGGGGAAGCTGTCAGAAACTTCTAAGCAGCTGTAGCTGCAGCATGGATATAGGGTAGGGATCACCTGGTGGTAGGAGTGGGGGAAAAAGAAGCATTCACATCTTATTCTTGTGTGTTTCAACAATGCTGATGGAAGTTGATTCTCTGCGTATTGAATTCCTGTGTGCCACACCATTGATATCGACAGGAGTCTTGTTAACCTCGGGACTTCATGGAATTAGTGATTTGTAGAAATATAATGAGATGATTATTCTGTGTGACCCATATAGATAGATTGCTTGAGATTGCAGTGATTCTACTGACTGGCTCCTGATACAGCCAGCACATTCCCACTTGGCTTTTGTGTCCAAGCACATCTGATTCCTTTTTGCTTGCACCAGTGCTCTTAGGAGTAAATGATATTTTTCTGATATGGTTACACATTGAATTTTATATGTGCTTTGCTCAGCATTACAAGTTAAAGTTGTCACCCTATGGCCTTTTTGTTTCCTTAAGGTTACCCATGTTGTCCCTATTCACCAAATTTCGCAGTCATCCCAGCTGTAATAAGCTACAGACTTTTGATTCTGATGAGCTGTCACTAGAGATCGCTGATGTAAAGATGGTTAATAGCAACAAGAGATGGAAAATGGAGACGAAAATAAAATGTTTTTGGGGAGCTCTTAACAGTTCCCTTGTGATCGTGCTGTTGATCTTGACTGCACAGAAATGACAGCATGTACTGAGACACCTTTTGCTATGTGGAGAAAAGTAGAAATGACCTGTCTTCAGGGAGAACTGTGGAGGAAGGCTTGAATCCTGGAGGCTAGCATGAGATTCTTTTCTCCAGAGACTGAAGGTGTTGAGTCAATTAGCTGTTGAAAGCCAGGCTTCTGTATCCATATTTAAGGGAACAGATTTGCGAAGAGTTCTTTAGAGACATATCAAAATCCTTCCTAAAGAGAGATGGACAAATTCAGAGTGACTGAAGCTGTTGTTTATATTGCTTTCAGAAGTTTTTGTTTGTTTGTTTTGTTGTTTTGTTTTAAACCAGGTACAAGACACACATGTGTGTGCATGCACACACATATAAGCAGTCCTTGAAACCTAGAGCCCTCTGCTTGGAGTGATGGGTTCAGATGCCAAAGCCCAAGTGAAAAGGTAGATAAGGGAACCCATGGACTGGCACCTAATCCTGTATCCTGTGCTTTATTGATACTCTCCTTTGGTGGTGGATGAGGGAGGGGGATTAAAAGGAGCAGCTGGATTCCTGCTTTGGGTCCCTGAAGCAGCTGGTGCTTGGGAACATGTTCCTGGGCACATGCTGGCTGAAGGCTAGAATGGATAGTCCTTCATTACCTGATTCTTCATTTCCCCAGTTGAGTTATATTCTTTAGAGTGGAGATAGGGCTGTGGGGCTAAATCATTCCTGTCTGGTGGAGTGATGACAGACAATGAGATCACTGCAAGCACAGTTTACTTGGTGTTCTTGAAGAGTGCCTGTTAGAGAAGATGATTCCCTGCCCTGTCCCGATCTTCCACAGCCCTTCATGTACACTCCCCATTGCACACCACAAGCTTTAGGAAGATGGTAAGGCGTGAGGGAAAGTAATTTACTTCCTGCCAGATGAGGAGGTTGTTTCTCCCTGAAAATTTTGAAAGGTCTTGCAGGCTCTGACTCTCCACCTGGTATCCAAAGCTTTGAGGGAACGGATGCTCCCATCACTTCAGGTAGTATTGTATGATGCCTTATGCACTGAACCTGGAATGGGAGCAGCCAGGGACCTGAACTAGTTCGTGAAGGTTTGTGAGTCTTTATTTCTTGTGTGTATTGCTGTTGTCCTATTCTGCAGTCAGGAACAGGTCTTGACACCTCCTACTCGACTTCCCCTTTTGGTAAGAAGAAGAAGAATCATAAATGGATTTTGTCACCTTGCTGCTCTGGGAAGCTGTATGTTTTGGTGATTAGACATCAGCCATGTATGGTCTTGGCACTTCTGATTTTTAAGATATGTCATTCCAAGATACACAAAGACCCCTACGGGAAGCTTTATGGTTTGCAATCCTCCTTACTCTTTGAGGTTATGACTTTTTTTACTGTTTTTTGTCGTCCTGCAGTTGATTTTTAAGTCAGGTAGGGGGGAATTCCTTTGAGTTCTTTGCTCTTTTATTAAAAAGAAGCTATTCTTCTACAGGGCAGGAGGAACTTTAAAAGGCCGGATTGGTAAATATACACTCATTTCACCAACCATTCATTATTCTCATGGGTTTTTGAGTTATTTGCTGCTTCTTCCTTTTTCTTAACTTCTTTGACCAGTTCTACTTAAGTTATTTTGGGGAAGAAAGTGTGAGGAAGTGAAAGCTTGTTTGAAATGCTGTGGGTTTTTTTAGCGTGGGTTGTTTGTTTTGTTTTTATGTGTGTGGTTTTTTTTTAAAATAATATTTAACAAAAGTGTTATTTCATATTCAGCTAGGGGTAACCACTTTAGTTTTTCATGGCTGGAAAAAGGAAAAAATGTTTAGATCAAAAGGGCAGAGAAACGTTTGCTTTTGGTCAAAGGGATATGCCATTAGAAAGATGTTTGGAAGGAAAATTATTGACAAGCTCTAATATTTAGGTACTGAAGTGTTTTTAAGTGCTTTCTGTGCCTTATAACTCCTCACATTTATTGATTGCTTGAGCTTTCTCTAACCTTAGTCCTTCCAGCAGCTTGTCCGGCAGTACATTACATGTTGCATCCCTTTTAGAAATCCCTCACATAAAACATCTTAGGTTTGGGCAAACATATTCATAAAGCATTACAGCGAAGAACCTGAAAGCAGAGTGAATCATGCTGTTCCATTGTCAGTCCATTATATTTGGCAGTGACTCCAAGCCATGTGTTTACAAAGCTTCAGCAAAACACAGGTTATTTGAATCCAGTGTTTATCTGGGAGTTTTTTAGCATGGACTGGATTCTAGTCCTGTTGGTTATATGGTGGTGACGTGACAGTAATAGATTTTTCCATCTTGCAGAATAATGCACTCAGGAATGTTATGAATAATTTAGTAGAAGGCTTCATGATGGGAACAGTTAAAGTTTGTGGTTACACTTTGTTTCCATCTGATGCTATCTATCTGCTGCCAGCAGAGACTCTTGCATTTAGCTCTGCTGCAGCTTGTTCCCATGGCCTCCCTTGGGCTAGCACCCCAGTTGGTGCAGTGTCAGCCAGGCCAGAGAGCTGATCCATCAGGTGGCAGACTCAAAAATCCCAGACTTGTCTGTGTCATTTTCAGCTATCTTTTCCTGCCCCGAATTTATCACCCATCTTGCCAGGACTGGCACAAGGTTTGCAGTGGGAATGAATAGCTAGGTCTGGTCAAGGAGCATATGACTACTGTTTCTGGTGGCAGCTTGGATTTGTGCTGCATCAAAGTGGCTGCATAACCAAGCCCTTGGTTTATTTCTGCACTGACAAGCCATTTATGCTGTTTAGTTATATTGTACTTATATTTCAAAGCTTATCCTCCCTGTCTGCCTTTATAGATCTTCCACTAATGTTTCTTCAGCTGAAGCATCTCTGGATGAGATTGCTCTGGTGTTCCCCACTGATTGGGGGTATGCTATGTCTCAAAAGGTAGCACTCTCTTAGTGGTAGGTAGCCAAGAGTTGATGGGAATGGAGGGGGGAAAAAAAAAAAAAGAGAATAAGGAAACATTTCCTGCTGCTTCCATTCATCTAGGTCTCATCAGTAGCTGGAAGGATTGGGGTCTTTCAGGCCAAAATGGCGCTGCTGCATTGTGATATGTGCTTATTTGAAGCTTTGAGCGCTCCTGAAAATTGTTTACAAGTCATTTGAAAGTCATTACTTGGAGTTCTGGCCACCACAGGTAGCTTTTGTGTTACCCAGTCTGCCCGTCATGACACAGCACAGACTGTAAGGAAAACTAGTAGAGATCTTGGGAATTTAGGGGTAACAATATAGAGCTATGCTTCACTTGCTTCCTGGCTCAGAGCTGGTTAAGTGCAGATCAGCTCTTTTGATTTCAGTAAGTGTTGCTCAGTGCTTATATGAGTGCTTGGTGGTTGTGGATCTGCTTCTACTTTTTTAGCATGTGTGATGGGGGTGGTGAGTTTCCTTTGGTTTTCTGTGGCTTTTCAGTTATTTTTCAGCTTTCCCAGCCTCATCAGGATCCACTTCCAGACCTTGCTTGGGCAGTAGGTGTATAAGACTACTATTATTTTAGTTGGACTCAGAACTGAGTCCTAGTCCTACTAGAGCTATACGGCTATTAGGTGGGAAAGTCTGAGCATCTGGTCCAAAAAGGTATAAATACTCTTCCCTCCTGTATATTGATAACTATGAAGTCCTTTCCAGACTGACTAAATGTTTCGCATTTCAAGCAGTGCTGTGAAAACTGATCTATTTGGCATTATGCATTAGTTGGTCTGCTAGCAGATGTAGGACATTAAATGCTGACTACATTTCCTACCAGTGAATCATGGGAGCCTTTAGCTAGCTGCTTTGTTACTAATTTGGAATTTAAGGACTGGTTATAAATATAGGGTCCAATACTAGATGGATGGGTGAGTCTTATTGGAGATGGGTGCCAGTGCTGTCATGCAGAGAGGGATTACTTGGGAGGTTTTATTTTACTTTTATCCTGCAGGGAGGTGTTGCCCTGGCTCTGATGTGACTGCAGGTAGTCATGAAACCTACGTGCTTTATCCCGAGACAGATAACATGCTTGGCAGAACTGGGGTCAGTGGCTGGTGGCTTTAAGAGGTGAATTAATTAGAACAATGTTCTTTGGCTGGTGGGCAGTCTGCTGTCAATGAGCTGTGTAGCACTAAATGTGACTACAAATTAAAGAAAAAAGCTGTACAATCCTACACACGCATCCATCCTCATACCCACAGGTTGGCAAAAACCATGCAGGACAATAAAGGTAGTAAAGGCACATTTGGAAGTCAGGCTAAATTTTGTTCAGCTGTGTAAACAAAACCCATTGTAATACCTATTGCATGATTTGGGCTTGGGTTTCTTCTAATAAGACTTATATTGGAGAGGGTTAGACATAAAAGCAGTCAGAAACATGGAATTAGGGGTATGATGTTACAGAGCTTTGGGTGGCAAAGCTGGTTTAGGAGATGCCTGCCCTTTCTGAAATCTCCATCACTGGGTGTTGTTCCTCTCAGTTGTGTTGACGCCACTGTTTGTGGGTCTGTACTTGTCATGAATTGCTGACGATCAGATCAAAACCAAAACTTAAAAGGAGGGGAGGGTGAGTGGAACCTAAATCTAAACTTAGTCCCAGGAATGCCGGTGGGGATGGTAAGTCACTGTAGAGAAGGTGGGAGTGAGCACAGTGGGAACCTCTTAAGTGGGATTTGCTGCCAGATAAATTGTGCATGGAATTGTGCCTTTATGCACTCCCAAAAAGTTAGTGCTGCAGAGAAGCTGTGCATCTGTCAGTGCTAGGTTTTACTGTGTGGCCTAGAAGCGGAAAAAGAAAAGTAGCAAATGTGTACTAAATGTTAGAACTATTATGTTGTATTTGAACCTTCAGAAGGATTGCTCCTTGCTCTGAGGGACTTCGGTGTTTAGGGAAGTTTTGGTTTCAGGTAGGAAGGAGGTTACAGGTTTTGATACGAGAGGGCTGCAGGAGCCTCTGCCTTTGCTTATGCTGCTGGGACTACCTGGGTACTCACCTGTGGTGGTGCAAATGGAGGGGTGTGGGCTTAAGATACAGAACTGGTGGTGTGACTTGGTGGCCAAGCAGTGCATGTGAACAAAGGATTTCCTTAAATGGGTGGGAGAAGAACTGATTATTTTTTTTTCCCCAGTGGAAAGGAGTTGTGGGTGATCTCTCCTGATTATTAGGAAGACACTGGGGGTATGGCGTATTTCAGCAGCTGCAGGGGCAGAGGAAGGAGTGGCTGTGTTCTCTGAGCTGGCCAAGGCCTCAGTCCTTCTTTAATTTCCTTTCTTTAATTAACAATGAATTTGTGGACAGTGGCCGATAGGAATCAGCAGTTCTGTTTTTCTGCTGGTGCGGAGCCCTGGGAGGGATATGGATCAGTGTGTGGTCTCCCCGATAGGCCTGGAGTGGGTCTGTGAGCTCGGGGTGTTCAGGGAAGTGTCCTCCATTGGAGAAAAGGCAGCTTTATTTTTGTGGCACTAGATTTTCTTCTGGGGTATATCTCCGGAGTGTGTTGTTGATATACATTGCAGTAACTCTCATTAAAGTCAGAGACACCTTTAACAGAGATTCAAATTGCTCAGCTGTGACATTTAGGCTGCAACAGCAGCCCACAATAGATATGTTGATGGGGCTATAGCCATCTGACTAATTCATAGCAATTAACTTATTTTGTAAATTGAACATGTTTTTCTACTTGCATATTGTTCATTGGCAATTTGGGATTTTTCTCAGGTTTACTCATTCTTCAAAATTATCTCCTATGTATCTCATATGACTCATTCTTTGTCCATGGCTGACTCATGAACTCCTTCATACAAGCATTTGGTGTGCCGGTTAATTTGAATTACCTTCACAGGTCATTTGACATTGGTTTGGTGTCTGATTAGACAAGTCCAAATGTTAGGTTCAGGGTCCTTGAGAAGAGTTCAGATCAATCTGTACATAACTGTGCTCCAATATTCATATAAATTTGCTCTTTCTGTGAACTTTTAGACAGAAGTGTGCTCATTGAAATTATTTTAAGAAAGATTACGTCAAAAGATGCTGGAGCAAGATCAGGGCCAGATCTGTAGGTTGTCTGGGGAGATAGGATAATACTATTGGACTGAATTTTTAGCAGTCTGTTGTGGTAAGTTTTCTGGTGGCTACATCAAGATCGGTAAAAAATATTCTTCAGCAATAGCTTATTCAACCTTCCCCTTTTGCTGCCTGAGCAAATGTGACTGTAGGCACATGCCTGGGATGAGATGCTGTCAAGTTACACTGCTGTAATCACTTGCTACCTCTCATATGAGTGTTCAGCGCTAAACGGTGTGCGTCCTTTTTGTGTGCTACTGCTGAACTCTAGAGAGACAAGCACCAGTGTTAGCTGAAGCCGGTAACTTCTGTCTCATCCTTCCTTCAGTGTGGGGCTATACCTGTAGCAGAGAGGGCAGAAGTGCAAGTGTGTCCTCTTCTCAGCTGCTCCTCACTCGGGTTAGGCTGGTAATGTGCTCTGAAAGAGATGTGGCATGTAAGCTATCATCTGCAAATCTAGCATCTGTTGTGTTTCACATCTTGGAATATTAACTTAAAAATTATTTCAATTTGGAGGGAGGTCTGTGTGGCTCAGAGGCACTCTTTATTTTTGCTCTCCTGAATGTGTCCTCTGGCAGAGGGGCAGAACAAGAAGCTCAGGGAAGGGAAAATGCTACAGCTGCAGGAATTATTAAAGCTCTTCTCTTGGTACCCTTTTACTCATATGTGATCTGTTTAATGCATAAACTGACTGTGGGACAGGTTGCCCAAACCTTAGAAATTATAGCAGCAGCTTAAACGGTCTTTAGTCATGTCGTGGTTTAACCCCAGCCGGCAACTCAGCACCACGCAGCCGCTCACTCGCTCCCGCCCCACCCAGTGGGATGGGGGAGAGAATCGGAAAATAAAGTAAAGCTCGTGGGTTGAGATAAGAACAGTTTAATAGA
>JAVKLA010000002.1:37908593-37980032 GCA_034782735.1 Sagittarius serpentarius | reverse complement strand
GCCCCAGGCGGCACGGCCCTCGCAGGGGCCGGGGTCTCCATCACCCCCTCCCTCCCCCGGGCGGCTCAAGCCCCTCCGCGGTTGCCGGCAAGACCCCCACGGCGCCAAGCCGGCAGCTGCACGGCAGGGCCGTTCCCCAGCCGCATCCCAGCGCATCCCCAGGGATTTTAAAGGGAAGCGGTGCCTGGAGCCTGCCCTGTCCCACGCACTGCCGCAGCCCAGGACCACCCACTGCCGCCCGCCCGTCCCTCAGCGGCCGTCGGGCCGCCCCCTGACCAGCAGACCCGCAGCCAGGAGAGCACTCGGAGCTCGGCCGCGGCAGAGCTGCTCGAGAGGAGCCAGGCAAGGCCACAGCAGGGGAGAGCGCTGCTCCCCGGCACCCACGCCGGCCTCTGCGGCAGGCGAGTCCCAGCTCGGATGATGCAAAGCCCGAAACAGCGGAGATCGGCGGCATCAGGAGGTTAAACGCGTGCCCCGTCCTCTCTGCTCGTCCTCCTGCCCAGGGCTGCTGCTGCCAGAGGAGTCTGCACGCTTGCCCACAGCCCTCAGCCCCACTCATCCCGCCCCACTCATCCCCCCCACCACCACCCCGGGGGGGCCCTCCCACCTCCCTCCCACCCCGACTCCCCAGCCTGCCTGCTGGGCTGCTCTGCCAGTCACCCCCCTGCTCCAACACACCAGCAATGCCAGGAAAAAGAGTCCTAATTGCTTTTTGTTTTTCTGTTTCTCCCATCATTAAATCCCTTCTTCATCCCTAATAGTTTGGGATTATATGAAGGTTAATATGTTTCAGGTTCCACACAAGTACAGCTAATTAACAAACAGTCCCCTCAATTCCCTTTAATGCCTACACATGTAATGCGATCGCTGCAATTACCTGCTTCCCAAAGCCATTACAAACCACAGAAAATTAGCTGGAACAGGTGATAAAAACCTTCTTTTATTGGTTCATAAAAGGAGCTGATCTCCGGGCAGCAGCTCCCCACTGCGCAGCTGGAAGGAGCCAACACCCTTCCCCAGGCAGCCCGGCCAGGATCCCCCTGCTCCCAGAGAGCCCTCAAACGCCCCGAGCTTCACCTTCCCTCGGGTGGTGACGCCCAGACTCGCCACTTCAGATCACAGCACTAAGAGCCGGTAGTTAAAGCAAAAACCCACCCAGATGCTGGGGGTACCGCAGGCGAGGCAGCAGAGCTCCGCTCCCGAGGGACACCCTCGCATACTTGCTTGCCCAGGGCGAGTGCAGAGCCAAAGCCAGTCCCGGCCCAGGGTCCTCAGGGCTGGCTCATCTATCACCATCCTGAAGCAGAGCCCAGCCAGCACCCCTAGGGACACATGGCCAAAGGGCCTGGGGAGAGGCACAGGGAAGGGAGAGAGGTGTTCACCATCCACCCCGGGAGGGAAAGGGGGAGGGAACCTAAAAAAGCAGGAGAGCCCTTATCCGCCTCCCCAGCCTCCCAGAGAAAGAGCATCCTCCGCCGACTTCAGGAGGGATCACGGACAAACACCCTTCACCCTCACTTAGCCCCGTCCGGCGCTCTCTGCCCAGGGAGCTGCACTATTCCTGCAGCAAGCGAAATGCTCGCAGTTAAACTACTTCACGTCTGCTTTCAGGAGCCACAGAGGGAGAGACCCAGTGCCAAGGAACACAATGAGCTCCCAGCAAATTGCTCCACTGGTCTATTAGCCCTCGTTAAAAACCTGCACCTATCAGGCAAGTTTCAGTTTTCAGCTACTGGATCTTGTTGTGCCTGCGCCTGCCAGATGAAAGAGCTCTCTAATAATCAGCGTCTCCTCTGCTCCGTTATTTACACCGCAGCAGCGATCTGCAGGCCCTCTCCCGAGCCTGTGGCCCTGGGGCAGCACCAGCTGCAGACCCCAGCCGGGCACAGGGCTTCTCCACCGGCACCTGGGGCGAGCTGCAGCCTGGCCAGGCAGGCAGCAGTGCAGGGGGAGCAGCAAGCACCATCCTCCTCTCCCCAGCACCCAGATCCCACATATGGCAGGGAAACATCACCCATCCCCCCACCCCACCCCTGTTCAGAGAGACCAGATCGGCTCAGCAGACACAAGGGACCCCCTCGCCCAGCGCAGCGAGGTGGCAGGGCACAGCCCAGGCATCCCCCCACTTTCTGCAGGGGCTCAGCTCCCAGCTCCTCCAGCGCCGGCACGGCCACAGCCCTCCCGAGGGAGCCGCGCTGCAGCTCCTGCCAGACGGAGGCCAGCGGGTCCGTGCACCAGCTGGCAGGGTCACTGTTCAGCTCCTGAAGGCAGCTGTAAATCTGAAAGTCTTAGGCTGGTCTTTAGCAGACATTTATCTGCGTCACACAGCCACCAGAGCCGCGCGCAGCCCAGGGGACAGCGGGGATGCCACAGGTCAGGGCGCAGGTGCCCAGCTCTTGGGGGTCCTGCTCATCACACCCATCCCACAAGCGCCAGCCGGCCTCTCCGCAACTGCATCTTATCTTCTCGGCGTCCTCCCCGAGTGCCCAGAGCACCCTCCAGTGATGGACCTCCTATGCAAGAGCTTCTTATAAATGTAAATTGGGAACAGCCTCACAGCACAGGAGGAAAATCACTGTAAACAAAATCTCCGTTGCTGTGGAAACCATTAAAAATAGATTCCCCACGCTCCCCCTTTTGTGCTGGGTATTATACAGCTGGGTTCCTTCATTCCACATTATTATTACTTTTTAATTATGAATAATTTCCTCCCTTCTATAGGAAGATGGAGTAAAAAACAGAACTTTCCAAATGAGGGGCCTTTAGGATATGTTTCAATATGCAAATGAAGGCAAACATGCATTCTGTAGTGTTTACGCCACAGGGTAAAAACCTTTCCGCATTAACACTTCCTGTGCCACGTTCCCCATTTTCTCCCCTTCCCTCCAGCCCCGGGTGCCCTGGGTCCCACGGGCAGTTGGCTCAAGGATGAAGGCAAAGAGCAGCGGCACGGACCTGTGGGGTAACGAACGCTGCACCCTCGGCGAGGGGCTGACAAGCCGGGTGCGGCGCTCTCCTGCCAGCCGTGCCGCGCTGGGGCAGGCCAGCCGGTGCCACGCTTGCCCGCCCTCGGACACCGCGCGGCAGAGATGCTCTGGTGGCAGGGACCTGCTTTGCCTTCACAGGAGCAGTCCTTGATGCTCAGAAACACTAAGACCAGCGTAACGTCTGCCGCCTCAGCCCCTGGTGTGGAGCAACCTGCAAGCGTTGGGAAAGCATCGCAAGCAGGGAGAGGGGACGCGCTGCCCCACGGGGACAGGGCACAAGAGGTCCCCGTATCGCTGAGAAGTGACAGAAATCCCACTTCACACCCCTGTCCTGTGGCACTCCCCTCTGATACAGGCTTCAGTTTCTGAGCGGACAAAAGATTTAAAATTACTTGGAAAAACACGGTACCTGGGAAGATGGTCCCATTCCAGAGTCTGACTCAGTCGCTATTTGCAGCCCTAGTCAGCAGGAGAGGATGCTCCTCCATCGGGAACGCGGTCAGCCACCAGCACCATGCCGGGTGCCAGCTGAGGACCTGGCAGCAACGCACCACGGGCAGCTCCTGCCCAGGCCTGCCAGCAAGCGGACGCCTACGTCCCCCAGCACGCGCGGGCCAGGCAGAAGGTTCCCGAGCAGGCTGGCCCCGGCCTGTGGCCATCAGTTCGCTGGCTCTGCACAAATTTCACGCTGCCGTGGAGGAGCAGATGGATGGCCCTGGGAACCCTCCCAACACACGCTGAGCGAATGTCCTGCCTGCTCCGACAGTGTGCTGCCTGGCTCCGCACGAGCCGATGGCAGAGGTCAGACCCCCGGTGCCTGCCCCAGGGATGCTGCTGAGCACAGAGCACACGGGGCTGCAGGACAGACAGCCGTCTGTTTGTCCACAGTGACCCAGCTCAAAATAATGAGCCGCACAACAAACAGCCAACATTGATGTCTCAAGGACACCCCAGTCTAATTTCCTTGCCCTAGAAGGTAACCAGGTCTCTTGATACAGGAGGGAACACGACTGACCGGGACTTCCCTTACGCAGCACTCCTAAATAAAGGAGAGCAGCATGGTCTAGCCAGAAGCATTACAGGATGGGCACAAAAAAATGGGCTGGAAAGCCATGAACAAGCCTGTCTTTGGAGTGTCTGACTTCCATCATTAAGCACTGGAAGTTTTCTTCAGCTTCCTGCCAATACAGGGCTAGAACTGGGTTGGGGCTGGAGGGGAGAGGGCAGAGGCTGCCCTGGAGCAGGCAGAAAGCTGCAACCGGTACGTGCTGAGGAGGGGCCACCCAGGTAAGGGGCAGCCTTTTTGGGAGAGGAGTATTTATTGTGGATCCCAAGCCCTGGTACGCTACGTAGCAAAAAGGCCAACATCACACCCAGATGCACAGAGCGAGCGTCGCCTGCAAGACGCACAGAGCAACTCCGCCCACCACTGCTTGCGTGCTGGCTGCGGAGCAGGGCCCGGCTGCAGCTCCGCGTCCCCTGCGGCAGCACTGACCCGCAGCCAGACACCACACAGAGGTCCCAGAGACAACAGAAGCCAACCCTTCCCAGCCAGGAGGCACAGGGCGGGCACTGGCCCCCTCCCCACCACCTCCCGGGGCTACGCAGAGGCGCTCCGAGAGCGCGAGCAGGCAGCCAGAGGTGCCCGAGCCCAGAGCCTCCCGGCAAGCAGCCCCCTGCCAGAGCTCGTTTCCAGCAGAGGCTGCCAGGGTGCTCCCGCGGCAAAGCCCTCGCGCCAGCCCATGGCATCGCTCGCTTTCTTCTTAGCCGACTCGAGGGCGACTTTAGCACACTGCCGCCTCCTTCTAGAAACCCCCAGAGAAAACAAGATTCCTTCTCTACAGCAATAAGCTCTTGATTCCCATTTTCAAGTGCTTTAGTGCTCCGTCTCTCCTGCCGTAACCTAAATTTTAACCTACCCCCAAGTATCAACACTGAACGCTATTGCTTATTACAGCTTAGGGCTAGAAGGGCCATTAGACCCAGCGAGCGCAGCGCCCAAGAACACGGGCCGAAGACAGCCGTGCTCTAATCCCGTGTTCATTCGAGCTACCACATCCCTGCCAGACAGATATCCGGGTTTGATCCAGAGATGTCAAACGATGGAGAATCCCCCACAGGCTTAAGCTGTTCCAGTGGTTAATTACCTTCCCCGATAAAAATATGCACTTCTTTTCTAGTCAAAATTTGTCTAGCTGGAGCTTTCAGTGCCTGGATCTTGTTATGTCTTTTCCCTGCTAAATTAGAGCACCCTGTACCCACAGAAATCTCTTGATCACAGCCTAAAGTGACCTACGTCATAAAGCCACCTCTTAAACCTCTCTTGGATGAAAAGTTCAACCTACTTAGGCTACATCTCCCTTAGCAGAGCAGGTTTTCCAGACTGTGAGCCATTTCTGTAGCTCTTCTCTGCACATTTCCCATGTCACCAGTGTTTTTCCAGCACGGACACCAAGAATGGTCCCAGCATCCCGATGACGCCGCTGGCACTCCCACCACACACGCGCCCTTCCTCACCCGCGAGCTCCCCGCACAGCTACGGGAAGCCTTTCAATCGAGCCATTAGTGGACTGCAGCCCCAATCACCCTAATGCAGAGGAGGGACACTTAGCATCTCGCCCTGGTGCCGGAGCGGGGGAAGACAGCCGTGGAGGGCGGCTGCCCAGCCCCACTGTCCTCCTGCCAGCCGGGTTTCCGAGCAGGATGGTCCCCAAGCCCCTTTGCCCAGCCAGCGACCTGCGCCCGGGCCAAGGGGGCAGGTGAAGCCATTGCCGCCCCAGCGCCGCTTCCTCCAGGCTCAGCAGCTCCAAGTCACAGGTTCGCCACTGCCGCTCCGGGCAGGAACCAGCCCCTGGGACAGCAAAGCTCCAAGTGCCTTAAAAACACCTTGGGAGCTTGCCTGGGGGGCGGGGGCTCAGCAACCCGCACTGGGGGAGACCCAGGGCAGGTCTCCCACATAGCACCCAGAGCCCGGGGGGTACCTGGCCTTCTGCCAGCCCTCCCGGTGCCACCCACCTGAACGGCCACCCGCGCAGCGCCCAGCCTCTGGCCCCCCACCCTGCCAGGGAGCTCCGCGGTGCCCGCGCCCCCGGCCAAGCTGGGACGCACCCCACACGACGAGGCTGCCAGCATGGACATGCTGCGGGAAGCGGCACAGTGCTGTGGCCGCAGGGCAGGCAGGAGCCGGCAGCGCTGCCGGTGGAAGGCAGGCTACCGAGGCAAGAGCCTCAGCACGCTGACCTGTGCCTGAAGAACAGCCCAGCAAACCAGCTGCACGCAGGGACCAGCTTCTGCAAACGCGCTCCTCAAGTAACATCAACCCAGGGCAGTCCCCGGCTCCGGGACCAAAGCGGAGAGAGGAGATAAACCAGCAGATCACGGGCAGTACTCACAGGTTGCCTGGCTCCCGTCAGCACATCCACTCCAGTCAGACCAGCCACGAGAGAGGGAGGGAAGGTCTGCGCTGGAGACACGGCGACGCACAGAAGCCTCCAAAATCCTCCCCGGCTCCAGGCCAGCAGCAGCCTCCCTCCCTGCCGGCACAGGGTGCCGGGGAACAGCCCAGGGAGACACAACTTTCTGTGCTCTCCGTCAGGCAAGGTCCTGCTCCAGCCACAACTGCATCCTTATTTAATTCACAGCAATTATACTCACATTCTGCTAGACAAATAGATTTTACAAGCCCTCAGTTAAATGTGGATAATTACGGCTGCCTGCACCAGGGGACAGCCCTGCCCAGGCTCAGGAGGAAGAATCACATCCCGGTTCCACTAATGCTGTAAATTAGCAAGGAGCATCCCAATGGCAGCAGAGTAATTACCAGCTATTGCAGCCCCCCCTTCCTGCGGGCTGCTGCTCCCGCGCTCCCCCCACCCTGCATCTTCCTCCCTCGCAGTACGTGTGTGTTTTCAGGCATATGCTGCTGTTAATGGGGCTTCTGTCACTTCAGCTGCTGGCAGAGATTATTTTATCTCGGGAACCCTCTCCCAGTGCCAGAGCACAGGCTTTCAAGCTCTATATCATCCGTGGGGGAACACACAGGTGCAGGGGAACAAGAAACGAAAGCATCAGCTTTGTGGTAGCGTCAGTGGTGCTGGGCAGCGCCTGCGACCAAAGGCTCTGGCAGCGACGGGCGGGGGGACCCGGCGGGACAAGCCCCCGGCAGCCCCCCAGGAAGGCACCCAAGCCCAGCAGGCACAGAGGGGGCACCGGGGAGCGAGGAAGGAAGGAGGAGGCACGACCACCCAGACAAGCACACAGAAGAGCATTTGGTCCCCAGCTGGCGCTGGGGGCTGATGGAGGAGCCCCGGGGCAGGGGGGGAGGCCGGGGACAGGCTCCTGCCTCGCCAGGACAGCCAACAGCGAACGCCAACTACACCGCACGGTCTGCGGAAGGGTGTTAAGTCTGACCTCTGCTTAACAGGCAGGTAAACCAAGGCACAAGGCAGGAAAGGAAAAAGCCATTAAGAGACTAAAACAAGCACAAAATTCCCTCCATGACCCCACTAACCTTTTCCATCTCCTCTCCACGCTGCTGCACTTGCAGCCCAAGAGCAGAGCTCCAAAGCAGCCCTCCTGCAGACAACACCCCCCACCCCTCCTTGGGGGGCTCTTATAGGGCAGCAGCTTTGCTCCCCGCCCCGAGTCCTCATTGCTCCAACCACCCGCAGATGTGCCTGATGAAGGAGAAAGCCGCCTGCAGAAAACGAGGGAAGCCCCATTGCAGGCAGCTGCCAGCTTTCCCTGCCGGTGCTGCCAGGGATTCTCCCGCGGTCCCAAGCCCCCCTGAAGCTGCCCGGTAACTGAGTGCAGTGGGCAATGCCCCAGGGAGCCGAGGGCTCCCGAGCCTGTCCCCGGGCAGGGACGTGCTGGGGATCTGGCTCGGGACAATCCCCGCTGGCCAGCCAGTGTGACTGTGAGCGGGCTGTGCCGCGTGGAGTCCCTGCTCCTCTCTCCCCACCTGCAGCTACTGCAGCGGAATAAAGATAAATGAGAAAACCAGAATGGAATCGCCACATTTTTCAAATCAGTCTGTCAAAGCAAACCCGTGCAATCCAGCCTCGTGCGGCCCCACGCTGACACCGCCATCCAATGCCGGGCAGAGCCATCTTCTCGCCAGCCCCCCCGCACCCCCAGCTCAGCTGCACCAGAAGCCTTCAGCCAGCACCTGAGCTGCCGCCAGCGCCGTGCGTGCCGCCCACAGCGATGCGCGGGGCCACGGCCGTTTGCAATGATTTAGTGCACTATCACCCAGATGAAGGGAGGAGGACGTGGAGCGGTGTCGCTCCCCTCCCGGTGCGAGCAGCTCGCAGGAGGAGGTCGGGGCGCGGGGCCATCCGGCAGTGGGGATGCTAGGAAAGCGGGGCCACCTCCGCACCCCTGATCTGCCTGCGGGGAACCCGCTCAATGCCTCCAAACCTCAAAAGGTCCCAGCTCAAGCTCTCCCGGTGCCTGAAGACAGACCGGGCGGCAGCTCTGCAACCCCTCACAGAGCTCCAAAACCAGGACGCAGGGGCCCAGATTCAGTGCCTCCCCATGGCTCCCCAACTCGTCAGACCTCCTCAGTACTTGGGCACTTACTAAGATACTTCAGAGCCTGTGTGTGAGCAGGGCTTAGGCTGGGGGTGCCTGGGGGAACACAGTGCACTTCATTAAAATAATTAAACATAGATGGGAAGAGGAGAGCAGAGAGGCGAAGGCGAGCGGCATTCCCCGTGTTCAGCGCTGGCCGCCGGAGCCCCGCGTGGGAGATCGGACCTGACAGCCACAGCGATGGACGAGTCTGCACATGGGGATTTACCCAGCACGGCAAGCGTGCACCCTCAACTCACGTCGCATTCCTCTTTGCAGCCTGCTCACAGCCTCTGCTGTGGATCCACGTGACGAAGCTGGGAATACTCCTGCTCCGGGCAAGGCGGCCAAGCACCAGGCAGGCAGCACCGACAGCAGCGCCGCAACGCTGCGGAACACGGGGCACCACGAGCGGCTCGCAGTCACGCTCCAGCCCCCAGCCCCGGCAGCACCATGGGCTCTGCCTGGCACTGCCATCGTGTGCCGGAGCACCACCGGCACCCCCGCTGCCTGGGCACTGCACTTGCACCCCCGAGGAGAGGGGGCACTGCTCCGCGGCTGGCATGGCGGTCGCTAGCATACGGAGGCTCTGCAAGGCTCCTCAGGGAAAGCTCGTGCACTTTACCACTGCTGAGAAGCTTCTGTGTTCCTGAAATATCATCTTCCCCTGGGCAACTTCATATGCGAGTCTTGGGACTTGCCGGAGCATTAAACTGACATCTAGGTCAGAGTAAGGAATAGCTCAATGCCTCCAGGAAAAAGGGTTTTCCTTTCACATCCCAGTGCCTCCTCCACCAGACTAGGAGCAAGCACTTAACATGGGTGACCACTTCAGGCCTAGCATGAAGCAGGCTGTGGGGGTGGAAAAGGGATTAAACAAATTTCTGAGACCTGGCTGCCGTTTCTGGAGTCCTCTCGGCTCTTTATGGTCCCCGGAGCGGCGCCTCTGCAGGAAAAGGCACTTGCAGCACTTAAAGCCCCAGGGAAGCCTGGCTGGACACAGACAGACCGCCAGGACCTGGGCCAGGGCCGGCAAACTGATTCTCACCATATTTTGCACGGCAGGTGCCACGTCTAAGAACTAACGCTGTGCGTGGAAGATACGCCCCGGCCGGTGATACCTGTGACCTTGGTGGTAAAGAGCCTCCCCTGCCTCGCTGCACGAGCTCCAGCCCCACCTGCAGCTCCCTGGGCACTGTGTTTATTCTCGGGGGTGCCGGGGAGGGGTACGGAGGAGAGATGCATCACGCTTCAGCAGCCGAGGGTGCCTGGGGCGGCCACGGCCCCTCCGCTTCTCTGGAGAGAGCACACAGCCACCGGCAGCCTCACGGTGTGGCCCGACCCCCCGGGGCTGCCCCAGCCCTCGCAGAGCCCCGCAGCCTCCGTGGCGCCAGCCCCGCATCGGGCACTGCTGCCCGCGGGTCCCGCAGGCTCCAGCGCTCAGCTGGCAGCTGCCTGCCCGCCTATCTGTAACGCAGCGGCTCGTGTGCACCGGCCCCGCTCCTCCAGAAATGCGAAAAGCTGATTAAATACCTAACGCTTGCTAGGAAGGGCGGCTGAGGGACCAAGAGCCGGGGGCTCCTGCGGGCAGCAGCTGCTGGTCGCTGCCACCCTTAACCCCTGTGGCACTAGGGAAGGGTCAGGCCAGTGCGGCGGGCGGGGAAGGAGACCTTGCCCTGTTATTTTAACATCATCACGCACGCTTCCCTCTGCAGAAACGGGACGGCGAGGCACGAGTTTGCCTGACAAAGTGTCCCGGTGGCTGCGCAGCAGGAGCGGGGCATGATAGATCATAGGAATAAAACCAGGAGGGTGAGACAAGCAATCGGCAGAGACCGGCTGTAAATCGCGGTGCTGATGGGGCTGGAGATGAGCTGGCTGGCTTTCGGGGCGGGGGGGCGAGCAGCAGAGAGAAGAGGGTGATAACAAGAGCCGCGAGTGGAGCCGGATCCCGCGTCCCGGCTGATGCAGAGGCCTCGCTGTCAGGGAGACAAAGTGGAACTGCTCAAGTGCATCACCGATTTTTAATAAAAGCAGGTAACACTCTGGAAATCCACCACTCGGCCCCGTTTTCGCCCATCTCCCCCAGCGCCAGCTCGCTCCACCCGACGGCACTGCCCTGGGGCCGGGGATTCAGCACAGACCCTGCTCCCGTGGGATCGCCGGATGCCGGGCTGCTGCCTGCCCGGTTCTCCTCTGCCGATCCCTGACAGACGGTTGCAGGGATTCGCACCGACCCTGCAGGACCCACAGCAAGCGCTGCCCGCAGCGGTGCCGGCTGTCGGATGCCATCTCCCCACCATCGCTTTGCCAGAGACGGCTGCTCTGCTCCGCCACGGTGACTGAACCCCACCGGCGGGGCCCTCGCATTAAACACCGGCGGTTGCCGGCAGCGAGGAGAAGCAGGTGGATGCGGGGAAGCCCCGGCTGCGGGACGGGCAGAGGGGACGGGTCGGGGCGTGTGTGCACACCCAGGAACGGGAGCCGCGGGAAGGCAGGGCTGGCCCCACTCTCCCGCAGGAAGGCTCGGCGTACGGCCGCGCGTGCACCTCTCCCCCGGCATGTCACGATGATTGAGTGCAGGATGCAGGCACCGTAATGGTTTCATCAACTTAGCTACTTTTTATGAGGAATTTGTTCCAATACCTTCCCTTTCCCCGGCTGCTGTCACCTTAACAGATGCCAGACCAGAAAGAATAATAATCCTGGCAGGACACTTTGAACCAGAGCAAGCGGCTTCCCGGGGAGGGGGGCACGAGGTGGGAGAAAACTCATTTTTGCAGGAGCTCAGGACCACTCAGAGCTGCCCCAGCCTGACACCGCCGGTGTTGGAAGATTTGCTTGTGCCCTCCTCGTCCTCCCCAGGGGGGGAAACTGCCTCATGCAGATGTGCTGTAGTGCTGGTGAAACGCAGCTTTGCACAGGACCCCTTCAGCCCCAGCCCCATCCATCCTGCCTCCCTGCCTGCTGGACCAGTCCTCCACCCCAGTAAGGACCTAAAATGCGCCTCCTCCCTCCCTGACACAACTCCCGCACCTATTTCTGCCCCTGCCACCTCTCGCCCTCCCCTGCCGCCCCGCCCGCTCCCCCAGCCCCAGGCGCCCCACACGCGGCGCTGCCGAACAGCTCGGTGCCGGCTGGTGAAGCGTCCGACCTCCCGCTCCCCTCGCCCACGCTCTGCTCGGGTGCTGAGCTATGCCCCCGAGCACCCTGCCACTCACTCCTTCCACCCACAACCTTCCCAGCTAACTCCAGCGCCCGCCTGCCACCTCCCGCCTGCTCCAGCCAGGCAACAGCCCGCTGCAGCCTGCACCAGCCGGGGGGGCTCGGGAGACGCACACGGGGCCCCGCCGAGGTGTGAGCCTCTGTCTTCAGCCGCGATAAGCCGGACTGTGGGTTAGGCACAGCCACGGGGTCTTCCGTCCAGCTACGTCCAAAGCTCTGCCAGGGAGCGGGCACCGGGGCCGCTCGCCCAGCACCGGCAGCCCCGCAGAGATGGACGGCACGGCATCGCCGCAGCCGCAGGGCACGGCGCAGCGTTGGGAATGCCTCTGCCAGCCCGCTCTCCCCTTCTTCCCCTTCCCCAGCCTCGGGAAGGTTTTACACTGACAATGAGCTAAAGCAAATGGTGCCGGAGCAGCCTGCAGGCAACCCTGCCCGTCAGCAGGATCCAGCCCAGATTTACCACTCGCAGGCAGGGCTGCGAGGGGCCTTGGGAGTCCGGGGCCGCGTCCCTCGGCCCCGCGGCAGGGCCGAGGCTCCGGCAGCCGGCGCAGCCCACGCCCTGGCAGCAAACGGGCTGCAGGCAGGCAACGGTGGGGGCAAAACCCGCAGGACAAACCCAACGGGCAGTGGGGCAGTCCCCACCGAGGTAACGTTTCCATCGCCCAGCCCCTGGGAGCTGCTTTAAGCTGAGGCTGCCTCGGTCCTTGCCTGAGCGACAGCCCCCTACCCAGGGCTGGGCAGGGGCCTCCCCGGGCTCCCCCAGGTTCCTGCCAGTGTCTCCTCCCGTTCCTTTTCTTTCCACATCGGTGCCGGTCTCGCCACGTGCCAGGAGCCACGACGCCAGCACGCTCCCGCTAACGGTGCCTGCGAGATCCCCCTTGCCCACCTGCACCGCTCCTGCCTTCCTGCCGGTCTGCCGAGGCCACGCTGGGTGCAGGGGACCCACGACACCCTTTGGCACCTCTGGTAACAACTCAAAAATTATTACTGCGCTTGCAGACACTGACCAGCCACGTCCGGGTACGCTGGCTCACACGCGGCCACATGCTGCCCCGGCTGAGCAGAGCCAGCGCCATGCTGCTATCCTGCACTTCTTCGCCGTGGCATTTAGAGGACTTTTCCTTCCCTCTGGGAAATGAAAAACTAAGCAGCTTCATCAATCTAACCGGGATGGCAGAGATCCTTTCCCCAGTAGGCCAAGCCAAACAGTTGGCACTCAATAACAAACTGCAGCCACGTGCAAACCACGTCCCCGTCTTGCGTGGAAGAGCCTGGCCCGAGCCCCCGCCTGCCCGGGCAGCTGAGCAGAAGCTCCCGCCAGCCCTCCGGCCTCCCTCTGCTCCCCCAGCACTTCCAAGCTGCAGACAGGTACCAGTCGGCTCAGCAACAGCCGTCCCTTCCGATTCACATCTGCGTCTGCCTGCGTAACAGGCAGCCCAGCGCCGCGTCTCCTGGGTGGCCCGGAGCCACATCTGCCCACAAAACAGCTACAGAGGCAGCGCGGCTATAAGGCCCAGTGCAGGCAAAGAGCCGGCGCCAGGCAGAACAGACACAGAGGTGCTGGAAGGGAAAAAGCCAGATTTTACTGCGCCCCGCGTCCTGCTGGCAGACCCCGCCGGCCACCATTCGGCAAGGTCGGACACGGCCAGCCTGCTTGGTGATCCATCGCTTCCTCCGCTCACCGCAGGTCCGCTCCGGGAGCACGCCCTGTCCCCAGCCTGTAACGCCGCGAGCGCCGGGGGACGGCGCGGGCAGGAGGCAGCTGCACGGTGCCACCACGGGCTGTACCGCGGCACAGGTGGGTGGGCAGCCACGGGGCAGCACAGTCACCTCCTGCCGCTCCCGGCCAGGCAAGGACAGGCACATCTGCAGGCTCCAGGGACACCCCAGAGCGCGCCGGGGGATCCGACCCCCCCTACTGAGTCCCTGGGCATCAGTGACAGCCGGAGCAGGCGGAGGAAGCGGGACGGGCAGGAGACGCAACCAGGACAGCTTCCCCCAAGCGCGGCAAAGCACCAGGAGCTAATCTGGGGATTCCCAAGGCTGCGAGTGCCAGACCTGCCCTCGTGCCTGCCTTCTCCTGCGAGGAGCTGCTGCTTTGATATGAGTCATCGCTGGAAGACGAATTCTATTTAAAGGACGTTATTCGTAGAAAATTGAGTTTTAATAACAGGGCATCAAACGAGGAGAAAATACCAAACTTCCAAGCGGAGCTAAGTTTCCGTATGTTAATTTATACAGCACATTCACTGCTTGAAGGAATAAAAATCACGCAGAGAGCTCCTCTCTCTGAGAAAGCAGCGAAGGGAGCCCTCTCCTGCTCCCTGCTCCTGTCATGCCGGAGCATCTCCTGGCCACGGAGAGCAGGAGTTGGGGCCGGCCTCCCCAGCCATGGCTCCTGCCGCCGGCACGGCCAGGGGAGCGAAGGCTTTGGGCTCGTGAGCCGCCCCGTGCCACCGCCGCGCTCCCAAGAGCCTTCGGGCTTAGTTTAGCCTGCTGGTGGGAGGGCGGGAGGAGACAGCGCTGAGCTCACTTTAAAAATAGATCAAACCCTCTGCTACAGAGCCATTTTATTAGAGCGGCACAAGCTGTCGGGCTGGTGACACCTATGTGAACGCTCGGGTAAGTCTTCCCAGATGAATCTGAAAAGCAAGTGAGGGAAGAACGACAAAGACAGCAAAGCAGACTAGTTCCCCAACAAAAAGAAAAAGGCGGCGTGGGGCAGAAGGCTGCCCACACTCATAGCCCCTCGCCCTGTCCCCAGCCCGCAGCTCCCGTGCAGCACCGGGCGCTCTGGGACCAGCTCTGCAGCGAGGTCTGCACCCGCTTGCACCACGGTGAGACTCTGGCTGGTCCCAAAGCTGCCCGCTGCCAGCCAGCTCCTCTGCCTACCGCCCCGCAGCTCCTCTGCCCAGCACGGAGGCTCCCGTGCCCCCCGCCTCGCCACGCACCATGCCTGGCTCTGGCCAGGACCAACATCTCATTTAAAGGGAAGAGAGAAGCGCCTTCAGGTTTCCCGGTCCTGCAGCAGAGCGGCGGCCGAGCCTCAGCCCCGCCTGGTCCAGCTGCCCCGGAGCCTTTCTTGGGCCGATCCCAAACCCCGGCAGCGCCGCGTGCCAGCCGTGCCTCAGGGACGCTGCCAGGTCCCAAACCCGACGAGAACACGGACAAACAAAGCAAATCAAATTCCACGGCTCTGAACTGACACCAGAGCTCCCCACTTTGCCGGGCTGCTGGATGCAGCCACGGGGACCGTGGGGTCCTGGCATGCACATCCGCTGCCGGGGGCTGCGCCCGTGCAGCCCCCGGCCCGCTCGCCGTCACCAGCCCCGCCGGGCTGCTGCAGCCGGAGGAGCACCTGGCGATGGCAGCTGATAAACCTTTCCAGCCTGGCCCCGAGTCAATCCATCACCTGATTTATTTGACTGCCCGCAGCCTCTCCTCCCCTGCCAGCACACGGCTCTGCCTCCGAGGGGGAAACGACTGGGCCAGAGGCCAGCTCTGGCAGAATTTAAAAAGTAATCAGTAACGGGGGTCACCTTTCCCCGGGTGCGGCTCGCTCCGCTCCCGCTGCCGTCGACACTGGATGCGGACATGGAAAAAAAGCCAAAAGGAGTGTGCTGGCCGCGGGTCGGTATTGATGGGGGAGCGCATGGACTAAAGCAGAGGCCGGATGGCAGCACGGCCTGGCACCAGCCTGGTGTCCGGGGACGTGGAGGGCTGTGTGGGGAAGGAAAGCGGAGAGGGAGATGGGGGAATGGAGCCTGAAGCCCGAGCAGGACGGGCTGCTGCAAAATTGCCGCCGGTTTCCCCGCTGCAGCCCCAGCGGCACCCGGGGGTGCAGGGCTGCTGCCCGTCCCGGCGGCAGAGCGGGGGCCACGCTGCGGGCGGCGGCAGGGAGGTGCCGCAGGAGGCCCGAGCAGCAGAGGACACCGGGGCTCTGCAGGCACCTGAGCCTCCGCGGTGCCTCTCGTCGCCTCGCCAGCACCAGCGGGCACAGCCCTGCGCCGGCCCCCAGCCATGCCCTCGCCAGCACCGTCCCCCCACAGGCTGCCCAGGAGGGGGGCCCCGGGGCTCAGCAAGGCTGAGGGGTTCAGCTCGAGCTGCGGGGGCTCTTCCCCGCTGGGCGCACCAGAGGGAAACCCCAGACCCCGAACCGGCGGACCTGGCTCGCCCGCTGCCCCCGAGCCCAGCAAAGCCTCCCCGAGCTGGAGCAGCCCAGTGCCAAGGACAGGATTTATTTCAGCGGGGCTCCGCGGCTCGCAGCATCCAGCCCCGGCTCCCAGTATTCCCCTTTGTGCGCGCTACAATTGACTCATGTTTTTAAAAGGAAAATTGGGAGGGGGAGAGGGAAAGAAAAAATACAGAAATGCCTCAGAATCAAACCTCAGAGAAAGCGTGGGAGCTCTCCGGAGAGGAGGAAAGCACTTTCTATATAATTCACCTTTTGTCATTTAATCACCACCCCTCTTGCTGCCGGCAGCCGAGCGGTACAGCCGGGTAATGGCCAGGCACTGGGAAATCCACGGCGCGGCCTGGGGAACGCTTGCTCCCACCGGTGAGCAGGTTCCTGCCCTGAACACCGAGCTGCATCGGAAAACTTCCATCCCCTGGCCCAGTTTGCCAAGGAGACGAGCTGGTTTCCTCTCCTCTGAAGCAGCTTACAAAGCAGCTGGCAGAACGCCAGGGTCTTTTTAGAGAAATGTTAATGATGCCCAGGGAAGAGCTAATCATGTGTCATGGAGACAACTTTGTGCCAGTCAAAGTGCTACACGGCCCCAGCCCTGCACGGGGCGGCCAGGGGACACGGTGGCCGCAGGTGAGGGCAAGGCTGGGGCTCCTCTCCGTGGTGGCACCGCGGGTCAGGTGCTGGTGTCCGGCGATGGCCCCGTGGCACAGGTTTAGCACCTGCAGCTCCCAGGGACTGCTCCCGGTGACAGCGGCAGACCCCTCCGGGCCCCACCAGACCAAGGTGTGAGCATCACTCGCCGCCGTCTGCCTTGGCCGGTGGGACCCGGTGAGCACCGGGGGATGGAGCAGCTGTGCCAACCCAGCGCAGTCCGGGACACGACCGAACGCTCCCAAGAGCCTCCCGGCTCCCTCCCGCAGCCGGGGCCAGGCAGCAGCCACCTCCTCTTCCAGGGAATATCACCCAAATTACAGCATCGCAACAAACAGACAGAGCAGGGGAGCAGGATGGTCAGCAGGGGAACAGAAATAGCTGGGACACGCTACGGACTGGGGAGCTCTCCCAGGAAGGACAAACCCCAAAGGAACCAGAGGAAAATGTCACGTGCTGGTGAGCAGGGAACGGGCAAGAGCTGGGGGGAGCCGTCCCCCGCCTGCACCGGTGACCAGCACCCCTGCCTGCCCATGGCACCCGGCACCTTGAGCCTTGCCGGCCCCCCAGAGCCTCACATCGCCTTCTGGATGTGCCCGCGCCGCACTGGCACACCCCAGGGAGCCAAGCACCCGCCTGCCAGATCGCCTGGGGACGGTCTTGTCATTGGGCACAATTTAACGGAAAAAAGCTCAGATTTTTGTTTTTCCCCCAGCGCCTTTTCAAGCTGACCTGTCCTCTAGGAAATAACAAACTCCTTCATCTACCTGGGGACCTCCATGGTGTGGTCTCGCTCCTGGCATCTTGCATCAGCGCCTGTGCGCGCGCCAGCGGGATGCGCCGAGCCCGGCTGAGGAAGCCTGTCCCGGGTGAGCAAAGGGATTCCGGGGAAATTGCTAATTCCTCCAGGCCGGCCTCGCCTGCCCCTGCCACTCGCTCCTCCTCCCGAGGGGAATCAGCAACCACACCGTAACATTTTGCAAACCACGTCTCTGAGTTTTTCAGCATTTTGCATCCATTTGTCTTTTAGCTTCTCCCCTGATGGGTGCATGGCTTCCAGCAGGAACCTTTTCGTGCCGTTATGGCACTTTGCAGCTTACAATAAAGGGCATCGTCTGCACCTCTCTGGCAGCCTGACATCTCCAGGCACGGCGTGGGGCTTCCACAGACCGTCCTCCCGCCATGCGAAGGGCCTGGCACAGGCACGGAACAGGAGGAACGGCTGCAGAAAACACCCCTGGCTCAGATGGCCACGTGTGGTGTCAGTCTGAATAACACAATAGCAAACAAAAATCTGTCTGTACGTTAGGGCTAGCTCCAAGAGTAAAGACAAGAGGACCTAAGAGGCCACAGCCTTCAGCTGTAAGGCCAGCAGAGTTTTATTTAATGCAGGAGGAGTCAACAAAGTCCTCAGCAAGAGGAAGAAAGCTCCCAGAGAAGAGACCTAGAACCGAGCGGATAAACAACCCAGTCGGCAGGACCCGAGCCGAGCGAAGGGAGCCTGCGAGGAACGGGGGGAGGCAGCAGCAGCACAGAAAACCTCGTGTGCCAGGCAGCACGGGGCAGAGCGAGCATTGCCGGGGGGGCTGAACGAGATGCTGCAGCAAAATAGTAAAAGGTTCATTAGTTATGCAAATAAAAAGATAATACAGAAAAAAGTGAGGCTGCTACACAGCATGGATGAGTAGAGATAAAGCTAACCTAGGTGTTGCCGGAAAACTGATTGAACAATTAGCTTCGGCTTTCAGGGGGGATGGTGATTAACACACTGACGCCTGCAGGCTGCTTTACAGAACGAACAGAGATTGAAGCTATCGCCTCCAAAGCAGGAGCAAAACTCAAAACGCCCAGTGAGTTCAAGTCAGAGGAACGAGGAAATCTCCATCCCAGAAACCCACCAGAACTGGCCCAACTCACAGCCCGACCACAGACGCGTCAAGCCGCCATGGGCCACAGCACTGGAAAAGAGCAGCACGGAGCCAAGAAAGGTGCCAGGGGCAGGGAGGGACCCCCAGACCCCCCAGACCTCCCCGACACACACAACAGAAGCTCAATGAAAAACAAGGCGGAATCGCACGACAAACAGGTAAGCTGTAACGTTGCCTTACCAAAGGCGGCTCATGCCAGAATAAGCTGGTACCTTCCTTCAGACAAGGGGAACGGGAGCGGCTTGGCCAGCAGCAGCACCCCAACGAGTCGGGCTGGCGAGGGCCGGGGGAGGCATTTGCCGCGCAGGAGGAGAGGCTTCAGCCCGGAGGGGCTGGCAGACCTCGAGACTGGAGCGACCAAACAGCACAAAGTTCAAAATGCTGAACATAAGGACTACGCGAGAATCTCTGCTCTAACCTGGAAAAACACACAGAGAAACATCTAGGTATATTACTCAGTTACAAGCTGACTGTGAGTCACCATCTCCTGGATCTGTGAAAAAAGCAAGCGTGTTTCTAGGCTGCCTGGCAAAGCGACTTCCAGGAGAAAGGAGGCAGCAGCCACGCCACTGCACGATGCTCTGCTGGGGCCGGATCCCTACCACCGGCTGACCACGTGTGAGAGGGGCTGGGAGGGAGGAGCAGGGCAGGGCTGCCCAGGGGACCGACAGCCGCTCCGGGGAGTGGACAGAAGGACAGAGGAGCTCGTCCAAGACCGGCCAAGGCTTCGTCTCTATAAATAGGCGGGGAGTAGGCACTGGGGAGGGAGAGGAGCTGTTCAAGCTGAAGGGCGATATTGGCACAAGTATAAACGGGTGCAAAAGGCCACAAACAAAGGAAGGAAATGGGGAGGTTTCTGCGTACTGCGCGGGTGCCTGCCCGGGTGAGGAAAGGGGCTGTGGCTGGGACTGCTGGAGAGCAGGGACCAGGCTTGGGGGTCCGGGCCTCTTCCTAAAACATGCCTGTGAGCGCCTTTTAAATGCTACTCGGATGTTTCACCGTTTCCATTACCAGAGCTGACAAGCGACGTCCCAGAGCTGAGCGGCGACCGCCCATTGCGGGGAGCAGGCAGAGAACGGCGGGTTCAGCCCCGGCCGCTGCCGCACCAGAGCCCCTTCCCACCGCCGCCCTGGAAAACCGTGGGCCAGGCCCCCCGCTCCACGCGCTGACCAGATTGCTTCCCTAACTCTGCGCAGAAATCCAGGCTGCTAATCAGATGGAAAGTCTCCATCCCATAATAAACAGAGTGTACTATTTATAAACCTGAAAACGTCTTTATTATTATTATTTTCCCCCAGAAAAAAAAAATATGAAAAAAACCCTCGCACAATACTGTTAAATACTCCCCACCAAGGACTCGCAGGTCTGCGGCGCTGGTATCGCTTCCCCAGGCAGTGCCCAGTGGAACAGATGGCAGCGTGGGCGTTAGGTACCAGCCTCCTGGCAATCTGAACATCTGTTACCGTTAGAAAATGCTAATTGCCATCAATCAGGACAGCACCTACCCACATTTACATGCAAGCACAAAAAAATTACGTCTAAATTTCTCCGAGTACAACACTTGCTGCATGTTAAGTAACTGGAGCTGCTCAGATGCTGCAAGGCAGCCTGGCACCGGCGGCTGCGGGCGACGCACCACATCTGAGCACCCAGCAGCAGCCGGCCTTCCCCAGCAGCACCGGCAGCGCGAGGGGCAGGGGACCCGTCCCCTCCTCCCACCCTGCCCCGTCCCCGGGGCAGAGCCCTCCCAGCGCAGCCACCCCCGTCTCCGCAGGCAGCTCTCCTGCCCGGGAGCGCTGCCGCCGGCGCGGGGCACCCCAGGGAGGACAGGCCCCATCCCCTCTGCAGGCTCCGCAGGGTACTCCCTTCTGTGCAACGCTCCCTCCTCCCCCAGACACGCAGCAGGGGCACTTTGCCCCCAGCTCGTTCCCTCCGGTGACTCTGGGGCAGCTTTGGGCCCTGCACCCCGACCCGCTGCGCCCGCAGACCTGCGGGACCCCCGCCCACCCTCCGCTGCTCCCCTCTGCCCTGCCACATTCCCACGTCCCAGCTCGGAGAGGCTGCCTGGCAGGAGCCGCCCGCTCCCCGCAGCGCCCGGGCAGGGGCCAGCAGCGTCTCGCCCCACGGGACAGCACAACGGCCCGCTTGAACCCAGCGGGGAGTCGCCCGGCCCTGGCTGTTCCCTGTGGTCCATCCTACAGGAAGGTGAGACACTCTCCATCCCCGGAAAGCACAGGAACAGGCGGGAACAGGAACAGCCCCACCACAGTTTATCAGGTTACGTCACAGGAATCGTAGGGAAAGGTCTGGAGAAGCCCACGCTGACACTGCCGCGGGCGGCCGCCTCCGGACGGCCCCTGTCAGCCCCGAGGGACACACGGCCCGGGCCCCCTCGGCCGAGGCCGCGCCAGCCCACGGGCTCTGCGAGAGCGGCTGAGCTGCGCCGGCGCTTGGAGCACCTTCCCTCGGAGGCGAAGGGAGGCACCGGGCCACCGGCTGCTGAAGCGCGACGGCAATTCCCCGTTTGAAGGAACAGAGGCACAAATCTTGAACGGCAAACTCGGACACAAAGTTGAAGCAGAGAAGCAAGAAAACAAGAAACCTGGAGCACGGCGACCCCCAAGACGCAGCTCCCTCCGCGGCGGTCCCAAGGGATGCTCTGAGAGCCGGAGCCGGCATGCCGGCCGCGCTCCTCACCCCGAGGCGCTGCCGGGGCCTCCGCCTCCCTCGCAGCGGGGAGCTGCGCCGGAATGCAAATGATGCTCCGGGCTGGTGCCAAGATCTCCTTGTTCCTTCCTCAATTTAGGACACTTCTTGGTGCTGCAGCCTTCGTGCAGCTGGTAGGTAGCTGTAAGGGTGTCAAAGGCGCGTGCTACGGCTCACCCAGGAGCGACTCTTCTTCGACGGCAAAGACGACCCTCGAAGTGCTCTTTCACCCACACTCAGCTCTCTTCTCCGAGGCCTGCAGTCCTAAAGCGCAGCCGCGAGACAAACTGCGTCTTGCAAAAGCCTTTCTACCTGCTGCACTCTCCGCTGTCTTCGGCTTCTGGCTCGCAGAGGCAGCGCCCGGGCAGCAGACGCAGACCCTCGGTCACCGTCCCTGCCGATTTCGGGGGTCAGCAGGTCGGGCTGGAGCCTGACCTCCCGCCCCGAGCGGCGATGCCAGACCCAGCCCCCCGCCGCACTGGAGGAGGGGGGGGACAGTGAACCCCACTCCCCGGGAGCAGAGAGCCCCGCTTCTCGTGGGGGGGTACGTCCCATCCCACACTCCCCCCTCACCTGCTGGGTTGGGGCCAAGGCAGAGCAGAGCGGGGGGTTCGCCTCGCTGCTGCAGACCCCCCCCAGCGCTGGGGGTGCACAGTACCATCCGTCCCTGCCTTTCGGGCTCAACACCCCCACCAGCACCCAGCACCCTCGCTGAGAGGCTCAGCCCTCACGGGCATGACCCAGCCTTCCTCCCGGTGCGCCGCCATGCACCCTCTTCCCGGGGGGCTCAGCGCAGGCAGCAGCACCATCCTGCAGCACCCGCCACGGCAGCGGGGCAGGGGCTTCCCCCAGCATGCTTGGCCCCAGCCACGCCGACCACCGGCACCGCCGCCTTGGCTCTTGGAGAACGCTCAGGCTCTTCCCAAAGAAGAGCAAGAGGAGCGAAGAGGAGCAATCTCGCTGCCGAGGCGAAGGAGACGGGGGCCCGGGCTGGAGGAGCTGTCAGGGAGCGTCAGAGGAGCCTCACCAGACACGCCGCGCTCTTCCCACAGCCGAGGGGAGCGGGGGATCGCGGTGCAGATTTAATTTCCTTGCAGCCATTACGTCATGGGTTTTGGGCTTTGGCTCCATCCCCTGGTTCACCCCACATCCCTCCCCAGCCCTGGCTCCCTGACAAACTCCCACCGGCGTGAGCAGGTTGCAGCACCGCTGCTCGCTTCCTGCGGCTCCCACCATTACTCAGCAGCCGAGGGAATCGCTCAGAGCTACAAGGTCACTCAAAAACACCATCTGTCCAAGAACTGCTCCTCGCCCTGGCGAGAGCAGGAGAGAAATTATTCCAACACGCCGAAGGCCACCGTCCTCCCCTCTGCTGCCCCAGCTGCACGCCAGCATCTCGCGGCGCTCACTCGGCCCCGGCTGCAGCGAGGCGGGGACCGCAGCATCCCTGCCCGGGGAGACCCCCACCCCTCGCACCAGCCCCGGGCCCCTGCGGCAGCCTCCCACTCCGGGAGCAGAGAGCCTCCGCATCCCGGGGGCACCCAAAGCCTCCAGGAGCAGACGGGAAAACCTCCCAAAGCGCCCAGCCGCGGGGCCAGGGGTTTGGTGCCGAGGAGCGTGGGGAGGCCACGGCTATAAATACAACCGCCCCGGGCAGGCAAACACGCCGCGGCTGCCAAGATAAAATACATTCACCCAAGCCAATGAGCCGGCTGTGGGTCGCTGCCCGGACAGCAGGCGAGCGAGGAGGAGCGCACCCGGCAAGCGGCACGGGAACGGCACCCGGCCAGCCCCGCTCAGCCGCGCCCCCGCCGCCTGTGCCGGCCAGGGGCCACCGCCACCTCCCCGGCCCCTGGCTGGGGGCTCCCTCCAGTGCAATGGGGTGGGGTGCAACAGCGGGTGCAGCGGTGGGGGGGTGCGGTGGTGGGGGTGCGACCTACCTTGTGTGTGGGGGACCAGCCCGCGGGAGTGCCACGACAGCCCCCAGGAACGGCCTGCTCCAGGCCCCCTCCCTCCAGCACCGCCCGGAGACTATTTATGGGGAGCTGAAGTCACTTGCACCCGGGCTCTGAAGTCCCATCCGCTTGTGCTACTTCTCCTGCACTTCGAAGTGTCACAACACGGGCGCTATCTTTATCGAGGCGGTTGTCCCCCACACGCGGTGTCCCAGATGCACTTTCGTAGCTGCTCGCAGCCAGGCGCGTTCCCAGCCCCGTTTTCTCGCCAGGAAAGGCGCGGCGCGGCGCAGGGCTGCCAGCGACGGCTGGGCGCCGAGCGGAGGGACTCTGACTCACACCCAGCCCAGCCAATAAATAAATATTTGACTTGAGTTCATTTGCAAACTTAATAACGGGGAGCACGTCCAAGGCGCTCAAGCGGTGCTCGGAGGTGCGTCCCCACGCTCGGGGCAGCGCGGCCGCCTCTGCCGCGGGGGCAGGAGCAGCGCCCGGCTGTTCCCCCCCGGCAGCGAGCATCCCAGCGGCTATTTCCCGCGTTCACCCCCAGACCCCTGTGGCTCTGTCCCACCTCTGCGAGACCCGCGGCCGCTGCACCGACGGCAGAGGCAGGCGTTGCTGCTGGGGCTGCACCGCAGCAGGGTCGCCCGCCGGCTGCCCGCACCTCGGTGGCCCTGGGACCCCGCACCGGCCCCAGCACCCGCCGCCTGGTCCTTGTGGTCCCTCAGCGAGCCCCACTGTGCGTGAGATCCTTTCCATATGGGAGCAGCCAGCGGAGCTGCCAGCTCCCAGCTCCAGCGCTTGCCGCTACATCTGGAAACTCTTCTCACCCTTAATTGTTCTTAATGCTTTAACACGCGGAGTGACTAATAAGACACTAATTGGGCGGCGTTAGCAGCGAGAGACGGAGTGGGGAGCGCGGCTGGCAGTGCCCTCTGTGCCGAGCCGGCGCTCTCCCAGCCACTTAGCTGCCGGTGTGCTGCAAGTATCATAAATCACTACAAACCCAAGCACTTTTCCCTTCTCGGCCTTTCCCAGAGCGGTGGGAAACCCGCCTCCAGCAGCGGGGAGAGCAAAGAGCTGCAGATTTTAGCTCTGCCTCACGGCCACCTGCGCCCCACGAGCAACGGAAGAGAGGACACAAGGTCCTGCCTGACAGGGACGTCCCCCACACCTTCCCCTCCTTGAGCAGAACGGCACCCGGTGGCCCCCCAAACCTCCCCATCGCTCCCCTCTGGCACCGAGCCCCGGGCTGCCGAGTCCTCACACCGCCACGGCCGCTGGCATCCCCTGCCTGCGGCTCACGTACCGGGCACCGCCGGGACAGGCGCCCACTTGACATTGCTCATGTCGAGCCGATTCAAGACGAGAAGCGATGAACGGCCGCGGGGAATGCACCCGCTCCTGGGCGATTTATGGCAGCGGCGGCTGCTGCCGGAGAGCTGGGGCAGAGGACGTCTGCGTTTGGGACGCACCCGCGCCCCAGCAAGCTGTGGGGTGACAGTCCCCCACTGCCAGGGCTGCCCGGTCCTGGGGGCCAACCCCCCGGGGAGCCCCGGCGGGGCTGCCAGCCCTGTCTGCGCGGCTGCCGGCAGCACCGCGCTCGCTGGAGCTGCTCGACAGTGGGAAATAGGCACAAATCTTGTTACACACTGGCTAAGCCTCCCTGGGCATGTTTTCTATAAATCTCCTGGAATTTATTATATGATAACTAGCCTGGAAAAGCTAAATTAAATCCACAGCCAAGAAACTGACTTTCAAGTGTGACCTAATTTACTTGCTTGGAGGGGAGGGAGGGAGTGGGGATCCCGGTGCCAGTCGTTCCCGGGATGACCTCCCCGTGAAGCCGCACACCCCCCGTCCTCCTCCTCCTCGCCGTGACTTTGGGGACGGAGCCGCGCAGCCTTTCATGTCTGAGCGGATCTCACACTCCCACTCGCTGGAACAAAAGTGCCTCGAGGGCTCCCCTGTCAGATGTTTCTCCATTGCTCATCTTCAAGCCTTCCTTTAAGGAGCCCTCTCCTCCCAGAGGGGCGCCGGTGGGTTTGGGGATGATGGGGAGAGTCGTCGCAGGGGCTCTGCATCAGCGCGT
This sequence comes from Sagittarius serpentarius, assembly GCA_034782735.1. Lineage (NCBI taxonomy): Eukaryota > Metazoa > Chordata > Aves > Accipitriformes > Sagittariidae > Sagittarius > Sagittarius serpentarius. Next base: position 37,954,728 of record JAVKLA010000002.1, on the reverse strand, counting down.
TCCTCCGTGCTCCAGGCTGCTCCCCGCCATCCCAGTGAACCTCGTGCACGCCACCAGCACCCTCCTTTGCAGTTCATGGCCGGCAACCCAAACCCGGCGAGGGAGACGGCTCTCGGGAAGGGAGGTTTAAGGGCAGAGAAGAAAGCAGCAGGGAGAAAATCTGCCTGGGGAAGAGGCTCGGCGGCCTGAGCACAAGCACGCCCACCTCTGCCCCGGTGCCCACGGTGGGTCCCGGCAGCAACGGCTGCGCCAGCCCAGCCAGATGAAGCACATTCCCCCGGGGCGGGCACCTCCCTCCCCGCGCAGGGGCACGATGCACATCACCGCTGGGGTAACAACCTGACTCCAGACTCCCACGAGAAGCAGCACAGCCCCGACCCCGAGACCTGTACGCGCCCCAGCGCGCCACAAGGTCCCAGGAGAAACTCCCCGTGCTGCTCTGGACAGGGTGCCCACGACGGGCCGGCTCTGGCAGACCACGGCGCCGTGGGGCAGCCCTGCACAGCTCCTCTTCCCACCACCAGCTCGGGGCACAGCCCCACACTTCCCCCTCCGGCAGAGACGAGGCAGGACCGCGCACCCCCCTCGCCCCACCGTCCCTGCCCGCCGGCTGGGCTCACGTCTCTTTGCAGGAGCGGGCTGCACGAGGCAGGAGCGCGGTGCGGGCAGCGCAGGCCGGGTCCGCGGCAAGGGCACCGTGGGCAGAGCGGGACCGCGGCGCTCCGGCAGACCCGGGGGTGGGCTCGGGGCTGGCACGCGGGCGCGTGCTGTTGTTCTGGAACGGAGTGCACTGGCAGAGCGGCATGTGGGAAGCTTGCATAATAGTGCCAGCCCACACTACGCCTGCTCCTTCCCAGCATGATCAGCCCCTCGCTTTCATGAGCAATAACATCCACCCAAAGTTTTCTAAAAGACAAAAAAAAAGCTTCAAGGTGATACACAGAGCTCAGCTGCCTTTGCTGCCTTCAAACTGATTAATGCAGCTGGGGAAATCCATCTGCACAGCCTCTTCGCAGAGGCGAGGCTTCTCTAATCCCCGGCTCGGGACGACCTCTGCCCCAGCCGAGGGACGAGGATGCTCAGAATCTCGCTCCCTGTTTGGTGATTTCCAAGCATGCACTCGGGACCGGGGCAGAGCAGAGGAGCTGGCGTGCAGGAAGCAGCACTGCGAGGCAGGGACGCATGGCTCCCCAGCGCGGGGAACGCCGCGGCGGGCTGAGCCGGCCGGCGACGCTCGGCTCCGCTGGCACCCGCTCCCGCCTCTGCTCACACCAGCCGGGAGAGGAGCAGTCCCGGCTCTGGGGGTCCCCCAGGAGTAGCAGCCGGCAGGGCAGCGTGCCGGGAGATGCGTGCAGTGGCAGAGGGTGCCGCGCGGCATGTCCCCAAGCAGCACGCAGTCCCCGGGTATCACGTCGAAAGCACGGCTGCGACAGCGCTGCCGCAGCCCCTCCGAGAGCTGCCTGCACCCTCAGGTACTCGCAACGCTGGGAAGAAACGGGAACGATGGCTCGTCTGGAGAAGAAAGTCACACTGCCTTTGCCAGGTTTAAATTTTAGCTACTTCTTAAGCTGGTGCAAGCTCCCAGTGCAGGCTGGTGTCAGCACGACGCAGGGTTTTAGTCCGTGTAACGTGAACTGACAGGGACGAGTTCAAACCAGACCAAACGGAAGCCACGCACGCACCGCAGTGGGGCTTTGTCACACGATCTGTGCCGAGATCCGGGTCTCGGCAGGTCTGGCCGGGCTGCGATGTGCAGGGCTGCACGCGCATCACGCTTGCACGCTCCCCTGCCCGTGCAGGGGGATCACTGAGGTCCCATGCGCTCCGGGACCCCCGCGCTCCTGCAGCGAGCAGGAGGGAGATGGCCGGGACCGATTCCCACAGAGCAGCAGGGAGCCCAGTCCGTGGGGCAGGATCAGGCCCCCCCTACCCCCCCCGTGCCATGAGGACCGCAGCGGCCATGGCTTCTCCCCGTGACGCTCCCCTTCACCAGGTCATCTCACGACAGCCTGGACCTTGGGCACTTGTGCCACCGCAGGCGGGCACAGGATCTATCCCCAGCGCTGGTGCAAAGCAGATGACGGGCTGAATCGTGGGCTGCTGCCCCAGGCACGGCCCGTGGGAAGCAGCAGCTTCATCCTCAACTAAAAACTGTCTCCACGCTCCCCCCTACCTGGGCTGCTCGGTGGGAGCGACCTACCTGGAGGCCAAGAGCAGGTACCTCGTGCTGCGGTCGCAGGCGGGAGCTCACGCTCGCGTTCGCCCCTCGGAGCCGTCAGGAAGAGCCGTCGGGGTCTCACAGCAGCAGCTTCTCAGCCTGAAAGAGAGAGGGAGAGGCTCCAGTCCCGTCCCTGTGTAGGCATCACTGCTAATAACGGAGGAGGACGCCGCAGAGCTTGGCGCCTCTGAACGCCACAGCTTCCAGGGACTCGCATGCCGCTTGTCCGACTCTTTTAACAGCACAATTATCTCACGGTTGGAGAACAGCTTTGGAGCGTGGCTCGGCTGCCCGGCACGCAGAGGCAGCCCCGCAGGCAGGACCCTGCCCGCCGGCAAAGCCCCCCGGAGAGGGGGAAGCGTGTTCAGCCCTGGGGAACAGGGCTTGGCTGCAAGGGGCGTATGGCAGGTCCCTGGCTCAGGGGTCCCCAGCGGGACCACATCCTGGTCTCTGCACTGATGCAGGATGCTGAGGCTGGTCCTGCCTCCCCCCGGAGCACAAGCCCTGGCCTCAGCGGGGTGCATGGGAGGGAGACAAGGAAAGGCAAAGGCTGCTTCCTAAGACAAAAAATACCCCCCGACCCACCCGTTCCCCCCTAAAGGCTCCTCAGAGGTGGCCCGCAGTCCCACGTCACTCTCAGCAGGTCTAGTTTGTTTTTCTCCGACCCAGGTTGAACGGGAGATAATTTAACAGCTTGTCCCCCATTGTAATGGGACTTCTTTCCCTGCTCCCCCCCCGGGCAGCCCATCCATCACAGCGCCGAGCGGCAACGTCCACCCCGCGACCTCCGCCAGGCAGCCCCCCCGCCCGCCGTGAGTTATGACGCCTGCACCACGCGGCGGGACGGGCTCGGCGCGCCGGCTCCGCGCTGGGAGCTGAGATTTATCCCCTCGGCGGAATAGGGGGCAGAGGCCGGGAGATAAGTCACAGCAAAGCTGCAGGAGCGTCTCTCAAGGTCCTCCAAGGTTGGCTCATTAAAAAGCAAGGAGAAGAGGAAAGAGGAAAAAAAAAATGCCCGCAGTGGTGTGGCTCACGAATCACCCTCCTGCCTTCAAATCAGCCAAAACCAAGAGGGAAGTGGAAAGGGATCCGGGAGCCCCCCGGCCGGCTCTGCAGCAATCCCCAGGGGAGGCTGCTAGCCTGGGCTGTGCGAAGCCACCAGCATCGCCCAAACACCCGTCCCAGCAGCATCCCAATAAACGAAGCAGCGCAGCACCCAGATGGGGATGCCACCTCCCAGCGGTGCGGCAGCACGGCAGCCCTGGGGAAGGGGCGGGAGGGCCAGCAAGCAGCCAACGGGCAGCCCGTGGAAGCTCTCAGACACCGGCTGGGGGAGGCCATGGCGGAAGATGGGCAGAGGGATCCCAAACACAGCACAGAACTGCCCCCGTGGCTCCCCGGCCTCCCAGGAGAGGAGATGGCCAGGGCGGGCGGGTGGGCACGCTCCAGCGGCCGTCTCCATCGGCGCAGAAAGCAGGTGGGTGCACAGCCTGAGTCTCAACAGTCGGGACACGCCCTCGGCCCCACACCGCCACCCTTTCCCAGCGCCGGGGTGACACCCGTCTCCCGTCTTCAGGGTCCAGCATTCCCGGCCACCGAGCAGGGACGGACACCTCCGGGGCACGCGTCCCTCGGGCCCCAGGAGCAGTCTGGAGCGTGCAGACACGCTGGGAAGAGCGCCCGCGGTCACCCGGCTCTGGGGCGCAGCCGTCAGGCTCTGCCACAAAACCCAGGCATGCCAAGCACGCTGCCAGGAGCGGGCACCATCCCCGTGACGGGAACCCGTCACCGCTTTTGGGAAGTGACGACAGAAAACCCCCAGAGAAATGGTGAACAGCACAGGAACTCCCCAGCCTCCCCAAACTTGCTGGAATTCCCCTTCTGCCTCATTAGTCCTGCTCATTAGGCTCTGCTCCGGATGAGCTCGCAGAGCTAGAGCACAGCTTGGCACAACTTCACGCTCCCCAGCCCCTCCATCGCAGGCCCCTTTGACGTCGGTCTGCCGCAGCCTGATCCCCTAACCCCCCCGGCGCAGGAGCCCCTCTGCTGTCCTCTCCCGCCCCACCCTTGCAGCCCCTCTTCTCTCTGCCTTGGGTTATTTGTGTTTTACCAGGAACTGCAGCAGCGCTGGGGGTTCAGCAAGGATTCAGCCGTCCCAGCTCCCGAGGGGCTTTTTAATCACGCACACGTCTCCCCTCCGCTCACCCCTGACACAGCCCCCGCCCCGCTCACCGGCTGCCCTGGCACGCCGGCCAGCCGGAGGATGGAGCAGGCAGCCGGGACGGGCACCTCCACGCTGCCCAAGCCAGCGTCGGGCACCCCGCGTCCCCGGGAAAGGGTGCGAGCCCAGCACCCCCGGGGAACCAGCCCAGCACGGGGGGCTTGAGGCACGAGCCGTATTTAAGCCTGCAAGGGAGCCGGGCGTGAGGGCTGGGAAGAACGCAAGCATCATCTCCTCTGAGTTCCTGCGCCACAGAGGGCAAAGAACTTCACCCAAAAGTCCCTGCAGGAAATGACAGCTCCCGCCTGAGCCCAGCCTGCCTCTCGAATCGCCTCCCCGGGGCTGTCGCCCTCAAGCCCCAGCCCGGCACTGGGCAGCACTGGAGGCAGCTCCCCTGGGTTTCCTCCCCGACACCTTATTTCCAACACGAACTCATTTAGCTACAGCTTCCACACTCGCATTGCGGCGTTTACCCAAGACCAAAAAACAACCCCGTGCACACGCAGCGAGCGCAGAACGCGATAAACACAGGGAAAACCCGACAGTGTCCCTAAAACGAGCTGAACGCAGTAATATTTTTAAGCAAACCCATGTGTGTGCAGGGGGATGGGGCTGGCGCGTTCCCCACCGGCAGCATGGGACCGGCGGGGGCCCGGCAGCGACCCTCGCCCACAGGCAGCCAGCCCCACTCCTGCGACATCCCCCCCTCCGCAGGGAAAGCGGTCCAGCCCCAGGAGGGGTGTGAAAGCGGATTGCCGATCCCCATGGGGCATCTCCCCCAGGAGCCACCAGGCTTTTACTACACAATAAAACATTGTGATTAGATCTACAAGCCAACCCCTGGAAGGCTAAGAGGTTTTATCAAAGACAGCAGCACCCCGGGGAGAAGACGGAAAAATAAGGGCAGCTGCCCGCAGCATCCGCAGTCCCAGGGCCAGCCCGGCGGTGGCTGCGCGGGGGTGCAGGACCGGGGCGGCACCCGCTCACTTTCGGGCAGCTGAGCCCCTGCCGCTGCCCCCGCAGGAGGGACGCGCCCCGGAGGATGCTCGGCCCCAGCCCCGGCCCAGCGCGGTCTGTCGTGGCAGTGGGGCGATGGAGAAATCCCCCTCATCGGGGCAGGGCTGGAGGGGCCGGCCGGCCGGTGGGGCGGGGGGCAGGCGAGCGCCCGCAGTGATTTCTCCCTTGGTTGCAGAGGAGGGGGAGAGCGGGGACTCTTTCAGCAGAAAACGCACTGAAGCAGCACTCCGAGCCTGTGCAGCCTGAGATACAGCTCCTGCTCCAGCCCAGATCAGGAGCTATTTCCCACTTATCAGTGCCGAGCCTGGTATCTGTGCAGCAGAACACAGCGCTTGGTAATAGGATTTTGATGCTGAACAGAAGATGTTTTTTCCCCGAGTCTCACTTACGTCACACCTGGAGGTATCCATGGCCATAGAGGTGACACAGAGGAAGGCTAAAGAGTTTCAACTCTTGCGCTGAGGGAGCAGCTTCTCCTTTAGCTGCAAAACAGCAGAATTAAAGCAACCTAATATTAGCCGCTCACTTCATGCCCCCAATCCAGCACGGCCCCGGGGAGAGGAGGGAGAAGAGCACACCCCTGCTGCAGCATCCCCGTGGCACCACCGACTCCGCCGGCCGCAGCCCCCGGACCCCGCTCCTGCCCACAACCCCCGCGGGGGCAGGCAGAGCCCTCCGGCCCCTGGGGCCGTTGCTGGGGGCTGGAGCCAGCCCTGCCGCCCACCGCCGGGCTGGGGGGATCCAGCGCCCCGCGGGCATCACCCGCTCCCAGCGCTCCCCCGGGCTCCGCCGTCAGCTGCACCCCGCGCCGCAGGGACCACCCACGCACAGCAGCAGCAGCAGCAGCAGCAGGAGGCAGCCAGGCTTGGGTGGCAGAGCCGCGCTCACAGCTGCCTCGGGGAAAGGGGAGGAAGGCTTGTCACCTCCCTGCCACCCTCCTCCCCGTCTGAGCGAGAGGGAGGTCCCACGCACCCCCGCTGCCGGAGCTGGGAAAGTCTCTGCCTGCCACAGACATAACCAAAGGGATGGGAACCACCCCCGCCAGGCGCGGGTGACATCTCACCCGTGGGAACGCTGCCGGCGCGGCGTCGGGGCTGTCACCGCCTCCCACGGCACAAACCGGGCGGACGAAGGGCACTCGCAGAAAAGCACCGGGCTGGCGGCTCTGAGCACCCGCAAGCGGCGGCGGGGAGAGGAAAGTCCGGCCAAGGCCAGGCCGTCCATCAGCGCGCTGCGGCTGAGCGCCCGCAGGCTCGACCGGCCAGGCTGAGAGCGCAGGCGCTAAGAGGTGCTCGCGGGGTGCCCGCTGCTCGCGGGGTGCACGCTTACCACGGGGTGCACCACGGCACTCGAGAAGCCCTACACGGGCTGCGAGCGGGCGCAGGCTGGGCAAGCCGGAAGGGAAGTGCTCATTAGGAGCAAAGCGGGGAGGCAACTCGAGGCGCTCAGCGAGCAGGATGTGTCCCCGCTCGTAGCATTTGCATTTTCCTAGCCCAGCTCCAAAGAACAGGGAGTCACCACAGCGTCAGTTAGCGAAGAGCCCCGCTGTACTGAAGGTGCACTGCTGCTAGATAAAAGAGCCAGGAGAGAAGGGAGAGACAGGCAACGAACGGAAGGAGAAACCGTCTTGAACAAAAGGATGGAGAAAAGAGTCCCAGAAAGTGCCACAGGAGCCACGGGGCGGGGGACGGCGGGGATCCATCAGCCACCCCCTGCCCTCCCTGCCAGCCGGGAAGGCAGCCTGTGAAGCATGACGACCCCCCCGACTTCACAGCTCTGCAGTCCTCCTGCAATTTTGTTCTCGGTTTTGCAGTTAGGAACATCACCCTCCAGCTTTTTATTCGTCCCCTGATGCTCCGAGGCAGCGCAGCGGCCGAGAGCGGCCGGGATGCTTCACCACCCACCCCCAGCGGTAGGAGCGGGGCCGAGGCAGGGCTGCGGGCGCCTGCTCCCCGGGGACAGCCCTGGGAACCCCAGGAGCCGGCGCACGGCTCCCGCCGAGCCCCAGAACTGCTTTGCAGCCGCACCCTGCCCCTCTGGCACGGGCAGCAGTGACAGCCACCAGCGTCAGGGGCCCCGCACCGCCACAGCGAGCGGCCCCGGCGGCGACGGCCAGCAGCTCGCCCGCACCCAGGGAAGCGGGTGCCCATGCCCGCCCCGCTCCAGCTCACCCGAGGAGCACCCCGGCACCGCGGGGAGGGAAACACGGCACGGTGCAGGTGAGGCAAAGCAGCGGTACAGCCGAGCCGCCGCAGACCCCTCCCCACCCGGACCACACTCGGGCAGCACGGGCAGCACGTGCGCAGCGGCCGGGGCAGCGCGAGCGCGGGCAGCACCTGCTGCGGGGGGACAGGGATGCCAGGACGACGGTTGCAGTCTGTTTTTCTGCACAAGTGCATTAAGTATTCTGCACACCACTTTTGCTGTAAATCACTTCCTATTCAGGCTCACTGCGGAGGGTCTCTGAAGGTCGATTTTCCATGGTTATGACAACAAAAACTAAAATTGGGTCAAACCTGAAAGGTATTATCTTCCTCCAAGCTGCTAAATGCACAATAGTAATGAGGTTGGTTAAGCAATTCACCCACAGACTGCATTATTTGCTCTGAAGATGTATTAACCAGTTAAATGAGCGTGATAAGGCAGCTCTGCTTATTTCTCCCACCAGCCGCACAGAAGATCTGAGGTTCTGGGTCTCCGTATCCCAGCTAATAACCGAGACCGCAGACACGCCGACAAAGGCGGCCGGCGCCGCGCTGCTCCGGGCCAGGCTCTGCCCAGCCTGACCCGTGGGAACACAAAGGGAACTTTAAAGGCATCCAGCGGCTGAGAGCCATTTGAAAAAATAATTATGCTTCCTCCCTCCCCTTTCTCTTTCTTATTCTTAAACGCTCTCCCCCATCCCGCCTCCTGATGAGAGAGCACGAACCCGCTGGCTGCCCCGGCAGAGGCAGCTTTTAGCAGCAGCCCCGCTCCGGGACGGGGATTTATCCCCAGCAAACGCGCAGACGACCCGGCTGCTCGGCGGCCGCTCCTGCCGCTGCCGGGGTGCGGGACCGGGGGGCCAAAACCCACAAAACCCACGTGCCCACCTCAGGGTGCTGCTCCTTGCATGCATCGGAGGATGCCTTGGTGCTAGAAGCCACCCGTGCCCACGCCAGAGCTCTCCATACCCGCTGCGGTGGATAAGGGGCAGCTGGGCAGGGACTGTCCAGGGCACCCGCCTCGGGAGCCTCCACCCCGGCGGGGCAGCGGTGGCGGTTGTGGGACACAAAGAACATTTGTTTTCATGGGATTTCTGCTATTTTTCCTAAAACAAACACCCATTAATGTAAATATAACTGATGTAAACAAGCACGACCCTAAAATCCATGTGCAGCTGTATGTAGCAGGGGAGAAGGAGGGAGGGAGGAGAAACACTTTAATTAATCCCTAAAACGAATGAGATGGAAAACCCCGAACTGCACGGAAAGCATCTGGTACTGCTGCAGAAAGAGACTGCCCAGGAGGCAGGGTCGTGCTCTGCCGCATAACACCGCTGGTGCTGCCGGGTCCTGCCCCGGCCACCCCACGGCACCAGCCCACCAGTGGGAAAGCCGTGCCATGTCCGCGCCACCCGGCGAAGGGAGACCGCGGTGGTGCCGGCCCCACGTGCTGCAGTCCCAAAGCCCCGACCGAGCTGGGCGCATCGCAGTCCTGCCGGCCCGGCCGCTGGCTCCCCGACTCGGCTCTGCTCCAGTGGGAGGCTGATGGGACGACGTCTTGGTTCTCCCGTCCATCCCCAGGCGGGCAGGAGGGGCCGCCCAGCTCTCCTGCAGCTGGGTACCCCCAGCCCATGGCCCCGTGCTCCTGCCGGGGCAATCACCCGGTGCAATTTTGGGGAGTTTGTGCAAGAAGGGGCTCAGCAGAGCGCGGGCTCTCACGGGCCGTGGGAGCCGAAGCCTCCCACCCCTTGCCAGGCTGGTTTTCACGGCGCGGTGCCCGAACAGCCGCTAAGGGCAGCTCTTGGGGTAGGCGGTGGGTAGGAGGGCAGAGAACAAAAAAAACGTGGGGTGCTGCAGGGTGACAGCCGTGCCGCCTCGTGAGCTGCCCGTGGGTCCCTGGCTCCATCCCCAGCGCAAGGAGAGTTTTTGGGGCGCCGAGGAGGCATGCCCTCAGGAACTCCGCAGGCAGCCTGCCCCATCCGAGGACGGCAGACCAAGGGAGGTGGCAGGAGGCTTCCACCTCCCGCAAGCAGGACTCAGCCGCCAGCCAGGGAGCACGCAGAGGAAGCACGGAGAAAGCCTCGGTGTGTCTCTCCCGGTGATCCAGCTGGTGCTTTGCCAGGAGGAAGTAGCTGCATGGAGAAACGCCAGCACTTTCTAGCACAGAAGGATGAAGGTATCCTGAAGTGGGATCCTCATCGACAGAAGCTCTAGGACCAGCACTACGACCTCCACGAGCCACCTCCCGTGTGACCAAAATCAGCTGCGAAATGGTACCTGAGAAACAAGGAGGAGAGAGACCACGGAGCAGATCCGAGGAGCTCCAAGAAGGGAGGAAAAGGGCTGTTTCACGAGGCTGGTGGGGATCAAGCAGAGAGGGATCGGCAGATCTGCGCAGCGTAGCGGGACAGCCACGGTCCGCACGACAAGCTCTTCCGGGCCTCCCTCACGTGCAGCTCATTGGGAGCAGCTATTTGAAGCCAAATACAAAGAAAGTTGGATAAACATGGAAAGGCAACTCCGGTGCTCCTGCCCTTTTAAGGTCTGCAACCCCAGACCGCGCGTGGGATCTCCTGCCGAGCGCAGCGCAGCGAGACGGAGCCCAACCGGGAGCATCACCTCCAGAGCTCGGAGCTGGGGCTGCCGCGGGGCTCCGCAGCACACGGCGAGTGGGGACACGCGGTGCCCACAGCCACGTACGGAGACCCAGTCTAGTGCACCGGGGCCCCCGGCAGAGGGTAGAAGGTACCACAGGACCAAAACGCCACCGCACAGAGGATCCAAGGTGACGGTGAGAGGAGACCTGTCTTGCCTCTGCCCGGCCCTGGACAGGCGTCGCCCCAGGAGAGCTGTGGGCAGCATCAGCCGGCTTCGCCGCCCGTGACTGCCTGCCTGGCGGGGCAAGAAGAAAGAGGGAGAGACCACACCTGAGGCTGGTGAGAAACCAAAAGGGCAGCAAGGACCCCTCAGCAAACCCACCGCTTCACCCTCTCCCGCAGAGACCCCCCGGCCCTTGGTCCCCACGCCAAGGGCTGGGACCGCACCGCACCGCCGTCCTGGTGGGGAGAGGCAGGAGGACCTGAGCTCTGCCAGCACTGCCCTCCGCAGCACGCGCAGAGGCAGGGTAGTATGCAGCCTGCCATCACTCTCCACCCCGAACGCGCCGAGCCCCTGTGAGCCACGCAAGGTCCCTGCAATCATTCCCAACTCCGGCAGCCCGCCCGTCCGCAGAGCCGTGCCTGCACCCCTGCCCTGCCCCTGCCTGCACACACCCTGATGTGTTCGTCAGATCCGTCCCGCTCCTCCTCTCATTACTGGATCTTAAACCCCTTCCCTCGCCACCAGCCACCCACTGGCCATATCTTAAAGACGCTGCCTGTGGTCGGCTGCTGGAAACCCTGTGGGGCCGGGCACCCGGGCACGGGGGAATCCCTCGTTCTGGCTCGGGGTGGACTCCTGACCCACAGGTCGGCCACCACGCTCAGCCCCGGCACGCTGGTGGCTCCGACGGCACTTGTGCTCCGTCCTGCGCCTGCGGCAGCCCAGGACAGGACTGCAGTCCCGCTGCTCTGGGCCAGCAAGATCCTGAGGGACCATCCTTGATCCCAAACCCGGGGAGCAAATACACGACGCGGCTCCTCCTGGAGCAACGCTGACCACCAGCGCCGCTCCTTTCCGGGTTCACCCGCCAGCTGCGGCCCTGAACAGCACAAGTCAGCCGGACCAGCAAAACGTGGGCGCATCACTGGCTCCGGTGCCCACCTCTGCCGTGGCGGTGGAAGGCCAGCCTGCCCGGCACAGCGCTCTGCTCTGTGAAGCACCAGCCCCTTTATCCTTACCTTGGCGCGGCGTTCATGCTGCCGAGGCTCCTTGGCGGCAAAGCCTCTGGGACGGGTGGGATGACGGTGCCGCCCGGTACCCACCCAAGCACCGGTGCTGGCACCACACAGAGCTCCGCACCTCACCAGCCGTCCGGGCTGCCACGCGGGCGTGCGGCTCCCAGTGCTGCCTTTGGAGCCGGCTGCCGCAGCGCACGCATCCTCCCCCCTGCCCTTTCCAACGCCGCTGGTGATGGGAGGGAGTTAGAAATGCCAGGAGAAGCGTTCCTCATTTTGAGAAGCCGGATCATCTGAAGACTGGCAACAGCCCAGAGCCCGGCGAGACAAGCCCCAGATTTATGACCAGCATGGACGAAGAGACAGAAGAGCTTTAGCGAACCTGGTTAAGACCCCATGGGAAAGCAACAGTGAGAGATCTGAGTGACCCAGCAACCCCACCTCTCCGTGGGGAAAACAAAAGCGACACAAGAAAGGAGCCCAGCAGCCCCAGGGACCGAGGGGAGGGGGCTGCCAAGGGACGGGGTGCCCCAGGCCAACAGGACACGTACCGGGACACCACACCCTGCTCGGGGAGCGGGGACCAGGCAGATGCTGGGACAGCAAAGCATCGCTGCTGGAGCACCCCGCGCTGCCTGCGGCACTGATCCAGCCTCCCCCCGCCTCCTCCTCCTCCTCCAGGGCTTCTTCCTCTCTTTCCCCTCTTTGTCATTCCTCTCAGCTCACGCCTCTTCTCTGCTCTCCTTCAGCTGCTCGCAGCAATAATCCAGGGCACTAACGCCCCGGCAGATTGCTCAGTGCCGCTCCCCGGCTGCTGCTGACCAGGGTTTTAATGACGCCCCCGGCCGCGGCAGGGGCTGATCCCCACCTCCGCCGGCTGCCAGCACGGCTCTCCCCGCCATTCCTCCTCTGCAGAACACTTGCACCTAATGAGGCCCAGGCACACTGCAGGGACGAGCGAGGAGCACCCACCACCTCCAGGCTCGGCGGGGGCTCAGCCCGGGACCTGCTCTCGCCTCCCACCCAGGCTCCCAGCCACCCTGGGTATGCACGTAATTCCCTCCGAAGCCCCGGCGCCGCAGGGTTCCCCGGCCCCCCGAGACAGGTGAGCACAGCCAAGGGCACCAATGCAGCAGAGCCGGAGGGGGTGCAGGCTGACGGCACGCCGCATATTCCTCAGGGACAGGGAAGGGACAACTGCGGCTCGGTGTCAGTCAGGCGGATACTTCTCAATGCATCACGGCACGGGGCTCTGCAGAGGCAGGGACCGGGGCACGGAGGACGGGCAGCACCCTGGGCTTCAGCTGCCCACACGCCGACACCTGCCAGCTCTCAGCACGGGCACGAGCACCCTGCCGAGGGCTAAAGCTACCAGCAAGAGCAGCGCAGGGTTCCAGCGCGGGACGGAGACCGAGGATCTCCTCCCCAGCAACGAGGCCTAGTACCACTCAGGGGATCCCGTGAACTTCAGGAAGGAAAACGCTGAGCCCTGTCCCCAGAGCAGAGCTGCCCGCGGCCAGCCAGGCAGGAGAGTGCAGGGGGCAGAAGGACGAGCCAGCAGCACGCCCCGCCGGCCGGCCCTGCCGTCGTCCCCCGCAAGACCACGTCTGGATCCCACGTCCAGCTTTGGGCCCCCCAGTGCAGGGGGGACTGATGCACTGGAGCGAGTCTGGCAGAAGGCCACGGTGATGGGCAGAGGCTGGTGCACAGGACAGAGATGCAGAGGGACGTGGGGTGCTCAGCCCAGAGAAGGGGAGGCTCACCGGGGAGCGGGGGGCTTACAGGGGGGACAGAGCCAGGGCAGGCAGCAGAGAGAACAGCGGACCTTCATTTGCAATATCCTATTTCCTTACCAAATCCCGCCACGCAGATCAGCAGAGAAATTGTAGAGGCAAGCAGCAGTCGCGGAGCAGAAACCCCAGCAGCCGCCGTCCAGGGAACGCAAAGCACAGGCAGCACTCGCTGCCAGCAAGCGCAGGCAGCCAGCTCCCCGCCCGGCATCACTGCGGCTCGGCGCCTGCCCCGGCTGCAGGGAGGAGAAGCAGACGAGCCCGGGGCGCAGGGGTTACCCCCCGCAGCCTCCAGCCCGGCCTGACCCCTCGCTGCCAGGCACACCGCTTGCTGCCAGGCTGCAGGTCCCCGCGTCCTGTCCTTTAATTAACATTCCACATGTAAAGTTGGGATTGTAATTACTGCAACTGATTAACAGGCCGAAGGTAGCCCGTCTCCGAGGGAGCAGATTAGCAGAGGCTCTCTCGAGCTCCTGCTCTCACCTCGGCACTGCCAGTGCATTTTAAGCAGGGGCCCGATGCCCCCGCAGTGGGTGATTAATGGGCGAGCTGGGTGAGGAGGACGTGCGGTGGCTCTGTCCCCGCTGCTCTTCCCACGCTCCCGCTGGGGCAGGACGGGACCGGGCTCCAGCGGCCGGAGGCCGTCGGAGGGGAGGATGCCGGGCAGCGATTCCCGGAGCCTCCTCTCCCCGCTGCCAGCATGACCCTGCCCAGGCACCGCCGCCAGGCAGAGGGAAGCTGGACACGATTCCCAGGAAGCCAAGGACCCTGCGTACGGAGAGGAGAGCACCAGCTCAGACCCGCAGAGCAGAGAGGAGACCCGGCAAGAGCAGACCCCTGGCGCAAGAGGCAGCAGCACGCGGGCAGGAAGCGATGCTGCCAGATCCCCCTGCCTGTTCTCACGTGCGCTGGTCATGGGGGCGATTCCCTGGGGTCTGGCTCTAAGCTGGCCCGGGGAGGATGCTCGAGGCTCAGCCAAGCCCGGAGAGCCCCCGCTGCTGGGGCCGTGGCGCAGGGAGCTCACACCTTCCACACAAAAAGTTCCCCTTAACGAGCTATTCCAAAAAATTAGGCGGCTACTTGTCACCCCAGGACACAAGTCACCGGCCTGCTCCCACCCCAGGGTCTGCAGAGCCAGCGTGTCCCGTGGGAGCATGCCCCTCGCCTCCCGTCCCACTGGGGCTGCTCGCAGCACAAGGCAGCGGGAAGGGAGCCCAGCCCTGCCCCACGGCAGCGCCCCAGCACCCAGCCCTGCCCCACGGCAGCCCCGCACTGGGACAGCCTGACGCCTCGCCTCTCTCCTGGTTCCTCCTCCAGCTCTGCCCGCACTGACAGTGTCACCCAGCCGCCAAGTCCTGCCCCAGGAGTGTCACAGCTGCCTCCACCGCTGGGCAGAGCCGCATCAGCACTTGGGACATGGACCCCTTCTCCCGTGCAGCCGAGCCCAGCCTGAGCCGCAGGTCCCGCTGCTGCCCACCCCCCAAACCAAGCAGCTCCTCAGCCAGGGCTTTTTGGATGTGAAAACGCATGAGAACATCCCACGTCCCCAGCTCGCCCCTTCCCGGCTCACCCGCGGCTTCGGACCCGGTGCTGCTCGCCCGTGATCGACCCGGGATGTGCGAAGGGGAGCCGCCAGCAGAAGCGCGCCCAACGCGACTCCAGTAATTACAAGCAGATAAGGCTATCAGCTGTAATTAACCACTATCCACAGGCAGACCGCTCGGCTACAGAGACTTTCTTCCCTTCTTTTCCCCAAGACTGCAAAATAAATTATCCTGCAAAGTTAGCAGAGGCTGAGCTATGGAAACAATTAAACAAAAATTAAATCTAATTCATTTATACTCTGAGCACAAAGTGGATAATGTGGGGGTTTTCTTCTCTCTCCTCTCTTTGCCTTGGTGTTACAGAGGACTATTATGGGAAATTAATCACGGGGAAAAGCAATGAACGTGATCTATCGCTCTTTAAAAGTGCACCGTAGTGATTATATAAAAATCTATTAGAGAGGCCAGGAAATAGAAGAGTGACAGCATTTAAAAGGAAAAAGGAGACAGGGCTGGTGGCAAAGGGATCGATTTCTTAACAGACGGATCCATGACAGAGGGAGCGGGAGGAGGTCAGGCCCAGCCGCCGCAGACCCCGGCGGTGGCTGTGCAGACCGTGCCCAGCCCCTGCGCCGGGACGGCTTTG
The DNA here is from genome assembly GCA_034782735.1 of Sagittarius serpentarius. Lineage (NCBI taxonomy): Eukaryota > Metazoa > Chordata > Aves > Accipitriformes > Sagittariidae > Sagittarius > Sagittarius serpentarius. Next base: position 37,939,252 of record JAVKLA010000002.1, on the reverse strand, counting down.
GGGGACCTGGCTGGACCCCAGGCCTGCACGTGGCCAAACGGCGCTGCGCTCCGCACCCCTGAAAATGCGGCCTAATGCCACACAGCAGAGCCGGGGCTGCCACTGCAGGACGGGCTGGCCCCGGGGGGTCGGGACTCGGGGCTCCCACTGAGCAGGGTCCCACGGTGCCTGCTGCCAGCACTGGCACGCCGCGGCGGTGTACACCGCCGTGGCTCCAGGGTTTGCCACACTTGCAGGTGCTGCACAGGCTCTTTGCCTCAGCACGTCCTCCCGTCTCCTGGGGGCTCCGGCGCTTGCCGGGGGCTGCGGGGGAGAGAGCACAAAGCCCGGGCGATGGCCAGAGCAATATCAAGGACCCCGCTCCGGGGTGCGAGGATGCCCACGGGAGGGAACGGCACGGCAACAGCCGAGCGCGGCTGTCCGGCCATCAGCCGCTGGCAGAAGATGCTGAGGAGAGCACAGTGCCAGCAACACCAGCAGCGGCACCAGCAGCGGATAACTGCTCTGCCCGGCACAGCCCCAGTGCCCGCCCCGGCAGTGGGGGTCGCAGCCGGCGGCAGCGCTGGCGGCTCACAGGCCCCGGCAGGCTGGGGCAGGGCTGGAGCCGTTCGGCTGGCTCCGGCTGCTCCTCCGTGGATATGGCCCTGGGTTTCACTGCCCAAACAAGCGGCACTTCAGCCCTTTCTGCCTGCGCACGGACGGCCGCCCCTGCGCAGCTGCAGCATCCCATCACGTCCCCTCGTAGCTCGGGGGGATCTCGGCACTGCTCCCCATCCGAGGGCTCCCCAGGAGAGCGACCCCCATCATTAACGATGATTGCGAGAGCAGACCCTCACTGCACCAGCGGTAAACAAGGCCGGACCCTGCGCAGCCACCCCCAGGCGCTGCCGGCCCCCCAGCGCACGCTCGGCTGTTTAACGGCTGTGATAAAACCTTCACCGAGGCAGATTCCACCATAAATCCTGGCCCGCAGCAGGGCCGGCCCCGGGCCAGCCTGACGCTTTAACGACGCCATCAATCCCCGAGGAGCCCGAGGTGGAGCGGGGGGACGTGTGGGCTCCAGCCCCGGCACGTGGCCCGGCAGGGGCCGACCCCCCCAGACCCCGTGGTGAGGGGGTCAGGGCTGGCCCCGAGCCCCGCAGGGAGCCGTCCTGGGGCCAGATCCACAGCCACCCAGGAGGGGATGGGGCATCGCTCCGAGGGGCCCCAGCGAGGTGCCGGCGGGTGCTGCACCTCGGGGCTGCGGCTGCAGAGAAGCGGTGATCAGCCGCTCATCTCCGGGTGCATGGCGGGCAACCCCTTGCCAACGGGCAGTCCTGTGCCGACAGGCAATCCCACGCCGACGGGCTCGCCCGCAGCCGCCACAGCCTCCCGGGGCCATCACCCCAGAACCAACACTTACAAACACCCCCCCAGCTCTACGTTAAGGCAGGCAAATGCCTTTATGCAGATTTAATGGAAGTTTCTCCTCCCCACCAGGCAAATGGAAGCAAAACACACCACTCTCCCTCCAATACATCTTTTCAATGATTTGGGAAAAAAAAGTGGAAAAAAACCCTCTTTGATCTCAGCAGCCCATTTGTTTAGCCCATGCCGGGATTTAATTGAGAAGGGATGTCCTTGAATAAATGCAGAGACGTCCTCGCTCCCCGGGAAGTCCGCTGCGAGTTGTGCAATCCACTGGATGAGGTTTTCTGCTCATGCAGGGATATTCTGGGACAACTCAGCCCTGGGGCCACTGCCGCACATTGCCCATCCAGCCCCTGCACCGCTCCTCACCGGGCACGCCAGCGGCGAGCAGGCTGCCACGCCACGGGACCGGGCGAGGGAGGCACCAAGCCCCGAGGGACGGCTGCTCCCAGGGCCGGGGGACGCCGCTCTGCCCCCAAACCCAATATGGGAGGGAGGTGGGGGCCACCTCCCTACAGCCACCGGTGCGGAGGCTGGAGCAGCCACATGCCCACGAGTCTGGTGGGACGAGGACCGGGGCTTGCTTGGCGCTGGCAGAGGGGCTGCAGGCGGGACGCACCGGCCCGGAGAAGCCAAGTTACGGTACGACAGAAGGCGAGGGGCAGCCTCTCCCCAAGAGCTGGCACTCGCGCCCGGGGTGCCGGCACCGTCCCCTGGCAAACGCCTTCCACGCTGCCAGGCTTGGCAAGAGAGGAGGAGCCGCCGCAGAGAGCCCGCCAGCCCCGGCAGGGAAGTCAGCATCGCCGGCCGCAGCAGGCAGCTTCCTGCTCATTTCCTCCCAGCCTGCCTGCGGGCTGCCAGCCCCTGCCAGCGCTGAGCACCCCAGTCCCCCCACCCCTCTCCTGCCAGGTCCCTCCTGGCAAGGGGCGCACGCACCCCTCCCGCCCGGCCCAGCTTTTAGCAGCCGCCAAGCCTGAAGCCGAGGAAGGGAACCGGCCCTGGGGAGCACCCTGCGCCTGCACACCTCCAAGGAGGACCGAAGAGGGCAACAAAGGCAGGGAGGGGGTCCCTCGGCGGTAGCACTGCACCCGCAGATTTGGGTCTTCTCATCTCCTGCCCCTCCGCCCCTGCCCAGCGCAGCCAGTGTCAGGCGCTGATCAGCCAGCATCCTCCTCCTCGGTGCAGCCGCGTGGGTGTCTTTCCACTGCGCGGCTCCTGCCGCAGGGCTCCTCAGCTGGGGAAGCGCCGCGCTATTTTCATCCGGCACTCTCCCATCCATCCCAGCGAGCCTGGCTGCGGGTGCAGCCCTAGAGGAGCTCTGCCCCCGAGCCCCCGTGCCCCGCAGCCGGCCAGGACACGGAGAAACACCCCGAGGCCGCGCTCAGAGGAGCCGAGCCAGACGCAGGAGGGGGCTGGAGGGCATCAAACCCAGGGACGGGGCTGGCTGCAGCCCACCCGCTGCCACCTCGGCCCCCGTGCCGCCACCACGAGAGGAGCTGCAAGTGCAAAACCGCAGCCGCAGGCGGGACGCATCCCCCTTCTCCTGGGGGCTGGCTGCACGGGAATGGGGAGCGGGACTGGGGGGTGCCCTTGGTCCTGCCGGACAGGAGAAGCGATTTTACGCTGGAAGGGAGTTAATGGTGATAAAGGTGAGCACAGGGAGCTGTGGGAGAGGATACAGGGAATTCCCAGCTCATTAAAGCGTTGGCATCTTTCAGCCCATGGTAACAGCGGCTCCTTTTCTCCTCATCTGTTCAAGTCCTTGTCCTCCCCCTCCCCAGGAGACCCACGCTCAGCTCTGCAGCCATCCCACCAGCCCATCGCCCCTGCGGCCGAGCCCTGCCACCGGCGTGTGCCGGTGCAGAGCCGCAGGGTGCCGCGACCGGGGGATGCTGGGTCCCTGCGCGGTGCCCGGGCTGCAGCTGCGCCTGGAGAGCGCGGGGGGCTGCGGGCGGAAGGGGAGCAGGAGAGCTCTCAGCCCCTGGACTCCGCTGGCTGAGCTGCGGCTAAAGGCGAGCTGATTAAAGCAATTAGGATTTTAAATAGTAACATCAGAGTGGCTCATCAGCACTGAAGAGGCAGTCAAATGACGAGTCTGAGGATCCTATTTAGGGATCTCAGTTGGCTGAGGATCCTAAGCAAGGCCCCAAGGCTCCCTCACAATGAGAGGGGGCTGGCCGGCCGCCCGGCCCAGGGGGGGTCCCGGGACCCCGCAGCCCCCGCAGCCGCCCCAGCACCCACGCAGGCGCACGGAGCAGCCTGGCGGGGGGTGCCGAAGGGGACAGCCTCGTGCTCGCAGCCAGCTCCGTCCCCTGCCCTGCGGCCACAGCCAGGGAAGGGACCGCGCGGCAGGGGCACCCTGCGGCACCAGCGCCCTGGGCACCCAGAGCTTCCCGCAGCGGCTGCGCCAGGCTGCGTGGCACGCCAAGGAGCGCCCGGGTGCCCACTCCTCCCCTCCCTTAAGCTTGTTGTTTATTCTCTCTAATAAAGGCTCCGGGAAGGGAACGTGGACGGAATTCAGCAGTGCTTCTCAGGGGGCAGCTCTGCACACCAGCAACCAAAAAGTACCTTTTGCAACAGATAAAGCACAACACACGCATTTTGTCTGCTTGCACTCCAAGTCTGATCTGCCAGAGATTTAAGGCAGCCTGGTGGGAAATCCGTCTATTTTGGTGTATACCAGTCTCCAATCACAAAGGAATCTGGACACAAACACAGACGCAGGAACAGCATAAACAGCCATGAAATGCTCCGTACCCTTCCCTCTGCTCTCTATTTCCTACACTTGCATTTGTTCCTCACTGTTGCGGGCTGACTCCGGGGTGCAGACGGGTGCAGCGCCCAGCCCAAGCGCCTGCCGGGCCCAGGGCCTGGGGACACGGCTCCCAGGGACAACGGGAGCAGCGGGGACGCCTGCAAGGAGCTTCCCAGTCCCGTCCTGATGGGCCCTGCAGCCTGGGACTGGGCTGCTGCTCCAGAGCCCCCGTCCCCGTCCCCGCTCCCGCAGCTGCTGGGATCCACAGGACGGCATCGCTGTGGGGCGGCTCGATGCCCCCAGGCTCCCTGGGCCCGGGGGCAGGCGTCCACACCACACGGGGTGCTGCGCTGGGTGTCAGAGGGACGGGGACGGTGCCGCAGGGCCGGCCAGTGCAGGGTAGCACCAACACAGGGCTGGAGCCGCTCGCTCTCAGACGGGGGAAAAGGGAAGAAAGAAAAGGGCAGGAGTGGGAAGGGCAGGAGCGAGGAGGGAAGGGCAGGAGCTGCAGCCTGAGCACAAGCCACTTGTCGACTTTCCTGCAAGCTCCAAGATGCTGTAGGAGGGTACTGGCACAGGCATATTACATTTATTTATAGGCATTTCTGTGGCACTCAATTAAACGCTGTGGTGGAGATATTGCAGCATGAAGAGTATTTAGAGCCGTTTAACACCTCTTAGTCGGCAAAAGCCCATCTGATCCCTGCAGCGAACTGGGAAGGTGCGCATAGCAAGGGCAAGAGCAAGGAAGACTGCCCTTTCCCAACGCCATCTCCACTTGTGAAGAGAGACAGGATCACTGCGCTTGTGGCAGCGCGTGCGCGTGCACGAGCCTCGCGCGATGCTCCGCTGCTCCGAGGTCAGCAGGCGAGGGACCGGCGTCCCGCGGCAGGACACGCATCCCCCCACCCTGCCCAGCTCCGGCAGAGCTGCTTCCCCCCGGCAGCACGGCCAGCCCTGCCACCCACGGCCCTGCCTGCGGGGCGGCACGGCGGGGCTCCGGCCCCTCGCGCTCCCCAGCACCCCCAGGTGCTCCCCATGCCCTGCTACGGGATGGCACCTGCCCGCAGAAGGGCACGGAAATTCCTGACGCTCAGGAAAGGCTCTTTCACAGCCTTCACTGGTTTCTACTAACTGCTCTGCAAAACCTCACTGCAACTTATCAGGATGGCGAATGGCTGAGCCAGTAAATCTCTAGATCTCAGGAAAGCCATCAGGGGAGAGAGTTCAAAGGAAAGGCTGACAAGTGCACGCCAAGGTTAGCTCTAATTGCACCGCTGGAAATTCACCGGTGGCACTTTCGCCCTCTGATCCGTTTGCTCGCCTCTCCCGCTCCGCCTGCAGCGCTTGGCCTGCCCGTCCCCCGGCCACGCAGCTCCCAAGCGCGGGGGAAAGACGCGCGACTGTCCAGCCTCGGGCCCCCGCCGCCGCTCACCAGCAGCAAGCTCGGGTCACGCAGGGGAGGTGAGCAGGGCTGAAACACAGCCGCAGGGAGATAACCCGGCCCTGGGCGATGCCGGTGAAGCACTGCCAGCCCCTGGGGCTGCTGCTGCTGCTGCTGCTGCCCCCAAGGAGAAGCCCATTCCCACAGGCTCTCCCACGCCATCCCCCCGGCATCAAGAACCCCGAACCCACCGGCGCCCGGCAGTGGTGACCTCGCTCCAGCTGAGCGTGTACGGGAGCCCACCGCGGCCGCCCAGCGCGAGGCGGCAACACCGCGCGCCCGCACGGGCAATGCCCTTTCTTCTGCTCACTAATGAACCTGCCGAGCCGCAGCCAGCGGAGCCAGCGAGCAGCGGCCCCCGGCCAGGGGCAGGCCGGGGCCGGCGGGCGCGGGGCGGCCGGGGCTCACCCCACCAGCTGCTCCCGTGCACCCGGGCTTGCGTCGCTTGCAAATGGATGCAATTAAGTTGATACTGCAGCGAGACCATGATTGCTGTTTCCTTAGCTTGGCAACACGACCCCGGAAACCCCCATTATACTAATCACTGTCAAACGAACACAATCGCAGAACGCATAAAAACCTGGTGTACTTCATGGTGAAATATAACACCGCAGAAGGCTGAACCGTGCCATAAATCTGCTTAGCACTTAACACTGCCTGCTAAATGGCCCCGCTTAATTATAGCTCTATAAACATGGCTTTATAGCAATATCAATACAGTCAAAAATCAATCCCGCTGATGGACAAATGGACAGACTCACGTCCTGCTGACCCCGGGGCCGGGCCCCACACTCCCACGGCTCGGCAGGGATGCCCGCGGATGCGCCGCTCCCAGGCGGCTCGGCCGCACTCCTCGCGCCCGTCCCGGGCACGCCGCGACCCGGCCGCTCTCCACTGGACGCGGTTTCCAACCTGCCGTCACCCAGCGCTGCCGCCGGAGCCGCAGACAAGACATTAGCATTACAACCCACACTGATCTTTGTCAATTATGCTACAGTATTTGAGCTCTAACCAGCTTTAAATTGAATCAGGACGAAATCATCAGTATAAAAAGAGCCCGCACCAGCCTTTCAATTCCAGCACTGGGAAAAAAAAAGTTATACATCTCATAATGGCCTTCTACCCCATAATGAACAGGAAAAATAAATTAGATTCCCAGCTAAGGGTATATTTATACAATTTCATTATGTGCCCATGAGCAAGTCTGGTTTTCACCAAGATAAAAATGAGCTCTCAGCAATGCTCGTACTAAATAAATGGAGTGATTTAACAGCTTAACAAGGAGCGCAATAGAGGGGTTGAGGAACAATGTCAAAAATGGAAAATAAAAATAAAAAAAAAAAAGTAAATGCTCGCATTTCTTGAACCGTGCTAGTGCTGCCGGGCCAGACTCCACCCGTCGCCCATGCCCAGCAGCTCCGGGAGCGCTCGCGGGCTGGGGAGACGGGAGACGGCAGCGCTGGGACCGCTGGCGCATCCCCGGGCTGTGAGCGTGCGGCATCCCGCCCCACTCAGAGCAACGCCAGGGAGACACCTTCCTGCTGCTTCATTTTCTGACTGCTCACTGTACAAGTGATCCTCGAGAGCCAAAACCAAAAAATCAGGTCCCTCTCCTTGCTGGCTGCCAGCGGGGCAGGAGCGGGTCCAGGTCCAGCTCGCTCCGGCTCGCTCCCTACCATCCCCACAGATGCCAGGGCCACGTGTGCCAGCTGCCCGCAGGAGCAGCAAGGCTGTTCGTGGCAGCTTTGGGGCTGGAAAGGGATATTTGCAGCCCGGAGGTTGCTCCCAGGCTCTGCAATGTTCAAGCCAAGCAAGGCTCCTCTCCCGGTGCTGCCCAGCGGGGAGGACGGTGGTGGCACTGGCTGGCTGCCCCGGCAAGCTGCTGCCGCACCCGGCCGGCGGCTCTGCCCTGCTGATGGGCTGCGAGGGTGCAACGTGCTCGCCCTGGCGAAGGGGCACTGCGGAAGCCGGGAGCTCATCGGGAGCTCGCCCTCGCCCGCTCGGCTCCACAGCGGGTTTGCAGGCGGTGCTGCGCGGCTGCGGCACCATGGCACGGCGGGGCGCAGGGGCGAAGCAGCCTCGGCCCCATTGCCCTAACCCTAACCCTCTCCTCCAGCGCTGCCGCGCGCGCAGCCCACGGTCCCTTCCAGCCAATTTCACCAAACCCAGAGGGAAATTCCCAATTCCTTCCTCCCAGCGGAGCCTGTTTAATCAACCTCCTGTTATCCAATTCGGCCACAAGCCAAAACCCGGGCTCGTTTTTCCTGCTCTGCCTTCAGCCTTTCTACTCGTGGAGGCTGCAGCGCATGTCCCCCCGCCCCGTGAATCTCCCTCGTGTGCAGCCAGGAGAGGACCCGGCCAAGCCGCCCCCGCGCGCGGACGGAGGAGTTTGGAGGAGCTTTTTTGCCCTTTGCAAGGTTATCTGCTCCTGGTGAAGGCTCCTCCATCCCACCTTCTGCCACTACTGAAAAGAGCGTGTCAGCTCCCCCCGGGCCCCCATCCCGGACCACACATCCATCTGGGCTCAGCATCGTGTATCTTCTCCAGCACAGTCAGGCTGATCCTAAATCCATAACCCACACTTGAATAGCTCATCCATTTAATGGCAGATAGCTGCCAGCAGGCAAATCTGTCCTCTCAGCAGCAGCAAAACCAGAGCTAAGCAGTTGCCTTTTTTTTTTTTTTTTTTCCCCTTTTTAAATCAATTGTGAGGCCACATGGTCCATCGGAGTGATCTGGAGAGCAGGAGCCATCTCCAAGACGGAGCTGGCTGGCTTGGCTGCCTATCACAGCTCTCCTGCCACAAGGTGACATTTCCCCCTCCATCCTCCCTACCCCAGGGAGCCGGGAGGATTAATAGTTCAACAGGGCTTTGGAAATATGTGCGCCGAGAGTTATGAGCCTGATTCATAATAGGAGTTCCCTCCCCTGCTACAGAGATTAATCGCCGGTGCAAATGCAAACACCATTTGGGCTCAACCGTCCCAAAACGCAGCGCAGCTGGAGCACGCTGCCGGCTCGCCCCGCGCCGCTCGCGCCCGCTGATGGGGCTTTGCGAGGCGTAACGTCGTCGGAGCCTTTTGTCTGCGCCTTTACCTCGAGCATTATGGAAAAATAAATTTGTTGTGGAAAGTATCAGTTCAAAGAGACCGAGTGCTGCATGCAAACGAGGTGCAAGCCCTGGAGCCTGCCCGCGCCTCCTCTTACCGGGAAGAATTCCTGGGCAGCCCTTAAGAAAGCTCTGCTCCAGCCCTCCACGCCAGAGACCAGAGGAACTCAGCCGATACGGGCACAGACTGCTTAACAGCCTATTTATCTTTAAACACCCTAACAAATGCGGCAAGAGCCCAAAATCATCTCCAGAGGAGCCGACCCTCTCCCACCGCCTTGGCTGCGGGAGCAGTGGGGCAGCTCCCGGGGGAGATGCTGCTCTGGGTGCCCGCCTGCCTGCTCCCCTGCCCGACGGGGAGCTACGGCTGGAAAACACGCAAACCCAGCCCTGCTAATCCTGCCCAGCCCCTCGGGTAGTCCGGCGGTGCCCCAGACACGTTCCCAGCTGCTCTGCCCTGGCTGGAGCAGAGCTCTCACCAGTTAAACCAGCGCTCCCGACACTGCGCCCGCCCAAGGACGGGATGGAGATCTCCTCCCCGAAGAGGGCAAGGACCCTCCCCGCGATGCACTGTCTTTGCCGCTCTGCCGTTAGGTCCTTGTGTCCCTCCAGTATAAATAACAGCCAGACAATTTTTAACACGCTATTTTACCCAGCCCCAACCAGAACAGTTTCCCAGGCTGCTGGCGTCTTTTACAACCCCCCGAAGGATCAGCAGATGATTCTTCACTCTTTCCTTTCGATTTGAGAGAAGAAGAGGGATCTCGGCTCAATAGTAATTAGAGTGAACCGCAGCTTTTAAGCAGTCAAAGCTCATGTTACCACTGAGACGCAAGAATGATCTAATCAGACACCGGCGTCAGATAACTAAAAAAAATAAATCCTTAAGGAGATGATAACGGTTCGTATCTGCCCCGAGCCAAGCGCCCGTCCCGCCCGTGGCCGCTGGGCCTGGGGGAGATGCGGGGAGGGAAGCAACGCAGATCGCGCAGCAGCACAGGGACCAAGACACGGTGGCAAGAAACCTGCCCTCACCTCTGCACGGTGCTCAGCCTTCCTCCCCAGGAGGAGGAGGAGCAGGACTCCCACACCTCCCTGCTGACGCTGGCAAAGGGCAGCGCCTGCCCTGCCGCATCCCTGGCCAAAGTGGGGGTCTGACGCCAGCTCCCCGGGATGGAGGAACACGGGCAGCTGTCGGGGGACAGCCCGCCTCTTCTTCCAGCTGCTCCCCCACCCCCCCAGTCCCACCTCCGCAGCCCCCCGCGCCCTGGAGCTCCCCAGGCAGGGCCAGGGGCCACGGTGCCGGCAGAGGGGTCCCGCTGCAGCGCTGGCACCAGAAGGGAAAACAAACGTGCTCTGCCTGGCTGCCCTCGCTGTGCCCCCACGAGCCCTCCTGCCACCCCCGCTCCTTTGCCCCCCCTGCATGTTCAATCTGCTCCTCACCCCGAACCAAGGAGGATGCAAGTTCAGTGGGGCTGGATGCTACAGATTAGATTGCATCTGTCTGGGTATAAATAATTTACTGCTTGATGGTCAGAGTGAATTTAATTAGTTCTTGTTCTCCTGATAGAATCAGCCCACCGCTGCTAAAGCATTTCACTCCGAATTAGCCTGAAAAGGACTAACAAGGCAGCGCTAATTTTACACACACGACATCCCCCGCAGTCTCTGAAAATACAGCTCCACGGAGCACCGAGGCTGGGGAGAGGGACGGCGCGAGGGAGCAAACCAGGGGCAAACCCTGGGGAAGGAGGGAAGCGGGGTGGGAAGGAGGGAAGCGGCTTACAAACACCCATCCCTTCTCCTTTTGCTCTGCCCTTACTTCCAGCTCCCCAGGGATCTGGGGAGGGGGCAAGGGCACAGGGACCTTGTGGCCGGCAGAGCTGACGTTGCTGCCTGACAGGGCCCCTCCTGCCCGGGAACGGGGTCCCCGCCAGCCCAGGACCCCCCTCGCCCCCCCCCCTCCAGCAGCCGGGGTCAAGCCAGGCCGCTTGCTGCTGGAGGAGCGCGGGCTGCCACTGCCTTGGAGAAACACCAGCGCACGCCAGTGCTCGCTGGAGACACGCGCCCGGCCGCCTGGAAGGGAGAGGAGAGGAGGGAACGGCGGGGGCAGCCGCGGCCACGGCCCCCAGGCACGGGAGACAGGCACAGAGCCCTCCGGCAGCTCTGGGTCCCAGCAGCCCCCCGACCCTTGGCTGCACTCCCAGCCCCAACAGACGGCTCTGGCCCCCGCCGCGCACCGGGGCCCCTCCATGCTCAGCGGCCCGTCTGGGTGCAGGATGCGCATCGGCCTTGGCCAAGACAGAACTGGGCTGTCCCAATGGGTTTAGGTGCAACCCAAGGAACCGAAAGCAGCAGAAACGTCCCCGCTCCACTGGCTGCGATCGCTGCGGACCCCGAGAGCCCATTGCTCCAGGCTGCGCGCAAACACATCAAAAAGTGGCCTTGGCCCCCAAAACCTGCTGTAGCGGGGAGAGGGCTGGCAGCGAGGGGTGCAAAGGCAGCGTTAGGCAACGCGGCAGGCGAGGATGCTGGAGGCCACAGCGCCGGCTGCACGGGGTGTCCCGGCGGGCAGCGGGGCACGGGCAGGGCTGCTCTGGCAGCAGCTCGGCAGCGCAGGGCAGCACTCCCGCAGCCGCCGCCCGCCCCTGTAAAGCATCGCTGCGTGTTTTCCCTCCACTCTGTAATTAGACCCTGGTTTCTCCTCTAAGGACAGAGTCTCATTGACCGCAATGCTTTACTGGTCCTGCCTCCCTCCTCTGACCTACCCTGTCTCCACCACGATTTATGCTCCACATTAGCAGTCTACCAGAGCCGCTTCCCGTGTCGCCCGGGCGAGGTGGCACTGCAGCTGGCTGAGCCGCACCGAGCCCTGCCAGTAACCCCAAACGCCACCGAACTCCATGGCGTGACGCCTGCCTGGGGCTCGAACCCCTCCCGCAGACACGAATCCGGGACATTTCTACCCAAAAGTGAAATTTGGGGGACGCAGGGCCAGCGGGAAAATGCTGAGCGAGCACTTCCAGCAGCGGGGATGCTCCGGGCTGTGCTGGAGAGAACCTGCCCAGGGGAACCGCGCAGGGGACTGGGTGCTCCTGCTGGTTTCTGCCTGGAGCAGAGGGCGCAGACGGGCACCTCCACCACGGAATCACCCCCCAGCAGCTCGACTGCCGCCTTCCCTTCACTCCTGCACAGTGAACTTACCAGGCTCATTTTCTCCACTCCGCTCCTAATCGCAGGGCTCTGGCTCTAAGCCTATAATCCAACGTGCAGCATCTCACTCAATAAATCACCCCGCAAAGGCGAAGCGGCCAACAGCTATCGGCAGCTGTCAGGAGCCTGCAGGCAGAACCCACCCGCTGGAGCTCGCGACCTCTCCCTTCGCCCCAACAAACGGCTGCTGGGCCACCGGCGCCGCAGACGGGGATTGCGGCAACGCCGCGTGGCACAGGCAGGGCTGCGGGTACGGAGGCATCCCCAGGGCACGGCGGCACGGGGAGGGGGCAGCGTCCCTCCCTCCTTGAGCTCACCCTCCGCAGCCAGCACAGCCGCAGGGTTGCTCTCCCCCTGCCAGGAGCATGCCTGTATGATCTTGCCCTCCCTCCTATTTACACGTAAGCTGGGCTGACAACTCCTCTTCATCACAGTGCCAGAGTCTTCCTCGGAGGCCATGCATCTCAAGCAGGACAGCACCATAAATACTGCATTAGAAGGTGTTTCTAATCTAGTTATGGGTTCAGCCTCTCACACTCTTCCATCAGGGAGCCCTGGATTGAAACTGAAGTGTATTAGTATAATTTTATCAGGTTTTATTAAGGCTAGGGTCTTACGTTTTTGATATATAGTTTTAATTAAGTTTTAAGTCAAAGAATGCCGTTGCTCATATTTTATCTTGCCATGTCACATCAGAGGGAGGCAGTTAATCAGCGCATACAAAAACTTCCCATCGCCAGTGATGAACGTGCGTGAACTTTGCCTGCAGAGACCATCTTCCCCCCACCGCTCACAGCGGGAGCCTGCAGCCCAACCGACCCCTCTGCCCAGCTCCAGCTCCCTCCTCCCCACGCCCCTGCTCTCCTGCCTCCTGCCCTCCAACGCCAGCGCTCCTGCAGGAAGGCAGGCAGGCGGGGAGGGAAAAGCCTCCGGACAAAGAGGGGAAGAGGGGAGGTGGCCCGGAGGCAGCTGGCACCGGGGGCTGCTCCCGGCCGGGCTCAGCAGCCGCAGCTGCCGCTGCCAGCGGGAGAGCGGGCAGGGAACCAAGAGCAGGTACGGGCAACGCTGGGAGAGGCACCGCCTGCCCGCGCTGCCGCCCCGCCGGCTCCTGCAAGGGGACGGAGCCAAGGGCGATGCTCCGGTTGAGCCTGTAACCGAAAGCCCCCCGCCCGCTCCCGCTTCCCCACCGACAGCAGATGGGCAAACCCAGCGTGCAGGGCCGTGCACAGCCGCTCACCCAACCGCCAGCCCGTGCACCGCAGCGGCGAGGAGAGCGGAGGGGGGCTGAGGGAGGGGGGAGCAATAGCCAGGAGCGGCTCTGGGGTCAGGTGCTCATCTCTCTGCCAAACCCCTCCGGACCTACAGCAGCCCCACAGCGCAGCCACGGACCAAAGGGCCCCGTCTCACACCACGCAGCGTTTTGTGCTCCGTTTGCTCCCGCCGCAGGCAGGCTGCCACCTCAGCGTGCGCACACCAGCCAGCCCTGCCTGGGAAATCAGAAACCGGGAATTTCCCCGCCAGCGGAGCAGCACCGTGCCAGCCGCCCACAGCAAGCACAGAACCGGACCCGCTCCTTCCAGGCAAGCCCCTTCCCAGCCAGGGGCCCTCTCCGGTTTTACAGCTGGGCCCTCCCCAAGCATCCACACGTCAGCCTGCAGAGAGTTCAGCCGCGCACCCATCCCCGCTCCGGGCTGGCTCCCGGCACCGGCACCGGGCTGAACGGTCACCTCTCCCTCGGGGCGAACACGGGGCTCTGGGCTGAGCCACGTGCTGGAGCCAGGGGCCAAGCCTGGATGGCTCCCTCCACCATGGGAAAAGGGAATCCCAGCCCTCAGCCGTGGGGACTGCCCTGAGCCCACAGCGGGCACCCAGCGGGCGCAAGAGCCCCCCGGGAACGGTACGACCCCCGGCAGCTGCCAGCCCCCGCATGTCGGCACTGTCCGGGCTCCCAGAAGCATTGCCAGCCAGGTGCACTTCTCTAAAAAGAGCGGTTTGGGGACGCGAGGTCTGTGCCTATCTGCCAGCAAGGGCAGCAGATGGCATCGCAGCTTGCACCACGGCTGCCCTCGCCCCCCATGGCTCTCCGGCCTGGGGAGGGCTGCTCCTCCCCGAGGACCCAAGGCTACGGTGGCAGCAGAGCGCTCACGGGTCCTTGGGAAAAGCTGATTCATCCTGGCTGGAAGGAGCTGCAGACGCAAGGCAGAGCTAAGGCTTCCCACCCACCGCTCCGCCTGGGCACCGCGACGGGCCCCGCTGCAAGCGCGCCCTCCCCACGCGCAGCTGGGGCGACGCGGCCCCCGTGCACCTTCCCCCGGGTGGGAGCCAGCGCAAACCCTCCGCTGGCAGCCCCGGCCAAGCTCGGGTCTCCAGAGACCTGACCCAGAGCATCTCCGTGACCCCCAGCAGCACCAGCCCCGGCAGCAGAGCTGGGGGGGCCGGGAGCTTTGCGCACACACACCCCCGCACCCCATGCATGTGCCGAGCCTCTCCTTAGCTGGGGGGCAGAGACCTCGGAGGATTTCTGAGGAGGGAGCCAGCGACAGTCCAGAAACTTTTCGGGTCCTGGAGCTTCTCTCGCGCAAGAAGCAGAGGAGCCGAGTGCAGACCTGTCTCTTCAAGTTGAGGTGCTTAAAAATTTATCATCGAACTTGCAGAAATGAGCTCAATTAAAAACCATTTTAATGGTATTACGTTAAAAACAATAACTCATATTTCCCACGTCAAGGTTCTTGTCTGTAAGAGCGGCAGAAACCTCCAAGCGTAGCATTACAAATGACGGGGTACGCACTCGGCCAGTAAAAGCCCGCACCACCGGCCAGCACGCGCCCTGCCGCGCTCCGCTGGTAAGGGAAAGACTGATGGAGCGATGCAGCCACGTAACGCAGCGAGCACAGCCCGCAGAGCCCCAGGGAGCCTCACGTCCCGCCGAGTTTTGCTCCGGGTTTGCTCCAGCAGCAGGGTCGGAGGAAGGATGGAGCCACCAGCAACAGCAGCAGCACGGGGGGGAGCTTGTCCCGACCCCCCCCGAGGGGCTGCGACGAAGCGAGGCCTGCCAACGCAGTGGGGAGGGTGTGAGGGGGGGCAGGGGGTGCCCACTGCCGGAGCAGCCCGAGGCACCGACCCCGCTCCATCGTGGGACACCCCAACAGGTCACGCGAGTGGGGACGGGTCTGGGCACCGATCCTGCCTCACACACCAGCCCTGCAGTTACAGCCCCGCCGCCGCCGCAGCAGCACGTCCCCCGCTGAAGGCACAGGCAGCTTCTGTCTATTTTTGGCTGCTCGAGGAGAGCTCCGCTTTCTACAGGAGGAGGGAACCAAGAGAACCCCAGCTGCTGGGCTGCTGCCGCCGCTCGCTGCGACTTCAGTCGCTGCTTCCCCAACTATGCAGCCCCCGTGCTCAGACCTCTAATTATTGCTGCTGCCCTTCCCCGACCCGCAGTCCCCAGCCCGGGCTGGCGCTGGCCCGTGTCCCCAAGCCCCGTGGGGTCGGCACCAGCCACGAGACCCCCTCCAGGTGCAGAAGGAATGAGGCAGGCCCGGGGAGGGGGTAAGGGACTGCAGGAGCGCTCGGCCCTCAAGCAGAGCCCGCTGCCCTGCAGCCGGCTCCGGCATCCCGCTGCCTCCCTGGATAACCACGTCTCGTCCTGGGGAACAGCTGAGCAAGTGCTCGCAGCCGGCCCAGCAGCGTGGGGCTACGACACCGTCAGCAACAACGGCAACTTCTTTCCGAAGAGGAGGGAGGGAATCCCAGGACAAGCAGGAATGGTTCTGCTCATCAGCTGCAAGACTGATAGACTTGGGGGGGTGGGGAGCATATTTTGCATTTCCTTCCTTCTCCTTTGCAAAGAAACAGAGATTTGGGGTTGGATTTGAATTTCATCCAGAAGAAAAGAATCTTCTTTGAAAAGAAAGCAGTTGGATTGCTTAACTCTCCCTGTCCCCATATTCCCACTAACATGGGATTTGAGGCAAAGAGAGCTTCAAGCCAAGCACCCCCACTCCTGCCGAAACACCAGGAGCGCGGGTTACCCTGGGGCCGCACCATCCCAGGGCTGGGGCGGCTGCTCACCCCCCTGCGCCCCACCGGCACCGGGACCCCCACCGCAGCGGAGCCGCCGCTCACCCAACAAGGGGGGCTCAGGGCCAACGAGCAGTGGCCCCGCTGCGGCGGGGAGACGGGCCACATCCCAACAGAGCAACCGCGTCGACAAACCCAGGCCGCGGCAGAGCGAGGCCGGGCCACGCTCCGACCCACAGCGGCTGCGAGGCAGAAGGCACCGACGGAGCCGCATCCAGGCTGGAAGAGGATTCCCGGGGCAGCCGGGGTGCAGCCTGCTCAGGGGCTCCTGACCCCGCAGCGGCTGCAAGCACCTTGCCAGCCCTGGGCACAGCTGCCGGGGCGCTGGGCTCCTGGGGTGCCTTTGCCTCAGCTCCCCCTTTTTTTTTAAAAAAAAAAAAAAAAAAAAGGCGAACTTGGGTGCTTTGCTGGGATGGAGGAGCCCTTTCCACTCCAGCGCGGTCAGCACTGTTTCCTCGCTGCCGGTGCCCCGGCCCTCTCTCCTCAGCGCAGGCACCTCAGCCGCTCACCGGCCAGGCAGGGGCATCCTGCCGGCGCCCTGCTGCCCGCGCCTGGGCAGCGGGAAGGCCGCTTCAGCCGGTGCTCAGCTCCAAGGCACCGCACCAGCAAAGGCCGGCGAGGCGGCGGGGAGCAGGGCTTCCCACGCACAGGGGCTGCAGGCGTCGCCGCCCGGGGGGGGGTCCTGCCTCCCACATGTGCCAGGGACGCTGCTGCCCAGCTGCGCCCCGCCCCCCGCAGCGCATGCAACACCCAAGCCCTGCACCCGCTGCAGCAGCGCGCTGTGCGGCATGCCAGCTGCCCACCCTGCATCCCCTCCGCCCACGCCAGGCCCAGGCAGGCGCAGCGGTGCTGCCGGCAGGGCCGCGGGCGCCTCTGCGGAGGCTGCAGATAAATTTTAACTGGGCAGCACGAGAGCAGGGGAGAGCAAGCTGGAGAGCGAGCGCGCTGCGTGTCATTTCAATGCGTGTATTTATATCCTTCACCGACGCAGCATCCCTTTGTAAAGCCACGGAGCGTGTATAGTCAGGGCTGTCAGTTCAGCGGCATGTTACAAGTGTTTGATATGGAGATTTTGGCAGTGGGAATGGATGTACCTCGCTGAGAGGTTTATGTAAAATGACAGCTTCTGGAAAATGAAGCACTCGGATATAAAAAAAAAAAAAAAAAAAGTGCAAACAAAAGGCAAGAGAGGCCTTCAGCTCGGTGAGTCCAAAACAGATTTCTCCTCCCCGCCGGCCTGCGAGCATCTCCCCACCGCGGCCAGAGGCAGCGCGCAGGCAGCGCACCAGCCGCACCAGCCCCACCAGCTCAGCTCGGCTGGTTCAGGCTTCACACCCGCACTCCCCCGCCTCAGACCGCTGCCCCATTTCCATTCCATCACTCCTCCTCTCCCCCTTCTTTACGGGGCTGAGCCTTTTATCGCTGGCTGCGCGTGGGCGGGCGCGGGCGGGCGGGAGGAGGGTGCCTGGAGAGCGCGGCTGTCAGCAGGCCCGGGGAGATGCTCCGCAACTCCTGCCATCGCAGCGCTTGAAAGCAGGGGATGCTGCGCAAACAGAGCGAGGCAGCGGCCGGTCCGTGTCCCCCCCCACCGCCGCCGCAGTGCCGCGCCGGGGGACGGACGCTGAGCTCTGGTCGAAGAGCAGCTCCGACACCCATCAGGAAAGCGGTGGCAGCACCCAGCGCTGCGGCGAGGCCAGGGTCCGGCTCGCACCCCCAAAGCCGCGCCTGCCCCGGCGTGCTCTGCCGCAGCCGGCTCGCCCCTTCGGCTTTACACCCTCTTTCACCACCTCCAGCCCAGCGGGGATGTGTGCCCATGGCTAGGGTGGAAGCAATTCCTGCTGCAGCTATAATGATCCATAAAGAAGCTGACTTGTTTCTTACCTCTCCGAAATGAAGGATGGTGATTACCCTACATCCCAGTCCGCAAAGCTTAATCCAAATTGATGGCCTCCCAGAGATTGCTTCTCTTGCCTATCACCCAGTCCAATACCCGACTCTCCCCTACCCACGTCTACTCAGTAGCACAACGTCAGAGTAACTCACGCAGGCTCTGGACGGAAAGGCCATTTAGCCTGAAGTGAAAGGCTCCTAGATGAGACGTTAAATTAACGGCGCGTTAGGGAGAGATGGCAGCGCCAGCCTCGCCTTCCTACGGGCCCCGGCCATCAGGGCAGGGGTCTGCTCAGACCCCTTTGGGAAGAAACCCCTCCGCAACCCCCAGGGCTGCTCCTCAGCGGATCCAGAAGATGGGAGAAGACCAGGATGCCCCCAAAGCCCGTCTGCCCAAACCCCACCACACCCCCCAAATTCTAAGTCACATCTCAGGACAAATGCGACTCCAGGCACACACGGAACCATCACCACTTTGCACAAGAGCTAAAGCAGAGGGAAACAGCGGGCCGCAAGTTCTGACCTGGGTGGCGGTCTGAAGCATCCCCCTAACCCTGCGTCTCCCCCGGCACAGAGCAAGCGAGCATCTACGGGCTTCCAAGGCTGCAGCAAGAGTTTTCTCACAAACCGACCGTCAGCGCGGATCGCTGCAGGGAAGAGCGAAGCCCTTGCAACAGCACTCGCTCTGCGGAGATCCCGGTTACGGCCACAGCCGTCCACTTACGCACCAAACCAAGCAGTGTCCACGAGGAGCTTTCGTTTCTAACAGCCATGCCAGAGACCTCAAACCCCAGTGCCCAGCTACCCCGGTCCTCCTGGAGCGGGACAAACGGGCCAGCTGCACCAGCCACGTAGCAGGATACAGCCACACAGGATGCCAGCGTGCGTCTGGAGAGCAGCACTGCTGCACCCACGCACACCTCGGGCTCCAAACCCTGTTTGTCTGCTCAGGCGACAGCACAGCAGCGACGCAGCACCCCAGGGCGGCGGCGGGGGAGGGGGGGGCCTGCCCCACACAGCACCGACGCAACCCAGCTCCACCGGCACCCAGCTCCCGCCCTGACCAAGAACATCTTCCCGGGGCTGAGTGAGCTGCCCGCGAGCAGGCGCCCAGAGCCCCCCGCGCCGGGGCAGCAGCCCCCGCTCCCCTCCCCAGGCCGGGGTGCGGAGGCACCGCCACGCAGAGGGAGCAGCGCCGCACGGCAGGCGCTGGGCTGGCCACAGCTCCGGCCGGCTATAAATATCCAGAGGCAGAAGTGACAACAAAGGCTACGGCTGAACTGCGCACCGTACCGCGCGGGAACACGGCACAGCCGCCGAACGTAACCGCCCTGTATCGCCCCCCGCTCTTGAGTGAGACCTGGGAGAAAACTCTCTCTGCTGTCCCATCCGTTGGCAGGATCTGCTGGCACACGTGCGTTTGTCCCTCCGGAGCAGCCGGCTCCTCGGCTACCGGAGCAGCGGGGCTTGCCGGTGACCCAGCAGGCGAGGCGGTGGGGGAGCCCTGGCCACAGGCACCGGGACACAAACCCATGGGAGGCAGCAGCTCTTTCCCTGGCAGCACCGGACTCGGGCCACCTGGCTCCACCGGCTCCAAGCCTCCTCGTTACCGAGAGCCCCCCCCACTGACCCCGGGCACCGCTGAGCAGGAGCCCCGGTGTCCCCAGCTGCCGGCAGCCCCCCCGCCTCGGCCGGCCAGCATTGGGCGGCTCTCGCTCGCGCTGGCCGGGCAGCGTGGGCTCCCACAGCCCCGACCTCAGGCCGGCGAGCTGATGAACACTCACACACGAGCCCTCCCTTCGGCTGCTTAAGATGTTCTCATTTCTACCGCACCACAGGTGTGCGCGGCACTTAGAGCCGGAGAAGCAGCCGAGCTCCCTGCCAGGAGAGCTTACTTTCTAATTAGGCAGATAACAGCAAATCATGACAACAGACCACCGTGGGGAACGGCAGGGACCGCTGCTCCGCGGACAGCGGGAGCTCGGGGGCCTTTCTGACAGCTCCTCCGCTTGCTCCGCACTCACTCCCCGCAGCCGGCCACGGGAACGCAGCAGCAGCAGCCCCCACTGCAGCCACAGCCCCGGATCAGAAACCAGCGGGCGGAGGAGGAGGGAGAGAGCGGAGCTGCTGGAGGGCAGCGGGGTCACTTCACCCGCTCCCCACCGCAGCCCTTCTCCCCGGGCACCGCAACGTGCTCCGCGCAGGATGAGGCCAAAGCCGCAGCCGCGCCACAGGCCCCGGTCTGCCCTGCGGAGCACTGCAAGCCCTGCTTGCGCGGGTGGAAAGCACCCCAGCAGACAGCACCCACCGCAAGCGCCGGGGCAGGGGGTCCGCAGAGCTGGCATGCCTCACCCCAGGGAGGGACAACCCATCCCACCTCTCCCCGCCAGCTCTGGCGCCGACCCAGCACCCACCGCACCCGGGGGGAAACTCCTGCGGGGAGCAGCCGGAGGAGCCCTGCACCCCTCGGGGCTTGCACGGAGCCAGAGAGTCGCCAGGGCAGCCCGGGCAGCCCGACTCACCGGCTGCATGCTCGGCGCTGGCTGCCATCGCTCCCACCACCGCGGTGGGTGGGCGGCCGCGCCGGGAAGAGATGAGCAGGGATGTGGGGGGCCGCGGGGAGGGTCTCCCCGGAGGAACGAGGAAAACAAACCCAAACCCAAGGGATGTTCACGGAGCTGCCCCGGCCATGGAGCAAGCACAGCCACGAACGTGCCCACAGGAGGATCCCAGGCAAATCCAAGAGGACTCGAGTGCCGCTCTACTCCCTCATCCTCCCCAAATTCTCCTCAAAACCAGACGTCCCCTCGCGGTGCAAGGCTTCGCTGCGTGCGTGCGCATGTGTTTTCATCCCAGTCTTTAAATGAGGTCTTTGCTGAGAATTTACAATTCCCTCATGGCCTCAATCTTGCAAAGATTGCTTTTTTAACACTGTTGGGCTTTAATTCTAATAAGCCTCCTCTTTATTACGGAACCAGGTCACATTGCCTTGACACTGCAGGAAAATCTTTCATCAGGAAGGAAAACGAAGAAGGGAAAAGAGAAATGAAGAAAGGCGGGGGGGTGGGGGGAAGAAAGGGGAGACAAACAAATAAAAGCTGCTCACTTCATCCGGGGGACTTTCTGAACCAGGCAAACAGCCGGCGGGCCGGCAGCGGGGCTGCCGGGGAGAGGTGCCTTCCCGCAGCACTGCTCGCACCCCCGAACGAGCAGAATTATTTCTGGTGCGGCTTCACCTCCCACGCACCCTCCCACCCTCCGCTGCTTAAAAATGCCGAGAGGAGCAGGAGGGGAAGCTTGACAAAACTTTGACAGACATAATGAGGACAGAGTTCAGCCCTGCCCTGGACAGATGGCCGTTATCACCAGCCCGGCACAGGGCTCCTCATTACCTGGCCAGCGCCGCGGGGACGGGAAGCGGCGCAGCAGATCGGAGCGGCAGCGCCAAGCACCCGCGAGACCCAAAGGCCCCTGCCAGCAGAAATCAAAGCCCTTCGCTGGCAGGAGAAGGCGGCACGGCTTCTCCTTCCCGTCAAACAACTGCTCAAATGTGGATTTTCCCTTCTGGAGGCTCCCCGCCCTCCAGCATCCCTCCCAACGCCCGGCCCCGGGGCTGGCTCGGGGCGGCTGCTGCCTCCTCGGCTCCCCAACTTCTCGGGCTCGCCTGGCTCAAGTCGTGTTATCCCAAAACATCTCCTGCCAGCGTCTTATGTCATGGCCACTGCCATGGAAATGGGCTGATCTCACACCCCACCTTGGCTCCCTGCGCGTGCATCCACAGCCTCCCAGCGCAGGATCACGAGAGGGCTCGTTTGGGGCTCATTAAACCCCCTGCCTCCGTCAGCTCCCGGACAACGAGGTCCTATTAGCCAAAACACAGAGCAAGCCGGGACTTCGGGGCATCGGTCCCCACTCCCAATGCCCCCCACCACCTTCCCCATCCTGCTCGGGGCCGGGCCTGCAGCCCCAGAGCCCCCCCGCGCCCCACGGCAGCCTTGCGCCGCGTAGCGGAGAACACCCCAGGCTGCGCCGACGCACAGCGGTGCACATCTGCGGCACATCACAGCAATCCCATGTGCTGGCGAGCCAGTTAATCTCCGTCACCGACGGCGTGCTGCTGCCCGTGGCAGAGCAGCCCTCTTCCCCCTGCCTGCAGCAGAGGAAAACCCTCCCGTGGCACATTGGGGCTGTGCAGTGATGGGGGGGCCCACGGTGGCACGTCCCCTGCAAGAGAACTGCCCGACCAGCACGTCCCTGGTCCCCAGTCTGCTTCCGAGGACGGCTGCAAGGGTGCTCCTGCAGGCGACGGGCTACAGGCACTGCGGCATCCCACGACACCCACTCACGGGACTGCCAGGGCCACGAGGGATGCCGAGAAAGCAAAGGAGAAGCTGGAGGCCACCTGCACTGGCCAGGCCACCACGGCACAGCCGCCCTGGGCCATTCCAGCAGCCCTGACCTGGGGTGCCCACAGCCGCAGCTGCACAAAGCCACCGGCGCCCTCCACACCGCGTCCCCAGCAGCAGCCAAACCCAGCAGCTGATCCCGGCGCAGGAGGAGACTCCAAACCCAGGCTCCCAGCACTGGTACGAGGGCAGGGGCCCGCAGCTCTGCTCAGCGGAGGCACCGCGGCAGGAGGCAGCAGCTCCACCAGCAGCGAGGTTTCCTCTGTCGCGGACAGGGAGCCAGAGCCCCAGCCCTGGCTTTGGAGGGCAGCGATCCGGCCGAGGCCGTTAACGCCGTTTAGCATGCAACAGCGTACGGAGAGCGAGGGCCACGCGAGGTGCATCGCCGCAGAGGCAGCTCGGGTCAGGTAGCACGAGTGTCCCTTTCCCGCGCTGATGGGGACCCAAAGCCACCCTCCAAATTCTTCCCGCTGGGTCGTTTGTTTAGCACGGGAAAGGCAGGGCTTTACTAAGGCAAATAGCTCAAGCACAGGAGCTGAAAACGCCCCTTCCAGGGTCGGCAAGGGACGAGGCTCCTGAACGGCAGCCTCTGCCCCCGGGGAGAGCACAGCCAGGATTACGGCAGAGGGGAGGCCAGGGCGGCTCCAAATGTAGATGTTTTAATTCTCAACGCCAGCAGCTGCACTTAAGGCAAGAGAGGCAGGGAAGCCATGCACAGGAGTAACCATGGCAACTTCACGGAAGTTAAATAAAAACTTCTTTAAAAAAAGATAACGAGGTCCCTGAATCATGCTTTATCAGCTATGTTGCTATAAAGATCGAGATACAGCCAGCTCAGGATTCCTAATTACTTCTGCAATATACTGTAGATAGCTTTATTTAAAAAAATCTGGCTATGCCTATAATTATTTAGGCCCCACTCCATACCAGGATCTGCATATTCCACGGAGCACCTTCCCAGGCAGATCTGCCTGCGAGAGCCCTCCCGTGCAACGCCTGCCTGCTCACGGCTCCGGGGGCTCTTGCGGCTGCGCCCCGAGCCCTGCTCTCACGCAGGGGGTACGGCGGGACCCCCCCCGGTGCTGCCGGCACGTCCTCCCGCCGCGGCACTGCCGGAGCCTCCCGAGCGCAGCCGGAGCCTCCCGAGCACCCAGCCCTGGCTGTAACGCAGCTCTGGGCGACTGCAGCAGCGATGCACTGCCGTGCAGGTTACCTGGGCTGCCTGCAGAGCCCCTCGGCACAGAGCGATGTTCTCCAGCAGCATCCACCATTTGTACGTGCTGAACGTCCGTAGCGGCACACGGAGCCCCCGCGCAGGCAGCGCCGCAGCCCCCACCCTGCGGCCGCCGGAGCGGGGCTGGAGCAGCAGGGCTGTGACACCCCGGCCTTGGGGGTCACCTTGCCAGGGCCCAGAAAGCAGCCAAAAGCTGCGTTTGTCCCCAGTTCAGCCAGCGGCTCGATGCCTGCTACACCGCTACAGCAGAAATTCCTTCACTGCCCAGAAACCGAACCACAAGTTCTCCGAGATCTCTAATCCCTTTTTCCTACAAAACAGACTCTCGGACCGCCCCAGTAACTCCCGGAGAGCGGACAGACCTTCCCAGCCTGCAAACAGACAATGCTCAATCGTATCCACGACCCAACAGTGCCGTGCCCATCAGGCATTACGAACCTGAACGCTGTTTGGGGAAGTTTCATTAAAACCCACGGTTTCCATCAGTCACAGCAGCAGCAAAGGCGGCTGACGGAGGATCTGCCAGAGCCCAAAGGTTTGTCAGTGCTCCCAGTGACCTGGGGCCTCCCAAATCCATGGACAGGGGACACCAGTGCCATCATCACCCACCTCCCCTCCTGCCACCACGCAGTTTGAGGCCCTAAGAAAACAGCACCGAAAGCTCCCCGAGCCCAGCCGGGGACGCAAACCCAAACCCACCCAGCGAGGAGCCGGACGGCGCAGCGGCTCCATCAGTCGACATCGGGCCGTTTCCCACGAGCACGCGGCGCCTGCCGAGCCGCCCTGCTCCAGCATCCGCTGAAGGGGACGGGTTTACTCCCACCATCGCCGCCTCGGCGCCGCCGCTCCCTTCCTCGGCCCCTGCCCGCAGCCTCGCCGGGCAGGCAGACCCTCGCCACGGGGCACTGCGGGGAAACAGGGCGCGGGTGGGATGGGGAGCAGGAAGAGCAGCCCCGGGACTCGCCCTGCCCTCGGCTCCCTCCGCCCGCCCCAGGGACGCGGAGCGGGCAGAAGCCAGCCCAGCCGCCCCAGGCTGCCCGCAGCGAGGACCAGCGCCGCTGCCCGCCCCAGCTCCTGCCCCGCAAACGGGCAGCGCCCGGCCGCCCCTTCCCACGGGGACCGATTCCAGCCAGCGCTGCCGGCCAGGAGGCAAATCCCCCAGCGCAGCACCGTTAACTGGTCGCATGTTACCGCGTTCCCATCTGGACCCTGGTTACCGGCTCAAAATTAATTTTTCTTTCTTACTGGCCAACTCGCGAAGACGTCACATTGAACAAAAGGATGCCGGGTCTTCTGCTAACAGGAAGGACGCACCACGTGCAGGTTTAAATAGTTATTTAGATTCTTTATTTTCACAGCTTATGTTAGGTCTAAGTGAATTATACGTATTATTTACTATGTTTTTAAACTCATTTAATTTAAGCTGATTCTGAATGGAAATTAGAATTCAATTAAAATGTGGGGGGAGAGTCAGCATTTTGAAGCAGATTATTAAGTAAAGCTACATTAAACAGATTGGAAGCATAAATATCTAGGAACAAGTTCTATATTTAAAAGTGGATTTATTCAGCAAAGGAGGTATCATCTGTGGTCCAGGAATTGAGGAACCAGTTATCAAGGTCAAGATTTTATCAGCAGGTCTCAGATTCTCACATCTGTGTTTTACCCAGAGCTTGATTAAGAGTTTAGAAATCTGGAAAACTCTCCCTTTTTCTCTGGCTCCCTGCTTTAGAATTAATTGTTTATCGATCCGACAAGAGGAAAATATTCTCCCCTGGCTGCAGAGGAGGTGAGCCTGTTGTCAAAAGTTGTTTTATCACTTCCATAAATTCTAGTTGCAATGACTTCCCCTGGTTCAATAATCCTGTTTTCTCTAAGCACCGGCCACACACACACCCTGCTCACCGATTCCCTGAGATGATTTTAGCAGATTACAGCACTCAGGCCATTGCCTGGATTCCCAGTTCCAAGAAATCCCGAATCTATCGGACTGCCCAAAGGGAGCGTCAGCAGTTCCACTCAAACCCCAGTGAGTCCAGGTCCTTTTATATATTTAAATCCCATTTTCACATGCCTCCTGCCTGGGCAGAGCCGTGCAGCCGGGAGGGCACGCCAGGCACGCGCATGCCGGGCACTGCGGCACGCCAGGCACCGCGGCACGCCGGGCACCGCGGCACGGCCAGGAGAGGAGGGAACCGGCTGGGGCTTGGCAGCTGCCACCCCTGCCCGGGCCCTGGGGTCTGTGGGCAGCATCTCATCTCCCCCGCGGCAGCGCCAGCTGAGATTGCAAAAGAGCCTTTTTTTTTTATTATTTTCCCAGGTAGAAAAGCATCCCCGCAGCAGCGGCACAGGCAGCCTGGCAGGGCCCACGCGAGCACGTGGTTCCTTCAATGCTTGGGAAAAGCAACAGCAAAACGTTGGGGAGAAACCCCTTTTCCCAGCAATGAAACCCCGTCCCTGCTGCAGCAGGATCCGTCCTCGCAGCTGCCTGCGCCCCGCAAGCGACGAGGGCCTGAGCACCGGCGCCGCTCTCCGCCTGGGAAGCGCACGGGAGCAGAAACAGCTTCAGTTTCTGAGCAGTAAAGCCAAAAAATAACTAAGGGAGAAAAAAAACAAACTCAACAGCATCACGCAGCACCGTGTGGGGCCGCAGGGCTGCCGGGCTGCCCGGTTCCCGCCGCGCTGCCCGGGCCGGGGTCCCACGCGTACCAGCTATCGCACCTCACGGCCAGCAGCACGGCTGCGCGCCGCGCCTCTACATAACATAACCGCTCTCCTGCCACAGCGCCCTGGGGAACGCGGCAAGAGCCGCAGAGGGAAAACACAGCCTGAAAGGGAGTTCTGGCCAGGGGAGCTGGTGGTACCAGGACGTGGCGGGGCTTGGGGTGGGGGTGACACACGGGGGAGTTTACAGTTCCACAGATCCCACCGCATGCCCACGGCCTGGGGCCAGGAGGGGACGTCAGGAGACGCCAACGAGGGAACGGGATCACGGCTGCCCACCAAAGCCAGGGACGGGCATAAGCCGCTGGCAGGACAAGCCGCACCAGGCAGCGAGGGGGAGGGAGGGTGGGGGACGCGTACACGCTGGATAATGAAACATGAAAAGGGATCCCACACTCGTGTGCTCATTTCTACCCGTTAGAAATTCAATCTTGTCTAGTCTGGAAGATGCAATGATGCCTGGAGCATCTGAGTGTGATCTGAGCAAAGGAGAGAGCTAGCTTTAGATTGGTTTATTAAAAACAAAGTTTAAAAAAAAATTTAATCTCAATAACTAATGAAATAACAGGGAAGAAAATTTTGCTTCCTCGTCTGGTATCTCAGCCTGTCAATTAATTTGCAGGAATACATATCCCGAAATACCTCAAACGATTCCAGCAGAAAGCCCTGGAACAGCACCGACAACAGCCCCTGCCTGTACTGTGGAAGGTCGGAGGAAAAAGCAGCTGCTCTCGGCAGCCCTGAGCACCCCAGCCCGGCCAGGGAAGGAGCATCCCGGTGGGAGAAGGCACCGGAGCTCTCGGCTCAGGCTGCCGCCCAGGGCGCGGGTCCTCCCCGAGGGTCCTGGGGGCACCGAATCGCCCCGGGGCGGCCGGAGCCGCCGGCCAGCAACAGCCGGGGCAGGACAGGGGCTGGGGAGGGCAGAGGAGGGTCACCGTGGGCTCCGAGCGCATACGTGGGAGGCCTGGCAGCTCGCACGCTTTAAAATATGTCTCCTTTCCACTTCATTGTATTCATCGCCGATGAGCAAAAGGCGTCCAGACCCATTTGAAAGCAAGCTGCTCTGCAGGTCACCTTTCAAAGCCAGCTGAGACACTGACTCACTCCGCAACCTCAGGAGAGCGCCTCGGTCTCTCGTACTTTCTTACCCCAGACGCGCAAAAAGGAGAGATGCTGCCAGCCGACCCACGCCCGGCACCTCTGCGGGCTGCTCCGCGGTGGTGCCCGAGGAGCTCCGGGCTCCCAGCACCGCTCGACTTCAGCCGTGCAGGTCCACGGCTGCACCACCCCCCGTCAAGCCCCCTCCACTGAGCTCAGCCTCAAACCTCACCACCGCTCCCCCTCCTCTTCCACGGTTGTTTGAAAAGAGCAAATCAGTCATAAGAACTAATTATTCAGTGTACTCTCACCCCATAAGACTGTAAATTAAAAGAGAACTCAAATAAATTAAGGAACTTCCCTCATGCCTTTTATTATCGCAATAACCTTCAGAGGCATGTATCTACCGTCAGCTGATCCATTTGAAGAATTGTGACGACAAACTAATTTACTAAATGCACACACTTAAAAACCTTTATTTATACACTGAATGAGCAAATACAGCCCGTGCCGGACAAGCTGCTCGAGACACGAGCCTGACGGGGACACTTGCATCCCCCCCGCCCCGAGCACCCGAACCCAGCCGGCGGGTGCTCCAGCCCCGCTCCTGCAGTCCCTGCCAGCCGGGGAGACCCGAGGATCCCTCTCGGGCATCGTGGCAAACCAGCTAAACCGTCCCACCCAGGGTGGGAAAGAAGAAACCTGCTGCACAGGACAGGGGCGGAAAGCATCAGCAACCAGCAGCAGCACGGAGCGAGGGGCTCCACACCGGCCAACGCAGCACGCAGGCTGCCCGGCCATCCCACCGCCGAGGACATGAGCACAGTAACTAAGGACGACATGTTCTACTGATGGGAGATGGAGCAGTAAGTGCAACTAGGGAAGAGGTCCTTTATTTTGAAAAGGAAGGAGAGAAAAATTCCAGCCCTTGTCATACAGGGACTGTGTAAGTGGGGAACATACGGAGGACGCACGACCGGCCGGGTTTGGGAAAGGAAAGCTGGAGGAGCCGGTTTTCCAGAGGCAGCATCACACGGAGCAAGGGTCAGCATCCTAACGCATCCTAAGAACCCCCCAGCCTGCCCAGGTCCCTCTCGTTCAGGAGCAGCAGGAAGGGAAGGGACGGGCGCCGCAGCAGCCCTGCGGCCAAGCGCAGGGGTGCCCACAAGAGACACCAGCCTCGCGCCGAGCGGGCTCCCGGGGGAGACGTCTGTCGGGGACGGCCCCTTCAGCACCTCCAGTCCTGCGGCATCTGTCCCCGTACAGTTCCTAAACCGCCAGGAAGGAGCGAAAGCCGCAGCCGCCGGGCTGGGGGGGGTTCCCAGTCCCATCCTGGTCCCTCTGCGCCCCTTCGGGTGCCTGGGGTTGGACTCGTGGCCACAGCAGCTCAGCAGCCAGCTGGCCTGCGGGCTCCGGGCCTCTTACCTTCAGTGCTCCAAAACCACCCCCTCAGCTCGCTACACGAGATTGATGCCCCCGCGAGAGGATCCCACAGCCGTGCCCCAAAAGCAACCGCCTGAACCCTGCTTGGCAAAGGTTTACCTAATGCTGCAGCAGAGCGCCTGTGTGCCCTTGTGCCAAGGCTTTCTGTGGTGCTCAACAATCCCACAGATCACTTCAAAGGGGGGGGGTGGGGAACAACTCCTGTATTTTCTGCGAAATAACAAGCAGAGCCTCACCACGGCTCCCCAGAGCCAAGAACAAGTTCCCAATGACGGGCCAGATCTGGGCAGCCCTGCCAGCCCCAACCCGCTGCAATCATCCCTCCACAAAAATTTTCAAATCCAGGCTCTTTCTCCACCTATTATCCAGAAAAACAGCCTTAATTTCTTGCTTTGTGAGGCTTTATCACGCCTCAACCATTTTAGCCTGAAAGCAGGAAGCTCTTTGGGGAACAGAGTGCCTTCATCTATGTTTGCACAGCACCCAGCACAGCGAGGACCCCAGCCTGGCCGCAGCCTTCGGGTACTGCTGGAATGCAAATAACACCCGGGCAGCAGAACACACCCGCCAAGCGCTGAGGGACGAACCGCGAGCCCCAGACATCCCGGACAACGCTGGGCAGAATTAGCAGCGGGGAAAAGCAAGGTATTCTCCATCCACGCAGCCTGCCGCAGCGCACGGCGGCCTGCGGCCACCCCGGGCTGTGCCCCCCAGGACTGAAACCCCGGCGGCAGGGGCCACCCTGCCCGAGGCCAGGCTTCCGCGGAGGCAGCCAGCGAGTTCCAAACCTTCGTGAAAGGCAACCGAAAATAGTCGGTGTTGTTAATGTCATGCTTACTGGAGTGAGAAGCCGAGAAATCCCTGCTTCCCTGCTCTCCCCCCTCTCCGCCTGCGTGCACACAGGCACTGACGAAGCCCCCCCAGCGCTCCCCAGGCTGCTCCAGCCACAGGGACGGGTCCGTGCCCCCGGCTCCTGCCAGCCCGCCGCCCGCACCCCGCTGCCCGTCCCCACGCCAGGCCTGCCCAGCACCTCGGCAGCACGGCCGCTCCCGGACCCCCGCGCCACATTTGTTTACTTCAGACATCTGCCTTGCAGCGTTCGGGCGCGATGCTGTGCACGGCGCAGCCTCCTGGCACGCACACCGGCGGGGGACCGCCGGCATATGGGCGGCTGGATAACGGCGCCGTGCACTTACACACGCCACACAAATAAACCAGGTGACTCCGAAAGGCCTTCTCCATCCGTCCCTCCCCACGCAGCAAGCCCTTAACGCGCCGGCACGGCGAGCTCGTCTTGCGCTGAAATTCCTGGAGCCAAGCAGGAATTCAGGAGAGGAAAAACCCAGGGAAAGCCGCCTCGCTCGCCTGGCTCTGCCCCTTCGCAGCGGGGCCGAGCTCAGCCCCCACGGCTTTGCCCGCTCCCCAAGGCTGGCCAGCGGGAGCGGGAGCCTGAGCTGCCACCTCTTCTTCTTCTTCTTCTTCTCCTCGTCCTCCTCCTCCTCCCCCACGCCACTAATCCAGACTCCACCTCACCCAACTTCTTCTTACAATTTACCTTCACCTGGAGGGTGTGATTTTAATTAGCGTAATATTCCTGTTAACAACAGCACCTAATTAAGACATCCCTTAAGAACCTATAATGCAAACTCAGTGAGAAGTTGGGCCAGAATCCTCTCGCAGGCGGATCAAACGCTGCCGTCTCCAGCTCGGGCAGCCGTTCGGAACGGGCACGCTCGGTTACCGGACCCGGGCTCAGGCTCCCAAGCCGGCACCGCCCGCCGCAGCCAAACTTCGTCCCGGCGCGCAGCCGGGCAGCAGCGCGGTGCCGGGGAGGGCGCTGCCGCCCAGGGCCC
>JAVKLA010000002.1:37887072-37907653 GCA_034782735.1 Sagittarius serpentarius | reverse complement strand
AAAAAAAAACCCAAACCCCAACCCGAAGCCGAGCCGAACGGGGAGTTTGTTCCCGCGCCGATGCCCACCCGCGGGCCGGGCGCTGCCCTCGAGGGCCTTCTCCCCATTTTTCTGGGCGTTCAGCAGCCCCGGCCGGCGCGGACCCGCAGGCGGGCGAGGAGCAGAGCCCCCCCGGGCCGCTCTGCGCCGGAGCGTGGTGCCGAGTCCCTCGCCGCGCGGGATGCCCGGGCCCGCTTCAGCCGCCTGGCAGGACGGCTGCGAGGAAGGAGGTTTCCCTTCCTCATCGCAAACGCTGGGAAAACCAAGGCAGTGCAGGAAACCCGCGGGGTGTAGGTCTGCAGCGTACCCCGGGCGCACTCAAGCTCTGGGCGTGTCTCGGCCCCTTCCCCTTCCTTCCCCTTAAATCGAATTGAAGGATCCCCGGGCAGCGATCTGGGCTTTCCCGCAGCAGCTGGAAGCAGGAGTCCTTCCTCGAGCGTTGTGCAAGAGCAGACCTCCGGCATTCCCGGCTCTCTCCCATCCTCCTGCTGTTTACCTCCTCCCCTCGGGAAGCCGGCTGAACACGGCGCAGACCTGCGTTACCGGATTTTGCAAACCACAGGCTGCCAGGGGTCCTGTTCTTCTGCCCTTTCTCCTCTGGCTCGCTAGCGGGAGATGCCACCCCTCTGAAATCGCCACGAGCAGTGGCTGCCCTGGCAGTGCGGGCCCTTGCGCCCGCGTCCCCCCCCCGCCGAGCCCAGGGGATGTGACACAGCACGGCGGCAGCAGCAAACAGCTCCTTGCAGACCTGCCGGAGTTACTGGATGGGGCTCAGCACCTTTTTCTGCCTCAAACGATTTATTTGTGGTTCCCAATAGTTAAGAGTGTGGTGAACCCCCATAAGTTATATTTGCTGAGAAATGTATCTGGAATAGCCGCAGTCTGTTTAAGCCATCATTTACTCCCTATGAACTTAGCACAGGGTCCACCCATGAGACATCACCAGTATCCTGCAGAGCCCACGCACCGCCCCCTGAAAACAGGCCCCGCTCCCCCCCTTCCCCTCCTAACGCAGTTTTCCCTTCCTCCCAAGGGCTTTGAGGAACACTCTAGAGAGAATCGTCAGGGTTATATAGAGCCATAACGTGAATGAGGACGATCAAATGCACCAAATGCACCTCATACAGCTCAACATCCATTTTGTATGATAAACGCGTGTATTTTTAGCCCTCCAGGATGGAGTAAGCACCCGAACCGGAGCCTCGCTGCCCTGTCAGAGCGGCAGCAGCCCTTGTTCTCACGACCTGCCAGACAAAGGCAGCGCTCAGCCAGGATGGCTCCTTGCTATGCCCCGCTGTGCTGTTTTCTCATGGTTCATCGAGGCTGAAGATGCTTCAGGCAGCAGATTCGGCGAACGGGGGAACGGGGAACACGGGAGAGCGCAGCTCTGCAAAATTTTCGCTGCACCTCAAGCCTCCGAGCCGGGTCCCTGTTGACATCTGTTCCTAGAAATGCGAACTGGGACCCGCTCCGGAGGTGCAGCCTTGCAAACCGGGAGGAGTGGGTGCGTGCGCGGAGCGGAGCGGAGCGGAGCGGAGGAGAGGCGGCGATGCTCGGGATTGCTAGGCAACCCCGGGCTGCCCAGCGGGAAAAGGCCTGAGCCGAGCAGCGTGTCCAGCCGGGGCTCGGGCCCACACCGGGGCTCCCGAGCAGGACAACACCGAGAGAGAGGAACCCACCGGGGGAACCTGCCTGTGGGTCTCCAGGAGGGCGAGCATCCGAACCCGGCCGTGGGAGAGGAGGAGGAGGAGGAGGAGCAGGCGGGGGATAATGGCAGAGAATGGCACGAGAGCGACAGTGGAGGGAAGAGAAGCAGTCAGGAAAAGCACAAGTCAACAACCCCCTGCCTTTTGGCAAGGCTGTTACATGAACCAGAGGGAGCAAATATTAATCTGGAAAAACACGTCGTTTTCTTTTTTTTCGCAGCTTATTTCACAGCCTATTTGCCATTTAGGACCTTCGTTTGGAGGCAGAGTTGTTAAATTACTGCTGCTTTTTTGTTTTTGTCCTTAACGATGACAAGGTTTTTCCTTCTTATAGCCACGGCTGGAGTAAAGAGATGACAAGATGACCTGTTGTGGCTCTGCCTCGGCTTTTTCCTGAACGCAGGTGCAGTAAGCAGGAGGCACAGCAAAGCCCCAGCACGTGGGGCTCCTCTCTGTCCCCAGGGCTGAGCATCTTGTCCCCGTTATTCCCTCTGCGGAGCCCCAGCAAGGACAGTGCCAAGCAGCCAGTCCCAGATCTGCAGAAATCACCTCTGCGAAGCAACAGATGCCGCTCGGTATCAGGAAGAGACGCGAGACAAGGAGGCGGCAGCCCCTCCGCGTCCTCCACAGCACCTCGAGCCCTCGGGGAGCCTTGACTTCGAGGTGCCCAAACGAAGTCCAGCCCCTCCTCATGACTCTGCCTGAAAAGGGGACGTTTGCAGCGTGTTCAGCTCTGACACAGCACCGGCAGCTCAAGCCTGGCTCTGCCGGGGGGTTCACCCGCACCCGCCGCCGCCGGCTCCCGTCGTACCTGGGCAGGTGGGGCGGCAGCGCGGAGCCCTCTGCCCGCCGGCGGGGCGGGGGGCACGGTGCCAGCTGGAGAGAGCTCCCAGAGAGCCGCCAGAACACCGGGTACCTGCACCGTCCTTGGCTGCGATGGAGGCGGTGGGATGACATGGCAGGACCCAGATTTTTTTTTTGGCAAGTGTCACATGCCCTGACCCAAAAAACCCAAAGCGGAACGTGCAATACCCGGCGAGGAGCTGAATGCACGTCTGGTCATGAACACGCTCAGCCTGCAAAGCACTCTCCAGCATTGGAGAGAGGAGAAGGGAGAGCCATGCTAGCGTGCTCTGAAATAATGCTTTTTTAAATATAATTTACGATAGATTTCATAGCTAAGTTATGCAACATAATGAGCAAATCTAAAATGTAATTGTCACTGCACATTAACAGCAAAATCCTGAACCTCTATTATACTAACAAACTTATTAAATCAGTGAACATTGCATTGCATCAGTCAATTACTAAAACAATGCCAAGATCAGTAGAACAATCTGATATCCATTATGGGGGGAGAAGGAGCGAGGGCATGCAACCAGGGCTGCCCGCAGCGCAGCGTGTTTTAAAACATCAACTGTATTTACGTCTTTGATGTAATGCTTCACCTGTTGGGTGTTTTGCAGCCGCTTCCCCTGTTCCAGGAGAGGTAGAATAAAGAGCCTGAAGCCCTCCCTGCGCTCGGACGCCGAGTCCCTGCCCCGGAGCCGGAGGCCGAGGAGGGAAGCGCCGCTGGCCTCACTGCTGGGATTTCCCCAGTGCCAAGCGATCGACTCCGCAGCATTAGCAGTGCTCAGCGTCAGAAAACACCGTGCAAAAAGGCAGGTCTTGTAAAAAGCAAGGGACACACCGCGGTGGGTGCTGCCGAGCCGCTCGGACGCCCGGCTCCCCCCTCCCAGGCATCGCGGGTCAGGCCCCATCGCTGCCTCTGCCCCCGGCTCTGCCCCAGCCTTTGCCCCCAGCCGGAGGCAAAAGGCTTATCCCCGGCTGCCCACCCCGAGCACCTTCCCAAAGCACCCCTAGAGCAGAGCCGTAGCGAGCAGCAAGGGGATACGAAATGGCCGGGATTCAGCCATCACGTCGCTGCCGCTCTCCGAGGAGCCAACGTTGGCCAGAGCCTGCAGGTCTGTGCCCGCGGGCAGAGCTAGGTCTGAGCTCATTCCTGGCTCCAGGGCCACGGCCACCCGCTGCGGCACATATTTTCAGGGAAGGGCATTTGCTCCAACAGCAGGACAGGGTACGCAAAGGCTGGCAGGGGTTTCGCCCTGCAGCCCCTGGGCTCTCATCTCCCCTTTTGACTCCGAGAAATCCCACCAACACCGACGCTACGTCCTTACGAGACTGTTAAATGTGAAATAAGGTGAGCTTGAGTAACCCTGGAAAGACGTCCATGCAAACATCTACAGCAAAGCGTGCCTTGCACCTCGGTGAAGTGATTTGACACAGCACTAATTACGCAAATTAATCATCGGTAAATCAGGTACTTGTTTATTTATTTATTTTGCATTTTGCACAGCAACCAGGCAGGAGGAGCGCCGGGAGAGAAGGGCTGCTCTGTTTCGGCTGAGAAGAAATATTTGGTAACGTGCTGCATGATCCGACCTCCCCATGTTCTTTTTCAGATTAAATTCTGAATTGATTTGCTGGTATCATACCGATCATAGCTCTCAATATGTCATGGCAGCTAATGAACCATGCCAGGGACACATTTATAACCCGCTATTAGCTGCCTCCGTCAGGGATTTTTTTTTTTCTTCTGAGGTTCTAAAAGTTGAAAACCCCAACCAAACACCAAAAAAAAAAAAAAACCCAAACCAAAATCAGCAGCAGCAAACATTTCTACTGAAAGTCAAGCACTTGTGTGACTTCTGTCCCTCGCCGCCAGGACCTGGCTCTCAAGTGGCTGCAGAAAAGGCCCTGGACAAGTCACCCAAACCCCACTGATTTTCCCCAGCCCTGACTTGCCCGCAGCAGGTTCCTCCCCTCCCCCAGACCTTCACCCTCCATCCAGGCAGAGAAGCTCACGCCGTCTTCTGAGCAAAGCTGTACCGACACCATCTACAAACCCTGCCTCCAACAGCACCCCAGAGCCAAGCCGCCGGGAGCTGGACCGGAGCGGAAGGGGTTTCCGCGCCCCGTCCCCCTCCTCCCCACCACTGCAGCCGGAGCCGGGATCCTGCTCCGAAGGAGCCCCAGCACGGAGCGGGGAGGTGGCGGCTGGGAACAGAAATGCAGCGGCAACCGAGGGCAATTGCAGCATGCACGCTGCAGGGAGGCAGCGCTTCCAACGGGAGCTGAGCTCCCCTTCGCTCCAAACGCAGCGCTTCAGGATTGCAGAGACAACTCTATCGGGGGAACAAGAGCTAATTAAATTTACTGGGATCACTGAAGAGGAAATTATTTAATATTCTGCATGGAATTTAATATCTGAAAGCATGAATGGCCTTGTTTCATCAGAGATCTGTTCCTTCCCAACATTCGACTTGACTTTTCGCAGCCAGCCCTACCACCGAGGGACGGGCAGCGACAGGGGAGGACGCTGCCTGTGAGGAACCACGCTGCCGGAGCTGGAAAGAAACAAACAGCGGGAGAGCAGAGCATCGCTGGAGCCGCGGCCGCATCCTCGGGTGCTCCCAATGGAGCAGCAGCTCCACGATCCAGAGGAGAGCAGCCTCCCGAGGGGCTCTGCAGGAGGATCCTCCCGCTCCCACCCACAGCCGCTGCCGCGCTGGGCAGGCACCGGGACCCGGGGCTGCCGCTCCTCCGGTGAGCACCCCCATCCGCACGGGGCCTTCAGCTTATGACCTTACATACTGTCATCTAGTCCCATTTTAACAGCCAAAATGTTGCGACTTCTTAAATCCCCCCAGGTCGCTCCTCTGTCCAAAGAGGAGCCTGGGCAGGGCGCACCAGGGTCCAGGGACAGGAGGACTTTGCCATACCGAACATTCCTTCGCCTTGGCTGTGCATCCCTCTGGTGCTGCCTACCGGGACCAGCCTCTCCGCATCAAGCACCCTTCGTGCTGCAGGAGGATCCCACTGTTCTGTTTGCACGTGCTCCATGCTTGAGGCTCTTCAGCTTCTCCTGGCCGCAAAGACCCTCCTGCTCCCGAGGGCTCCAGCCACCTCCGCACCCTCTCCGGGCTGCGTCCCTGCAGCGGCGGAGTGCCAGCCGGCAGGCGGGATGCCAGCAGGCCACCTTCCCACCCACGCAGGGTGACGGCTGGGACGCCGCAGGAACGATGCCCTTGGCACAGCCAGTTTCCCTGCTGCAGCTCAACGATGCTGCCTGCAGCCGCTCATCTGGAACCGCTCCGTGCTTGTCCCTACAACCCGACTCCTTCCTTGGCTGGTTAATGATTTTCTAGAAGCAAAATGTCAGACTCCGCTTGCTACTGTTGAGAAAAAAATCCAGTGATTGCTTCCCGGATGGCTCCCCGAACGCTGGCTGCCCGTCCCCTCCAGCCGGCGGACGGGGGCCGGGTCTCTGCTGGGGTGGTGCAGCCCACTTTGCCTCCCGCAGAGCCAGCAGCGGGGTGGGGGGTGGGGTGTCCTTCCAGCCCCCCAAGCCTCATTTCGGGGTGGGGGACCCCGTCTGCCCCAGCTCCCATCCAGCCAAGCCGTTGCCCATAAGCCACCCTCCCTCGGGGCCAAGCCCAGCTACAGGAAAGGTGCCATTCGGCAGCCCTGGTGCTGGGGGTCCCTGCTGTGACTCGGCCCCAGCGGTGGGCTCAGACCCCCGGCAGAGCCAGCATCTCTTCTCAGGGGAGCAGGAGCTGCCGGGGCTGGTGCAGAGCTGTGCCAGCAAACCCCCGGCCCCGCAGCCGCAGGGTCTGTGGCCTCCAGAGCAGAGCCCGAGGACGTGCCAGCCTTGTACTGGAGACCCCAGAGCTCCTGCCCCTCTGGCAACCCGTTTCCTTCTCTTTCTGCCCTGAGAATGTCTCTTTCTCTCTCACACACATGAAAGTGATTATAAGTAGCAACAATTTTGCTTCGGTATTTATGTCACCAATACCTTCAGCTAATTCCTGTAACTGCCAGCATGGAAGCACTAATACCTCTGCAAAAGACAAAGCAATTATTTCTAAACATAGCGCCCTTTCCTTGCATTGTCACCATCCAAATCACCAAAACCCTCGTCTGTTGTCAGCATCTCTCTCTAACTAGCGGGGCGGGGGGGGGGAGGTAATTTTTTTCTGGAAAAAAAACCCATATCTGGTGGCATCAAGCAAGCAAACAAAGAGCACACCCGCTCCCTCGCCTTCCCCAGCCCTGCAGCACCCCAGCCCGCACTCGGGCGGAGTAAGTCAAGGTGGGGAGTGACACGAGCCCTGGCCCGCAGCGGGAGGGAGGCAGAGGCATCGCCCGGGGACAGCCCGGGACAGGGACATGGCCCTGACAGTGGCTGCGACTCTCCAGTGCCTCGGTCGGGAGAGCTCTGGAGCCACCTCTCGCCTCGCAGCACCCGTCTCTGCAGCAAATGCCATCTGGGTGACAAGGACCCAACTGGGCTCAGCAGCCCCTCGATGAGGTGCCCGTTTTCGGGGGAGGGACAAGGCAAACGCTGAGCCCAGAGGCCGGGGGCTGGTTCTCCCACGGGCCCCAGCACATCAGCTCCCGTTCAGCCACCCACCTTCTCTGTTTCTGCAGAGAAGCCCCCTGCCCTTCCCCAGGTGATGGGAACATGCCACCGCGTGACGCAGACGCAGGCACGTTAGCTCCAGCGTCTCTGTCTGGATGGAGACACAGTGTCTGCCTCGGGACCCTCTGCAGCGCTAGACCTTATTATCCTGTGGGTCTGCTCACAAGAAATTAAAATGAGCCGTAAAACGACAAGTAAAGTGAAATAAGGAATGTAAAGAGCAGGGAGAATGTAAATCGTGTCATTAGCATATGTACAGCACTTGCAAAGCGCCTGTTCCCCACCGGGTCAGCGCAGCCCCCAAGGAGGGGGGGCTCCAGCACCGCCCCGAGATGGGGCAACAGCTCTTCTGCATGGGGGTCCTGGGGGTCCCCTGCCCCGGCCTGGGGGTGCTCCCCTGGCCCCCCTCTCCCAGGTGCCCACCCTGTGGAGCCGTGAGGGGTTCAGGGCCCTTGAACAAGACGTGGTACCCCCAGCCCTGCAGATCCCTCCAGGTTCGCACCAAGCCCCCAGGCCCCCGGGGCCAGCCCCCGCTCCCGGCCGGGCACACCAGCCCCTGCTCCAGAAGGACGCTGGGAGGGAGAAGCAGCCGCAGAATTAATGAGCAGACGCAGGCTCCCCACCAAGGCCTGAAATGAGCTGGTACCTGGAGGCAGAAGCACACCTGGGTGACCTACATAGCCATCGCTGATGGAATATTTAACGGGCTCTTTTCAATGGATTGTGCATGAAAAACCTCCGGGCTCTTGCACGCAGAGAAAGGTGCGTAACGAAGCCTCCGTCTCCAGAGCCAGGCCCTGCTGCCTGGCCTCGGCTTTCAGAGAGGTTTAAGGGAAGAGACGGAGGCTGAGCAGGGAGATACAGGCACAGGAGCTACACCACTGCGCTTGGCTTTTGGCTGGATGCTCATCAGCATCCCAGACGCTCACACAGCTCCCAAAGCTGGGACCCAACACGCGAGGGGCTCGCAGCCCCGGGCAGGGCACCGGGATCTTGCTTTGACTGCTTCCCATTCCCGCAGGGAACCGGGAGGGACGTCCCCCGTGCCACCCACTGCCTGGAGCTGCCCAGGCGCCTCCGTCCCCGGCTGCTCCATGGGAAAGCGTCAGGGATGCTCCTGAGCCGCCCGCACCACGGTCCGGTCACAGGTGATGGAGCCGACTCCAGAGCGCGGGCAGCGGGCGCTGCAGGGTGCGGAGGTGCCGTCTGGATGCGTTACACCCGCAGGGCCCGTCCCGGTTCCTCAGCCCGTCCCCGTCCCCCTCCCAGGGGAGGGGACCCCAACCAAGGGACACACCACAGAGAAGGGAGAGAGGCCAGCTTCCTATAAACTGCCCTTAAAAATGTTTTCATGACATTTCATATCCAACCTACAGTAGCACCTCCAGTAATTAACAGCTAAGTTTTAATTAAACATTGATTAGCAACTAATTAGTCTAATGATTAGTCACCTGAAGGAGACAAAGCAAAATACTGGGGCTGCCAAGATAGGAGCAGGAGAAGGCAAATGATGAAAGATGAGAGGCAGCTTAAATTCCTTCTCTGCTTCCCTCTGGGCCAAACGTTTTCTCCTATTTTGGTCCTTTACAAAGGAAGCCTTCGATGTGAATTTTCCTAATTGTGGCAAGTCTGATAGAGTCTCAGGTGAGTGATGTGGAGGAGACTGATTTCTTTCATCTTCCCCATCAGATCTCAGCCTGTAATGCAGCTAAAGAGCCTTTCCCTGCTAGAGGAGACTCAGTCTCCGTCACCGTAATGAAGTCAGGGGGGACTTTTGTGCCTTCAGTCCTGCAGCATCCCGAGGAGAACGCCGCAGAGCGTGCGGGGAGCCCACAGGCAGCGCTTCCCCCTGCCTGCGGCAGCCTCACCCCCCCCCCCGACGCAGGTTCACTCTCGGTTTTTCCCAGAGACCCGGTTCGTTATCCCCTGCCCGGTAGAGCGGTCTCCCATCACTCTGCTCTCCCCTCCCCTCCCGACGCAGCTGAGCCTGCCCCCACGCCACGATGAGCAGGGCCCCCTCAGATCGAGCTTATGGGGGGCCAGGACGGACCCCAGGCTCTGGGACAGAGGAAGAACAGGCAGGCGAAGGCAGAGCCCTTGGCGGTGCCTGGCACGGCACGGCCGGTTCCCAACCTACTCTCGAGGGAGCCAGGCTGGAGGCCTGCTCCCTTCTGCCCGCACAGGGTCACGTCCCGGTGCAAGCCGCTCACCCAGCCGGGCACGTGCTGCTTCGCGGCACCGAGCTCCACGGGTTTGGTACCCGAGCTCGCTCCTCCCGGTGGCCCCGGTACTGCTGCACAAGTCGCAGTTGTGCCTCCAGGTTGCTGAGCACACACACCACCGAGCGCTTCACGCAGGACATCAAGTTCATGTCACACCAAAAACCAGACTCGTGACACCGAGCCCTACGCAGCCGCGGCTTTGCACTTACGAGGAGCCGTAGAGTCGGGCCAGGTCCTGAAAAGCAGCTTCTCCACTTGCCGAGGGCCGCTCCGCAGCGAGTGTTCAACCCTGTCGTCCTGAACAGGCTCTCCGGGTGACGACTCCCCGGGGTGCTCTCACACGGCCGCGGCTCCGCTCCCAGCGCTGGCTGCGGGGGGGGCTGCCTGCCCCGGCACCTCCTCAGCTCCAGTCATTTACCGCGGCGTTGCTGTCATGAGGATGTTTATTATTTTGCCGTTCCCTTTTGTGAGATAATCCTATTTACCTACATTACTTATGCCTCGGAAAAATCACTTCTGGCTGAGGGTTATGAAAGCCCTTACCGCCGAGTGCCCCCCCCCGGCGCAGCCGCTCCTAAGCTCTCTGCCCCCCCCGGCTCCCTCCCCAGGGGTGAGAGCTCCCGCCTCCTCTTGCTGAGCATCCCCAGGTGTGCCCGGCAGCTCTGCAGCCCCACAAGCAGCCCCTGCCCCTTCCCCTCCCTCCTCCTGCCCCAAGTTTCTTCACCCTTTTGCAAGTTTTTCTGAGTCTTTCCCCGCCCCCCCCCCCGCTTTTGTTTCCTTCCTCCCTCCACTCTTCCCAGGCTCCTCTCTGGAGTTTTATGGGAAGGCAAAACAATAATGCAGGTGTGCGTAAGGAGGCTGCAAGCGGCACGAGGGTCAGAGCAGAGCCTGCGCTGAGCCAGATTCACCTCGGGAAAGGCTGGAGCGGGGTGGGGAGGCCATTGCGCCGCGGTGCTGCCCAAGGAGCCCGGCAGCATCGCTCCCGCTGCCCAAGCGCAGTCAAATCCCCAAGGGAGGTACCTCAAGGGCAGAGGCCGGGCAGGCTGGTGGTGCGCTCGGGTGGGAGAGGCGCGGCAGGGGACACCCCGGGACGCGTGGTCAGAGGGACAAGCGTGATTCAGGAGCCACCCGTCTGTCCCCAGTGATGGGACACACAGCCCCGCCTGGCCAGCGGGACCTGAGCAGGAAGCCCTGAGTCCCGGGGGAGGGGTGGGACCCACAGCGGGGGACGGGAAGGGTTAAACGCCGTACCCTCATCCCCTGCCTCCCCGCATCCACTTGCAGAGCTGCAGGTATATTGATTGCTTCACACATCTCATCAGACTCCGATCGGTGCAAATCAATGGGGTTAGGTCAGGGAGGGAGGCAGCTGAGTTGGATACCGATACCCTCCGCCGCCTCCTCCTCCTCCGCCTCTCGCCAGGAATGGCACCCGCCAGGAAGCCCCCGCAGCTTCCCCGGCTCCTGCGCCGGCATATCGCAAGAGCCCCTTTGCCAAGGGGCTTCTCGACTCCCTAGGAGAGGTGGAGAAGAGGCAGAGACCAGCAGCAGCGGGCAAGGGCCTGGCAGCTGCCTTCTCCTGGAGGGAAGGACAGGGCTGGGCTGCCTGCCAGGGCTGCTTCTGCCGGGCCTGGCCACCCTGCAAACTGGGAGACCGGGG
The DNA here is from genome assembly GCA_034782735.1 of Sagittarius serpentarius. Taxonomy (NCBI): domain Eukaryota; kingdom Metazoa; phylum Chordata; class Aves; order Accipitriformes; family Sagittariidae; genus Sagittarius; species Sagittarius serpentarius. Next base: position 37,896,544 of record JAVKLA010000002.1, on the reverse strand, counting down.
AACACCAGCCGCAGCCGGGAGATGACCAGCCGTGCTGGGAAGAGCCCCCACCGCCTGCACGCAGCCCTGATCTCCCTGTCCTGCCCACGCTCACCCAGACGATCCCGAATACGCCCGGATCACACGCGTGAGCTTCATCCAGCCGAATGCATGAGATCTGTTAGCAGCAGGGAGACAGCAGCTCTGTCTGCGGCTGTTTCATGCTTCTCTACAAAGCAATCTGCTACTTGGGCTCCTCTGTTCTTCTCTCTTATGCAACTGCACAAAATGTAGACGAAAAAAATCCCCTAGATGCTAATTTATCTGAGGAGCTCGAGCAGGTTTGCACAAAGCAGCAGTTTCAGCAGGAAAGAAAAAAAAAAAAGGGACAGCCATGTCTGAAATGCCGCTTCAGAAACCTGCCCTCCCTCCCAGGGACTCCTGCCCTCCCCAGCTCCCTGCAGGGATGCCTGCCTCCATCCCTGCCGCCTGCCTCCGTCCCGCTCTGCCCGATGGCTCAGCACGCTCCGGGCAGGGCTCCGGCTCTGCTCTTGCACTTGGAGAAGCAAACTGGGAGTGGAGGGTACAGTGGGATCACACATCAACCCGACTGCCTGGCTCTGGGTCCTTCCAAGGTGGCAGTCCCCAGGGACGTGCAGGGGAGACCCCAGCAGCCGGCCCCGACCCCAGCACTTCTCCCAGGCTGCCCACGGGAGCCCAGGCACCCGAGGGAGCTCGCCCCTGAATTCTCTCAGGCTCCGCTGCCATGGCAGGGGCAGAAATGCTCGGGGCGGGCAGGCAGGCAGTTGGTCTGTCTCCCCCGGCCGCTGCCCCCCGCACCCTCCCTCCCTCCCGCCCGGGGAGCGCAGCCCGAGCCCACCGGCAGCACCCGCAGCCCGGCTGCTCCCCTTTTGTGGGGACCTTTGGCAATTACAGGTTTAGTGGTGCAAAACATAGTTTAATAGCAGCCGGGGCTGGTGGGATTGATTTCTTGTTTTGTTTTAAGTGCAGCTAATCTAATAGATAATTTATTTAAATTGATAGGGCAGAGAGAAATTACATTTCTATCTTCTCCGAATAGATTTTACTGTGCCTGGTGACCCAGGCAGGCTGAAGAGCCGGGCTAAGGGCCCGAACAAGCCTTGGAATAGCTGCCTTGATCAGCTTGTAATATTTTTCAATTCATTACTGCCATTTTAGCAAACAACTACTATAGATTTTTTGTTACAACAGCTCTTAACATGTTAGTCCTGTGTAAGCTGGTACCTGCCTTAACCGCTTACAGTAAAGCTTTCCCTCCGGAAAACTGACCCACCAAAACCAGCCCACCAGGAAGGGGTTGGGGGTCCCCAGCCGCCTCCCTGCAGAGCCCCGGCCGGCCAGAAGAAGGGGGCAGCCCAGCCCAGGGGCTCGTCCTGCCGTGAGAGCCCGTTCCCGGCCAGAGGCTGGAATTAAAGCGTTTCTGGGGATGAATTAAAGCGTTTCGGGGGATGCATTAAAGCGTTTCGGGGGATGTGCTCTGCTGACACTCGGAGCCGATCGGCAGTTCACATGCCAGAGCAGCGTTCTGCAGCTGAGTGGTGGGAGGAGGCAGCACGCTTGGGCTGCAAATTTTGCTCTTATGCCTTTGGGAACTGTCTTTAGTGCTCTCTACAAGATCTCTAGCTGTGCTGGAGCACACGGGCTCCCTCACACCAGGCTCCAGCAAAAACCTCTGAGGGTTTTCCCAGCACAGGGGAGAAATGCTCAGGACAAGCAGGGAAGGAAAGGGCTCATTTCCAGGCTGCAGCCCTCTCTCAGGAGAGGAATTTGGAGGTGTCAGGGGCGCGGACGACGGCTGGCGTGGGCACAGGGTCCTGCTGCGCCAGGGATGCTCCCCGTCGGGGCATTCACAGCACCGGGGCGTTTCTCTGCCGGTGCCACCGTGGGAATGCAGGTGGGCAGCGGGCAATGGGCAAGAGGGCAAATGGACGACGGCTGCATGGTCTGTCCAGGTTTGTCAAGCAAGTGATTAAAAAGGCACCATCTGAGCCCAGAGCAAAGGGCAGGAGCAGCAGCAGAAGGGAGGGACCGACAAGGGCAAAGCCAGCCCCTGCCCGAGTGCCGCACACGCGAGCCCCCACGCCGCGGCGGGGAAGGCAGCGCACCGGGCTGGGCGGGGGGGATACAGCCCTCCCTTATCTGCGTGATAACACCCGCTCTCCTGGCAGAAAGGCAATGCCCGACCTGCCCACCCCTCCGTACCGGCCCCCCAGGCGGAGCAGAGGCCCCCGGGCTGCACAGCCAGCACCCTCGGGGCCAGCCCCACGCTCCCACCCCTGCCGCGCTCCCGCAGCACTGCCGCAGCCGCTGCCATAGCCTTTGCCTCTCACGTCCCAGCTCTCCCTCCCCCCGATAACTCCAATAAAGAGTAAATCGCTATTATTCTGTGCCCAGCTCTTCTGATCCATCCTGATGAGGACCTTCCCCTCACCTCCTCAAAGTCACCAGGCAGAGGGACGCATCCTGCAGGCGCAGAGCCCTGGGGGAAGGGGTCAGGCGTTGGGGGGGGGGCTGCAGGGGGGACCCGTCTCTCTGGCTCCCCCAGGAAGCCCTGCCAGCTGTATCTATGACCCCAATAAGAGGCAATAAATAAGAGGAAGGCTGGTGGCAGGCGCAGGAGGCAGCGGCGGGGCCAAGGCAGGTGGTTAAGCCCTTGGTGGATGCTCCTCGGTGGCTCTGCTCGGTGGGAAGAGCGGACGCGCGTGTGGCAGCCGCCCTGCCCTCGCTGCCCGGGCTGCTGCACCGCCAGCACTCCTGCAGAGCCTCCCCGGCCTCGCTCGGCCATCGGCTTCCTGTAAGAGTCAGCAGCGTGCCAGATTTATAGCGGATGCTGCTCAGTATTTCATGCCTGCTGCAGGCAATCCCACCGCTGCCACTGCGGCTGCACGGAAAGCACTTTGTAGATTTGATTATGCGATAAGGGGCATCAGAAATGCAACTTGTTGCCTGTTTCCCAGAGTAATTAATTTCATCTGTATTGAACAAATGACATAATTTGAGGATTTCTGGGTTATGGATTAAGTAAAGACCAGATGAGAGCATCCTCATTGGCTCGGAGATTAATTAACAGCACGAGGTGAAGCGAGCTCTCTCCTCTGCAGGATTGCTTTGCTGGTGCATTTTTAATCCACCTGCCCAGCACCGCGGCTGCCCCCGAGGGCACCGTGCCGCCCTGCCACGGGGCAGCAGCACTGCCTATCGATCAGGGCGCGGGAGCCGTGGCCAGGGCTCGTTCCCGTACCAGGACCTTGGGGGACGCCAGCGAATAAAGCCGAACTTTAAGGGCTTCCTTGAGGCTTCCCATTCCCCTGCCTGGGTTAGCGCTGCCTGGTCTAATCATCTCTTCTGGCCAAGTGACAGGCAGGGCCGAGAGCCCTTGCTGCCAGGCAAAGCACAGCGAGCGCACGCAAGGGCTCGTTCACAACTCAGCCCAGGGCTCAGCGCGCAGCCCCCGCCCCGGGGACCCCTTCGCCTGGTGCACCCCGAGCCCGCTCGCCCACCTGGCGGGGCTGGATCCTCGGTCCTTACATCTCACAAACTGCATTACTCAAAAAATACAAACCCCACATGAATCTCAAGCTCGCTTACAAACACCGAGAGACAGACCGCAGCTGTGTACAAAGGACAGACTTAAATGTAAGGGACGGGGGGAGGAGGATGGGGACGGCCGTAGGGACCCGGACACATCGCACCGTCCCCAGACCGCTGCAGGCACGGCTCCTCGCCTCGAAGCCTCTCCCAAGAGGGCAGAGCCAAGACCCTGGATGTGCCGAGCAAGGTCTCTGGGAGCAGTGGGGGACAGCAGGGAGCAGAGCAGGGCTCCGGGGAAGCCGGGTGCTCCTTCACCCCTTCCCCATCCCCAGCACCCTGCCAGGGCATTGCAGCCACACTTTGCTTTTTGCAACCATGCCAGTGGGGTTGTCACTGCAGCCTGCTGCTCTGGCCCCGGGAGATGTCCTGCCCTGCTCCGTCTCCTCCTCCCTGCTCCCCAGCTCCCGGGGCACAGACTCGGGCCAGGGAGCTCCCCACGTACACCTCAGCCTCACTGAAAAAATCTTCTGAGTGGGGTCAGAAAAACAGGGCTCCGTGCTGGGTTTATTCATGAGCCAGGCATTTTATTTAATGTGCCTTGCAACACAGGATCAAAGATCCAGAGCAGCACCTAATTAAATATTTTCCTCTTCTTCTGTACCATCCCCTAGTTGAGCACTGAGTCCCAGAATGTAAGAGCCTCCCTTTCAATGACTCTGCGTAATGAGATGGATTTGGACTCCAGCAAATTTGTTCGGTTTTATGGAGTATTATATGAAAATGCTGTGAAATTAAGTTCTGTCTTTGCTATCACGCCATGGCCATCAGAGCGCTTTTATGTATGGCACTGAGACTAAAAGATGGGAAAGCGAGTCCTTGCTGCAGTAACGTGGCGAATGGGGAGAGGGAGGAGCCGTGCAATGAAGATGACATGGTGGAGGGTTAGGCTGGGGGAGATAATGAAGGAAACAAGAAAGCGATGCAGATGACGAGAGTTGCAAGCTAAGAGCCTGGAACTGGAGCAGCAACAGCCATGAGGCCCTGGCGATGGGGAGGACAGGGAGGGCTCCCTTCTCCCGATTTTCCCCTGCAGAGTGCTCCGGCGGCCCCACTCACGGCAGCAGGGAGGTGAACGCGGCCGTCCTGGGGGACACGGGCAGAGCCCCCGAGGGAGGGTGGCCAGGCGGACTCGTGCCCCGGCACACCCCTGCACGGCCTCGCTCCTGCCCCCCCAGCGCAGGCAGTCGCACGCTCGGCCGTGTCAGGACACGTCTGGAAACGCCGTGTTAGTAGAACCGCGGAGTTTAAGGCAGAAGGGAGCACCGTGGGGAGGAGCTGCCCCAGCCCCGGGGTGTTCCCAGCACCGACCCTTCCCTTCTGGGAACCGTTTCACCTCTCAGCGCCAGCAAAGGTGCCCGGCCCAGAAGGTGCCATTTTAGCTCGGAGGCAGGGAGAGCCCCTCCATCCCTTCCCGAGCCAGCTCCCTTCGCTGCCTGCCGATCCCCTCCCGTTCTTTCTTCCCCCTCCACCTCTTCCCATCCCCAGCCTTTCTGCCCCTCCTCTTTACACCAGCCCTGCTCCCCTGCATTTACCCCAGAGCAATCTAATTTTTTCCCTTGGCAACTTTATAACCCATTTCCTTGCCTGACAGCAATTAAGTAGATGCTTCACTTCCAATCCCATGGCCCATAAACATTGGAAAATGTTATAAAGAAGAAAACAATCAAATCCGCACACAGACGCGTGCACATGTGTACACACAGACAGAGGGACAAATGCGGAGGACAGGGTGAAGCCGGGGAAGACGCCTGAGCCCCTTCATCTGTGCAGAGGCTGGAGACCTCCTCACGCACACGCCGCAGCCTCCCCACCTCCAAACGCGTGGGCGAAGGGGAGAGATCTCTGTAACGCACGAAAAGGCGAGTTGCATCCATCAATCCCCGCGGCTCATCAGCCCAAGGCCTCCCGTGCCCAGGGCCGGCTCTCACGCTGCTGCCCCTCTCCTGCCCCACCGTTTCCCTGGCGCGCTCCGGCACTCACAGAAAAATAAAATGGCCCCTGCCAAAAAAAAAAAAAACCAAACAGAAAACCCACACACACAACAAAAAAGAGGTGGCAGCAGCCCCCCTGTGATGTATGGGATTTTTTGGTGCCTGAGAGGCCCTGAGCCTCTGGGGACCAGCACTGATAAATCGCACCTTTCAGTTCACCGTGAACATCTTCACTTTCCGGGGCTGGCCGGCGGCTGACACGTCAAATCGCGGCACCGGCCCCAGCACCGGCACGGTGGGGAGAGCGGCGGCTGCCCATCGAGCCCCGGCCGCCTCGTGAGAGCTGCTCCCGCATCGGCGCGGCGAGAGGCTCTCTGATGTACGAACCGCTGGGAACACGGAGCCCTGTGCTGAGGAAACTCAAGCAGTCACACTTTCTAATTTCCATGACAACTGTAATGGGGTGTTTGCTGGCTTGGGAGCGCCCGGGTGTGCAGGAACGCGCTCGTTAGGCACAGAGCAAGATCAGCCGCTGCTGCAAAGCCGCCCCGAGCAGGCGGCGATGCCCCGTGCGCAGGTCTCTGCTCACCCTGCACCCCGAGCCAGCGGGCAAGACCCCCACTTCCCGCAGCCCCTGCCCGCGCAGCCCCAGCGTGGGGCTGCCCAGCCGGGGAGGCAGCGGGACTGACCCCGGGGAGCACAGTTCGGGGCTGCTTCCCACTGCGTGGTAGCCCGAGGAGCTGCTGCCCACCGTCTCCCACTGTGGGACGTGCTCCGCGCGCCAAGGGAAGGGCCTGGGGGAGCCGGGGGTGACAGGAGCCCCTGCCCAGGCGAACGGAGGCAGGAACGCTGCCTGCGGTCGGGGCAGGGAGGCAAAGGGACGGGAACCGGACCTGAGCGACGGCTGCGGGGACGCGTGGCTGCTGGCTGCAGAGGAGCCGCGCCGGGTGCACCGTCCTGCACCGCTGCCCTAGGAAAGGGACTGGGGAATAGTGGTGCAGAGGCAAACGTGGCTTGGCTAAAACGAGCTCCTTTCCCATCCCCGGAGGAGCTTAAGCAAAAACTAAGAAGAAACCAGCAACCAGTTAGCAAGAGAGCACGAAATCCAGGCGATTACTGAAAAGCTTTGGACATGGCTGTGAATCCCACGGCTGCCAACAGTACCCCAAGCTATTAAGAGAAAAATCAAGATGTGGACAGAATTAGATTGGCCATAGGTGAAAAATGGCTCAATTATTTCTAGTGCCAGAATCACAGAAGGACATTTCCCTCTGTTCCTGATCCACAACCTCCCACTAATTAGCAGACCTAGCAGAGAGAAAAATGCTGCAAGCTCCAGAAAGAGCAACAGCTAGAGACCCAACGCACCGCACGCATTTGTATGTGCTGCGTAAGCTGGGCACAGAGCACCGCCCGGGCCAAATTACACTGGTCTGGTAGGGACTGGCAGCGGGAGATGCTTGAGTTGATTTTTGCCCTTTGGGGAGGGCAGGCCGCCAGCCAGAGCCGGCCCTTCCGACAGCCGGGCTCCTCGGTGACGAGGACTGTCCTGGCTCGGAAGAGGGATGTCCTGCTCCAGCGGCGGTGCCCACGCCGGCTCCTTTCCCTGCTCAGACCACGGCCCGGCGTCCTTGCCCGTCTGCGTGCTGTGACACGGGGTAATAATAGCCCGCGGGAGCAGAGGATTTGGAGGAAGAAACAGGGATCCCTCACGTTGCGATCAAGAAGTCCTGAGCCTGGAGAGGCACTGAGCGGGACGGCAGAGCGGGGCTGACCTGCGAGGGGGGTCGCAGGCCTGGGCAAAGCTCAGAGCAGAATCCAGCCCAGCCCAGCGCCCTTTGGGGCAGGCTGGAGGGCAGAGACAACTGCAGGCACCAGCTCCCGAGCCTCTCCTCTCTCCTTTTATGCAGGGATCTTTTAAAACAACCAATGCATAAAACCAAAAAAAAGTTACCAGGAGGCCCTGCCCCCTCCCTGACAAACTTCAGAACATGCTGTCATCAAGAAAAATGATGCTGGCAAGAGAGAAATCCGCTGGGGTTGCTGGCAATTTCCCAGGCTCCAGCCCCAATGAGTGTTTATCAATAATTTCAGGATCTGCCTGTCGCAGCCACTGACTGGGAGCGCGGGCAGGGAGACCGCGGGCAGGCGGGTGTCAGCACAGCCACGGGCAGGGGAGGAACGATGAAAAGGGAAATCAATTAACGGCTCCTCAGGAACAGGGATTTGCCGGCATTACACGGAAGGTCTGTTCGCTTGGCTGTGACAGGGAAACACTTAAACAGTCCTCGGTGACACAAAGGCACGTCCCAAGCCAGGGCTAGCTGATGCCATGACCAGCTGAGCTCCGGGCAGGGCCAGGGATGGTCACAGCAGGTTACTGCAGGAGAGGGAACGACAGAGCAGCAACGGCCGCGTGCGCTGAGCAGGTCAGAGCCGCTTCAGGCTCCGTCTCTGCTCCTCAGCCCCTCCGGCTCCCCGTGGGCCATACCCAGCCCGCATGTCCAACCCTTCCACCCTGGGGGAGGCCAGGCTGGCTGCACGTGAAGGGGGTCCCGGCTGGGTCGGGGAGCAGAGCCGAGCCCGGGACCAGGCTCACAGAGCTGCCTGCAGGCACCGGCACGCCACGAGCTGCAGCCACCTGCCAGGCAGCCTGCCCTCACCGCCCTGCCTGGCCGCCAACAGCAGAGCGCTCCTCGTGCCGGGCCTCGCATCTGCATCACCACACCTAATTGCCGCTAATGCATCCATCTGCCGTGAACTTGCCTAATTGCTTTCTGACCCAGGGGCTGTGGGTCCCTGAACCGCCCTGCCGTGCCAAGAGCCACAACGTAATTAAGCATTGCATGAGAAAAAGAAAAACCTTCTCTTCATTTACGTTTTAAACCTGTTGCCTGATTGTTTCATCTGATGCCACCTATTTATGAGAAATAGTGAATATCCATTTCCTATTACTCACCTTTATACTGCTTCTGAATATGTAGAACTCTATCATATATCACGTCTATTGTCTCTCTTCTAACCAAGAGAGTCCTAATTTGTTAGCTGCTTCTCACACAGAAGCTGTTCCGTGCCTTTGATCAGCCTTGTCATCCTTTTCTTTACCTCTTTTAGTTCAACTACCTCCTTTTTGTGATTGGGCAACCAAAACCGCACACAGCATTTGCACTGTGACACGGCGTATTACACCCTGGCATAATGCTGCTGCCTGGTTTGTTTTCATTCTCTTTCTTAATAACTATTAACAAGGAATTTGCCTTATTTGACTGACACTGGGCTCTGAGATGACATTTTCATAGAACTGCCCTCAGCAACTGCAAGGTCTCTTTTCCCGAGTAGGAAATATTAAATTAAAGGCCAGCTCCATGGCTTTGTAGTTAAGGATGTGTTCTCATCTGTATCACTTGGACTCGGCAACATTCATCTGCCATTTTGCCACCCAGCCACTCACACTGTAAGATTCTCCCACAACCCTCCCCAGTCGGCTTTGGATTTAAGCTATCCCAACTATTACTGACAACAGCCAGCAAATGAGATCGGCGCAGGCAGCCAGGACATTAAGTTCACAGCTCCTTAGCCCAGCTCTCCTGGTGGGGGACACAATTTCAGGTACATCCCCATGTCCTCCTCCCAACGCATTTGATTTAACTGCTTGTTTCTTTATAGGCAGTGAGATCCCGGAGGCTCAGATCACACGAGGACAACGACGACGCACGTATAAGGGAACAGGGTCCTTTGATTCCACCCCACCCCCACCCCCACCCCCTTACTGCAGCGGTGTTCTCTGCGTGGCTTTTTCCTGCCATCTCCAGTTCTTCCTCCCTCTGAGGCGGCTTCGCACCTTATCGGAGAGAAGGCGAAGCCCAAGCATCCCGCGAACGTTCGGCCAGAGCTGCAGAGATGGCTCAAGCCTTCCCGTGGGCCGGGGG
>JAVKLA010000002.1:37825938-37840647 GCA_034782735.1 Sagittarius serpentarius | reverse complement strand
GGGGCGGCGGCACAGCCCGGGGGGGCCCCCCGCCCCGCTGCCTGCCGCCGGCACGGACGCCCTGAGCCCGGCCGGGCGGTGGCGGGGGCCGGCCCGGCTGCGCTTGCAGGGCTCGCCGTGACAAGCCCACCCTTTCCCCGCCATTTTGTTACCGTGCTGGCGTTTTCCCAAAGCAGAGACAGAGCGGGAGCCTTGGGAACGGGCCCCCGTCGTGCCGGGGCGGGCGGCACCCCCGGGCCCGGGGCTCCGCTCCCCTCCGCCCCCGCGGCGCCGCACCTGGCAGCGGGGCAGGTCCCGGGACGCCCGGCAGCCGCCGGCTCCTTCCCACCGGCATCGCCCCGCTCCCCTTCGCGCCCCGCGCACGCAGCAGACGCGGGTCGTGGCTGGCTGGGTCCACGCAGGACCCGGTCACGCGGGGCTGGCACCGGTCTCCGGACCGCTGTCCCCAGGCGAAAGAGCCCAGAGCGCGGTCACCAGCCTCCCTTCCCGACGGGCCGGGGATGCGGGGCTGGTCGCCTCCCTCCGCCCGCCCCACGGGCAGCGCAAGTGCCCCGCCGGCCGGGGGCGGGGCGGGGGGGGGGGAAGACACGACACGACACCGTCCCGTCGGGCAGGGTCCGGCCCGGGGCCGGGGTCGCCCGGTACAGCGCCCTTCAGCCCTGCCCGGTCCCGGTGGCAGTACCGGCTCCCCGCGGGACCGGGCCATACACCCTCGCGGGAAGCCCGTGGGGACGGCGCGGGGCGGTGCGTGGCCCACGCGAGGCCGGGCGGCCCGGCGGGGAGGACAGCCGGGCCAGCCGGGGGGGGAGGGAGGCGCGGGGGAGGGAGGCGGCCGGGACAAGCCGCGGGGCTGTGCCGGCGGCCGCGGGGACGGCGGATGCCCCGACGGGGCGGGCCGGTCCCTCCACCCGCGCGGGTGTTGATGAACGCCGGCGACAGACGCCAACCAGGGGACACAGCGGGTGGGTGCGTGTCCCTCGCCCCACGGCTGCATTCCCGGGCCGGGGGGGGCCTAGCCTGCGGCACGACGCGGGAGACCCGAGCGCGGCGGCGGGTGCCCCGTCCGAGCGGGAGCGGAGGGCGGCGGGGCCGGTCCGTGCCCCGGGCTGGGCCTCCGGAGCCCGGCGGCGGCGGAGGGAGGAGAAGGGAGCGGGGAAGGAGGGGGCTCCTGCAGTGCTGCAATGCAGCGCCGCGCCGAGAGCCGAGCCCGCCGCCCCGCCAGCGCTCCGCCGCCCCGCCGCTGCGGCAATGCGGGTGTCAGCACCGCGCCGCGCCGGGCCGAACCGGGCCGGGCATCCCCTGCCCCTCCGGACCGCCCCCCGCCCCCACCGCCCCGGGCTTCGGCTCTCCCCCGCTTTCTCGCCCGCGTTTCGTTTTCCTCCCGTTCCTGCCGGGACAGCGGGACGCGTGTCCTCCCGCGGCGGGACGCAGCCGGGACCTCCCGCTCGCCCTCTGTTTGCCGAGGGGCCGGGGGGCGGGGGGGGGACACGCATCCTGCCCCCGGCGCTGGACGCCCGCGGGCCACGCCAGCAGTCACCCTGGCCCTCCCAGCTCCCCGGCTTCTCGCTGCGGCTCCCCCCGACGCCGGGACCGCTGCGAAGCCCCCGGTGCTGCACCGACCCGGGGCGGGTCCCCGGGCTCCGCCCTGCTCCGCTCCAGCTTCTCCTGGGGGAAACTCCCCTCTCTCCACGTTACCTCCGCCCCCCGCCAGGGTCCCCCACCCTCGCCCGAACCGGAGCTTCGCTTCGTCCCCGCTCTCCCCTCCCCGCGGTCCCGCTGCAAACAGCGCTGCGTGTCCCACGCGGGACCCCAGGCGGGGTGGGGGGTGTGTGTCCCACCTCTGCTCCCCCTCCCCGCGGCTGGCATCTGACACTTGGACACGCACCGCGGGGACACGCAACGCCGCGGCCGCGTGTGGGAGCACCCGGGAAGGGGGAGCCCCACCCCGCAGCCGCCCGCCCCGCACCCCGCTCCCCTCGGGCTCCCCGCCGGCCGGCACCCCGAGGTCTCGGCGTGCGGTGGTGTGCGGGCACGGCTGCCAGGGAAACGCTCGAGTGCCCTGGAGAGAAGGAATTAATCTTATAAAAGTCACAGCTGACAAAGATACAAACCCAGCAGGGCAAGGCGGATCGCAGGGGTTCATAAAATATCAGGGGTGCCGGGGGGGGCGTTTTAAGACCGGGGGGGGGGCAGTATAATCCCCCACTGCCCGTCCCTGTCCCACAGGCTGCGGGTTACACCCCTCGCGTTTTTTGAATCCTGCCGTAGCAGCCTGGGGCAGAATGGCAGCAAACGCCCGAGCGATGCCAAAGCAGCCCCGGGTTTTGCCCTCCCACCTGGATTTTTTTTTTTTTTTTTTCCTGACGCGGTGAAAATGGCACCGCATTCCAGCTCCAGCTACTGCTGGTGCGGACTTCAGCCGCTGGATCCTGTCGTGTCCTCATTTGCTAGATGAAAGCTCAGCCGAGTCCCTGAATTTCTTCCCGGGGCAGAGGTTTACGAGCGCACCAAAACGCCCTTAACGTTCCCTCTGAGGCGCCGCGCAGCCCCACCGGGCCCGGCTTCCCGGGCTCCCCACGCCCTCACGCATCCCCCTGCCTCTCTCCCGACTCCTCTCCAATATTTCAGTATCTCTTTTGAGCTACCGGAGACTGTTAGACGCGAAAGCGGGCTCACCAGTGCCACACACCGAGGCAGTACCGCCAGCCGGCTCTGCCTTCCGTTTCCCCCGCGAACCCGGGGAACCCTCCCCGGCGGCGGTGCGGGCCCCGGCCCCGGCCCTCCGGGTGACACAGCCCCGCGGGGGGGGCACGGCTGGAGCCGGTGCCCGGTGGCCCGGCGGGGCCGGGAGAGCGGCTGTAGGCGATGGCCCTGGCCCCGGAGGTTTGTATTTGAGCTCCTCCGGGCAGGCTGCCGCCCGAAGAGGGAGGGGTGCGGGTACAGAGCCATCCTGACCGCGAACCCCGCACCGGTGCTGGCGGGGGAGCAGCCCCCGACAGGGATCCCCCCGCCCCAGCCCCCCGAGCAGGTTCAGCCCTTGGCTGCTCCTGCCTGCCGTGCCTCTCTAGGAGCAGGGCGGGGGCGGGGGGGGGGGGCCCACTCTGGGAGCCCACCCCCTCACCGGCGGGGGGAACGTCCCGTGGCCCCCGAAGGATGGCTGAGCCCCGCAGCCCCGCACCGAAGGGCTGCCGGGCCGGTTCTCTGCAACAGCCCTCCGGTTATCGCAGCCCCTTTTCGTGATTCCGCCTCTGGCAGGACGCAGTCCCAGCCCCTCCCGTACAGAGCCCCCGTCCCTTGGAAAGGCAGCTGGCACGGAGCGGTGCTGAGCACCCCGGCTGACCGCCCCCACCAGCCCACCTCTTCCAGGGGGCTGTCATTCACGGCCCCTCCGTGCCACCTCCCGCCCTGGCGTTGTGCTCTCCAAGCACATGGGGTGTTGCACCATGCAACAAACGCTCAGTCACGGGGAGTGGAGGTGCACAAGGCAAAGGTAAAATTGCCTTTCCAGGACGAGAAAAAAGAGTTAAGCCTGTTAGTCCGAAACCAGAAAACACAACGCCGCGGCCGAGACTTATTTGTCACATACTCAGGCGAGAGATGGAAGAAATTCCTGTGATAATGCTTGTCTCTACTCAGCCGTCGCTGCTGAACCACAAATTGCTGCTTGCAGCACAAACTATGGAAATGCGATACATGAGATTAGACGTCTTCTTGTTGGGTCTCTCTGCACTGCCTTTGCTCGGAGTTATTTCTGAGTCCTGAGAGCTAAAGCATCTTCAAGAAGCAGAGCATCAAACACTGGAAAAGTGGGTCTGCTTCAGGTTGCAGAGGTACAAAAATGAGAAACACCAGGAGAGCAAATACCGTGGAGCGAGTGAAGAATTTTTCAAAGCGGAGAGGAACACCCAGGGAGGGCTCTTCCCACCTCGGGTTAAAAATGGCTCAGGGTCAGGTTGAGCCCTTAAACTCAAGATAAGACATCATTCCACCAGCCCGCCGGGGCGAGTCAAGGCACCTCTGGCGTCTGACCACCACATCGTCTGCTCTGCGCGACCCACCATGAATCTCCCTGTTTTATCTGCTGCTGGTGACTTCATGTGCCAGAAGGACGCGGGCGGGGAAGGACAGTGTCACGGCTGGACCCAACGCACGCAGAGGGCAGCGGCTGTAGAACACACTCCTGATGTCCAAATGACAGCCTGGCGTGCACCGCACTGCAAATGGATGGGTACATTCAGGGACAGCGTTTCATCCTTCATTCTTCAAGCCATGTGGAATTACTAACATATGTGAAAATTAACGTTTACTAGCAGATGCGAAAATTACCATTTATTTTGTGCTTGGAGATGCTTCGCTGGCTCCCTGATACCGAACAAACCTTCCCTCTCCACAGCTTATAGTTGGTACTTAAAAGAACCTGACGCTCCTTTTGCTTTTTTTAATAGCCAAAATATAAATTATTTCTTTTCTCAAGCCCCTGTGACTGTGAGCTCTGAACAGCTCCACGAACAGGGACTTGGGGAGTGCGTTCCCCTCTACGGCACCAGCTGGGAACCGGCGTCCCCCCCTCGGGCAGCCGGAGACAGAGAGATACCGGTGCAGAGACCCAGAAATTCAGTGCCGGGGGCGGGGGGGGAACAACCCCCAACCCCCCAACTTCTGAAATCACGATGTCCAGGCTCACAAAAAGGGCGTTTTCAGGATTGTCTCGCTGCTCTCCCCCCGCGCCGGGGCCAGCCGGGGGAGCGCTGCTGCCTTCAAACCCCCCCCCCGCCCCAGTTCTCCCGGTGCAGTTTTGCCTTCCCCTTTCCCGGCATGCCTTTTGGGGGCGGGGGGGGGGGGAACCCTTACCGCATGGCAGAGCCCACGCCGGCAGCCCGGCGGGGCCATTTTAGCCCGCAGGTTGCCGCCACCCCCCGGCCCCAGCGCCGCTTTCTTACTCGGGAAAGCGGCTGGGGACACATCCTGCCCCGGGGCTGGCGTGGCCATGCCCACGCAGTGTGACACGGCACGGCGGAGCATCACCCCGGCCGGGGCTGGGCGAGCCCGGTGCCCCCCGGCCAGCCCCGAGCGGGTGCTCGCCCCCCCGTGTCCTCCCCCACTCGCCCGGCAGGAGGGAAAGGTTTGAGTCCGAATTTCCACCCTGGCCTCTGCTGCTCACAGCTCTCGGAGCAGCTCACAGGCTGCGATTTTCCGTCTTCAGAGAGGTAACTTCTGAAGTTTTGAGTCATCCTGCTTTTCCTATTCTTGTGCTTCACAAGGGAAAGCCATGCAGTCCCCACGCTGGGCGACGGCGAGGGGGGAAAGGGGCAAACCCGGGTGACCCAGGGCCCTTCTCTGGGCAAAACCCCGGCCGGGGGCAGGTTGCTGCCTCTGGAAGGTCTGAGCTGCGGCTCATCTCACGGCTGTTACCGAACACCACCGGTCCTTGCGTTGTACCTCCCAGGCTCGTCTCTGCTGCAGATGAAGACGGAGCGTCCAGTGGCTTCCAGGAGACCAGGAGATGTGGCTTTACATTGGCACAACAAGAATACTTTGCTCAGTGCACTCTTTATACCCAACGTTAAATACATGTTTGTTAAAGCTTCCGTCCGCTCAGAGCCTCCATTCAGGCTGCCTCTTAATGCATCTTGTAATAATACCCAAGTCTTTTTAATTCATTTTCTCTTATCTGTAGGACTTTACCCTGGCTGCTACAGCACAACAGCTATACCTCCTGAAGGTTTAGGTTACGCCGTTTCTCACCTCCAGCTAAGCACGTCTGAGTGAAGCATGCCTGTACCACAGAAGCTGCGCCCGCATATAAACCCCCGGGAAAAGGGGAGTGTGGCCGAACCCCCTTCCCAGTACCGCCCTGGGACAGAGAGCCTCTAACAGCGGCGGAGCTCTGCCTCAGCCTTGGCTGGGTCAGGATCTGTCGTCCCAAGTGGTGCCAGTGCCATCTCTTGCAGAAGGGTCCTGGTGTTTGGCCGGGATCCTGGAGGAGGGTTTGGCAGTTGGTGAGTACGTTTCTTTCTCTCCCCACCCTTAAACCCCACGGGCCTGCTATCAGCAGGGACGGCGCACAGCCCGGCGCGCCGAAGTCATGGCTCCTGGGATTCAGGGTGCTTCCTGCTAGGCTGCGCTGCATTGCACAGCATGTTTTATATGCCTGCTCGTTCGATAAAAATAAATCTTCATGTTTGCAGTTTGCTTTAAACTACATCAAGGTGTCAGCTGAACTGACGGCTCCCTCTGAGAAACGACTTCAGTAGGTGCTGACAAATTGCTCCTGGGTGAGCCTGGGATCTCACCCCGCGACGGGAGGCACCGGCAGGTCCCAGCCCGAGGGGGGAAACCCCGGCCGCCCTCAGCCCCCACCGGTGCCTGCCCCGAACTTTCATCGTTACAGAGACCCTCGTTTCTCTCCCATTTGGACCCAAAGGTCGCATCACGCGGTAATACCCCTTCGCTGTCCGCGAGACTCCACGTGCTGGCACAGACCCAGGGACGGCTCCTACGAGCAGCTACATCACCAGGATCCTCTCTCCTTCCTGCCCTCCCCCCCCAGCAGGCTGCACAGTGCTCGGCCGCAGCCACCACGGCCCCTCGCCCACGTCATCCAGCCCCGGCCCCCTCCCCTGTCACTCCCCACAGCGATCGGGGGGTCCCTCCCCAGGAGTGCAGTGAGGGGGCCCAGGAGCTGAGCCCCCATCTCCTCCATCCAGCATCTTGCTCACACGACCGTTCTTCCTCGCCACGCTGACGCTGCCCAAGGCCAGGCTACGCTGCAGAGCCGTGTTTAGGTCAGACATTGCTGGTGGCAGCCACCTCGTGAACACGTGAGTTGCTTCGTTTTGCCTTTAACAGGATTCTCCTCAGCTCAGGGTGCAGGCAGGAGCTCTCCTGCGTGCAGGGGACCCTCTGGAGCCGCTCGCCGAGGCTCTGGAAGTGCCTGGAGATGGTCCGAGCTGTGCCCGGCACTGTGCAGCCTTTTTCCTCTTCTGGTGAAAATGTAAACAGAGCAGTGTCCTTGCGGTCGTCTCCTCCCGACACAGATCTCGCATGAGTCTGGGCTGAATCCAAATGATCTTATCTGCGGAGGAGACTGAGGATTTCCTACCGCCAGGCATTTTTGACTGTTCAAACCAGAGACAGCCCCGTGGGATGGGGGAGGCGAGGGGGCTCAGGGATAGGGCAGAACCGGGGCAAACCCCCTTGCATCCCCCTCGCTCGGCTGCCCCGGTTCGGCGGCGGGGGCTGCGCCCTGGCCTTGCCCTCCTGCAGCCGTTCTCGCAGACAGAGGGACACCAGCCCCTCCAAAAATCCAGCAA
The DNA here is from genome assembly GCA_034782735.1 of Sagittarius serpentarius. Lineage (NCBI taxonomy): Eukaryota > Metazoa > Chordata > Aves > Accipitriformes > Sagittariidae > Sagittarius > Sagittarius serpentarius. Next base: position 37,833,334 of record JAVKLA010000002.1, on the reverse strand, counting down.
AAAAGCTCTGTGGCAGGCCTCCGCTGCTGGACCGGTCCCACTGGATACACTTTTACTTAAAAACGTTTATAGCAGCCAACACGCACACGGCCGACCTGTACAGCCCCTGCCACGCTCAAGGGGATGGGCCTGGAAAAATGCAGCCTGAAGAGCGGGCTTCCCCCCCCCCGCAGCGTGATCATGAATGCTTTACCTTGTTGTTGACTTCTCCAGCGGGTGGGAGATGCTGAGGCCACCACGTTCAGCAGTCACACAGTCAGCTCCTGACATGGCATAACGAAACGAGAGAGAATGGGAAAAATAAAGGAAAAACCCCACAAAATGCATGCAATGACTGCCTGGAGGAGCTGCCCCCACCATATATGAGCAAAAGCACCGAGTGCTCCAACTGCCTGGAAAATCTTCCACTTCCCGTTGGATAGGGCCACTTACACCTTCTGCCCTTCCCCAGCGAGGAGCTCCTCTCCCTTTCCCAGTCTGGGCCTGAGGGTCTCCCAGTCCCCGCACGGCTGTTTCTTATTCTGATTAAAAGATGCCAGCTGCGTATCGTGTGTTTATTTAACATTGCTCTCCTTAACAGCATCCTCACTCCAGAGATGCAACCTCCGCTACCAAGCCCCAGGGCCCACCCTGCCGGCTGCCCCGTGGCCATCGCCTGGGGACGGTGTTTCCGTCACCTCCCACGGAGCAGAGACTGCGCCAACGCCTGCTGAAACCGCGCAGGGCCACGGCAGTCGCTGGCAAGGGAGCTCAGCGAGGGAGGGCCGGTGGCTGGGTTCCAACCCAGTACGGGTGCAGACACTGGTACCACCACAGCTGGGGAGGGGAGAACCTGAAAGCAGCTTTACAGCACAGGTTTGCAGTCCCTCCTCCCAGCACAGCCATGTATATACATGGATGCATCAGACCCTTTCAGAAGAGCTAAAATACGAACACAAATTCTCCTTTTAAATCAGCAAATGTTTGTCTGGAATAAATCCAAACCAAGCAGAGGTTAACGCATTCCTGGGAAATACATTAAACGTAGTGCACACCAGTCTTCTTAATGGAGCATGGTGATGCTCTGTCTTGTCCTGGATCACTTCGATAACCACTGGAAGTCATAGTGGACTTCACATTAATTTGCTCGGTAACAGGCGTTTAGGTTTGATGCACTTAATACGGAAAGAGAGCGGTATGAATAAGTAATTCATATCCTAAACACTTGATCTTTCCCAGCCAATTGGCACAAAGCAAGGGGAGGGTGTATCTTTTAAACCAGTAACTACTTATCGCACCTTTCACTGCACAGGAAGCTGCTGGAGTTGTGATAAACATGATCAAACTATTAAACTACGAAATATCTGGCTATGTGGTTTCCGGGAAATGGTGCCTCAAACAGACCACAGCTACTGCCAGCAGAGACAGTATTTTAGGTGCTTCTACGGCTCACGGAGCGGCGGTGGGCGTCGGGAAAGGAAGCTCAGAAAGCACACACTCAGAGGAATGATGTTTCTTTAAGATCGGGCAACACAATACAATCCATTTTTTAAGATGTTAATGAGCTAAGCTAACTGTAAACCTGCAAAGAGTTACTAATCGCCAGGAGTCTCACACACCTACAGACTAGAGAAGGAAGCTGCTGACCCGGCTCTCGACAGCAGCAGCGATGCTCAGGCTTTGGCCAGGAGCCTGCAAGCCCCCGTTTAAAAGTCACATCCTACTGTTTGTGAGAAACTCTCTTGGTTTCATCTACCTTTGTCTGCCTAAAGAAAAAGTTCTCCTTTCGCAGACACTCTGCCCCAGAGCGAGCCCGCCTGCCCAGCCCCGCTCCTGGACTGGCTCCCGCCGCTGTCTGTCGAGCGGCACTTCCCCTTTCATAAATCACATTTTGCATTCTGAGCATGCGTCTCCTCTTCCATGCCATTTTTGTTTGCAGATAACCATTAGCTTAATTAATCAAGGGAAATGCATCGTTTCTGGTTGTCTGCTCTGCCAGCCAAGCCTGGGACGGCAGGGAAACGCTTCCCACCAAACCACCCCTGGGCACCCCCCCGGCACGGGCTGGGGTTCACCCGCACAGCCCGCAGGTTCCCGCCCCGACGCCTGCTCTCCCGCACCCTCGGCCACCGCTGCCTCTGCCCGTCACTCAGACAGCCCCGGTGACACGCAGGAGCTGACTAAAACCCTCTTAAGATTCAGCAGAGCTAACAGGCAAAACGTCGATTTTAATCAGAGTTCACCTATTTCCCCTTGCTCTCCGTGCACATACAATCAGATTTTGGGGTCTCCAGGCAGGCAGGTGAAAAATCACAGGCACTAAACATATTGCACAAGTTTCCATTGACTTTGGAGCATCAGCTGAACCAAGAGATGAGCCGAGCTGTCAGTACGGACCTTGCCCACACTAACCAGTTTAACCAAACAGCTGGGATGGAGCCAACTTTCTGATGAAAGCTCCCAGAAGCCGTTCCCACCACCACACAAGCACCACACCGAGTAGCAGACCTGAGCTACACCGGACCAAACCCAACATCTGCGACCACCGCGTCCACAGTCGAGATTGTTCCACTTGGATACAAGACTCCACCACTGTCCCAGCTGAGAAAACGGCATCCACACTCTCCGTGGTTGCTTCCCCTCCGATTTAACCCGAGCGGCCTTGGAAAAGCACTCTGGCTCTGGCACGGGAACATCCGTAGGCAAAACTTAGGCTGACACGGCTCATGCAGCAGTTCCCGCTGCGAACAAGCCCCTGCAGATAACGCCAGGCTGGATGCTGCCTCACCTTTCCGCGATGCCACAAAATCCTCAAGATTCACAAAGGAACAGCCGCCGAGCTGACTTTTGAATTTGTTTAAATAAAACGGAGCTTGGGAAGACTAGGTGGCCCAGCAGCAGGCAGCAGGAGACGGAGGGGTTTATTTTTGCTTTGGGAACAGCACCGCCACGCGCCCGGACAGACAGACGCCGTGCCCCAGCAGGACCCAGGGGCTGAGCCCGCAGGGTGCTGCCCACCCCTCGGGCTCCCGCTCACAGCAGGGGCAACTCCCCCGTGTCTTCAGGTAGCTCCAGTGTAACTGCAGGGTCTGCCTTACCCAAACCAACTCCTTCTGCTTCTCACAAGCTTGAGGCTCTTGTCCACACACATTAACGCGCCATCAACGACAGTATTTCAACTAAGATCTTTTCTGGACGAGAGATCAACTTCAAGCGAAAGCCCAAGAGGAGAAGGCTGGCAACCGAGCCAGTTTGGCAAGCGCAAGATTCCGAGGGCAGTTACCGTACGAGCACTCGACTCTGCTTGGGAACAGCACAGGGCATCCCCGGGGGAGCCGGGACCGAGTGCTGCGTCTCGGCCGCGTCCAGACGGGCTCCACAGGCACGCCGCTAGGTCGCCACCTTCGTGTGAGCCGCGTCGTAAAGAATTAGCCCTGCACTGTATCTTCAGCGGACTCCAGCAACTATTAATCTAGTTCAGAGACGTCTGCAGGCTTTTTTTGTGGAATTCGGACCACCTTCCTTTCTGGAGAAGTTCAATTTCTCATCTAATTGCGACCCTCCCCAATGCCAGGGATAACGCTGCTGGGGTGGCAGCGTCAGGCTGAGCACTTGCCATCACCCATCCATCGCAGCCACCTTCCCAGCCTGCGTTCCCAGACACCTTCCAGTTTTCCCATTGCAGACCTCACGCAGCCCGTTTTGCTTTGGAGAAGCCCAGCCCTGCCGGGAGAGGGAAACACCGAACCACCGCCTCCTACGGCCTTGCTGCCCGCCTGGGCGGCCCCAGGAGAAAAGAGGGTGCCCTCACACACCGCGGGCAGCACGCCCTCGTCCGCGTTTTGGGGGAAAGCCAGAACTATATTCGATACGCTGCATCTCGGAGCCGATTTTAACCTGCAGGTACCTGCTCCAGGAGAGCCTGGCCACAGCTTGCCCGCACAGGGACGCCTTCCGTGCCGTCCGTATGCAGTAACAAACGCACTCCAGATCCCGGTGGTTTTTGTAAAGGTTTATAGTCCTTTGCAATGATTGCATGATACATTTCTTCCCCCGCGACACAGCCCTCGGACCAGGAAGCGCCGCTGGCAGCTCGCGCTCCACCTCCCAGCAGCTGGGCTTTGCAATCCGATCTACGCTAGCTGCAGAACATCAAATGCACTTTCAACATCTCCATTTAATATTTACATTCAAGCAATTAATAATTGGAAGCTTATAGTTTAGACATTTCTAATAGCAGCAATTTCTATAATAGCTTGTTTAGCTTTAGATAACGATTTTTTTTTTTTTTTGCACATAGAAACACCACATGTGTACAGTATCAAAAAATATATACCAGGGATGGTCCTGCGGGTCGTAAGGAGGGCAAGGGGACGAGACTAACAAATGCTGAATGATTAAAAAGGAGAACAGAAAATATTCGTTTGATATAGTTTATAAGGTGATCTAGGGACTCCATAAATCTAGGCTTTATATTTCATTATATAAATACCTACAAATAAATATATTAGCGTGGCCGGAGAGCGACCAGCTTTCAGCTCAAACAATACATTTCAATAACACCACGTACAAACGGGAGCAAGAATCACTCGACAAGTTAGCACTGTTAAAATATAATACTATAACTCTGAGTAACTGGCAGGCCCCGTCCTCGTGCGTCCCGGCGCCCGCAGGTCCCGGGGCAGCCCCCGACCGTGGGGCGGGAGCAGCGGCGAGGACACCCCGCATGGCAGGGACGGCCACCGTGCCCAGCCCTGTCCCAGCGTCCCCTCGGTGGAGACGGCAGGCTCGGCCGCTGCGGCGCGGGCAGGGGGCAGGCGGGCTCCGGGGAAGGGGCACCAGTACCTTAGAGGGAGGCTGTGGGGCCGGCGGCCCCGGGACGGGCAGGCAGCTCCCACGGGGAGCAGCCACCGTCCCGCCTCACACCGTCACGTACTCCTTGAAGGTCACGGTCAGGCAGTTTGCGGTCACGTCTGTGATAATTATATTCCCAAAGAAGGGCTTGAATTCCTGCAGGGACTCGGCCTCCTCCTCCTCCTCCTCCGCGGCCTGCTGGGGCTGCGAAGGCTCCGCGGCCGGTTTCTCAGCCGGCGCCAGCGGCACCTCCGGCTTCACCTGCGCCAGGGCCAGCTCGCCCTCCGCCCGCGGTTTCACGCAGCGCAAGTCTATGGGCTCGTCCAGGTCCGAATCCAGCAGGATGACCTCCGGCTGGGCGGGGGCGGGCGGCTCCGGCCGCTCCGGGGCCGGGGGGCTGAGGCAGGTGGGGGCACTGATGCTCCGGGAGGTCAGGCGCTTCTTGCCCGGCTCCCGCTCCGCATGCGGCTCCGACAGGCAGCGCTTCCGCGAGCCGGGGCTGGAGAGGTTCAGTCCCATGGAGGAAGGGCTGTGCTCGCAGACGGGACTCAGGGACCAGGGCACGAGGTCTGGCTTGGTGGTGAGCTGCAGGGGCTGCTCCGCCGGAGGCAGCGGCAGCTCCTTGGCCAGGGGAGTCTTTCGGGGACTTTCCTCGAGCTCCGCGGGGGGCGGCCGGCCCTCGCCCTCTGCTTTGCTCAGGGCAGTGCTGCCCACCACCCTCTCCTCCCCCGGCTTCCTCCAAGCCTCCAGCTTCTCCTCCCCCCCCTTCTTAGGAGTCCTCTCCTCCGCAGCCCGCTTCCGGGGAGGCTCCCCGGACTTGATCTTCACCGCCTGCATCCCGTTCTCCATGTACTTGCTCATGACGATCACGATGCGCCCGTTCTTGTTTTTGTTCTTGACGATCTTCATCTTGCCCCCGAGGCCGTTGGTGGTCACCCTGTCCCGGGGGGGAGGCCCGGTACCACTGGACAGGTTCTTCTCGGCCCCGTTCTTGCTCTCTGCGGCAAGGTTCTTGACCGGGCCCAGCAGGTTTTTGGTCGGGCCGTGAGCCCACTTGTCCGGGTGGGCGACCAGGGGGCTTTTGTTACTGTCCAAGCAGGCCTGGCTCTGCGGCTCCTTGCTGCTGGGCTGGTAGTGGGGCTCGTACATCTTGGGGTCTGGCTGGTAGTGGTGGTGCTTCTTGCTGTTCAGCTGGTAGTAATACTTCCCTTTGCTGTGAGACTGGTGCTTCATGCTGCTCTCCTTGCCGTTAGGCTGGTACTGGTGGTGCTTCTTGCTGTTGAGTTCATACTGGTGCTGCTGGCTCTTGCCGGAGGAGCCGAGATCCAGCTTTGGCCTGTTGTCCACGGCAGGATCCTGCAGCCCCGTGAGGATGTTCGAGCGGCGGGCGAAGGAGGGAAGCTGCAACACAAAACCAGGGGCCGCAGTCAGCTGGCGCTGGAGAGGGAGGTGCCGGTGCTCCGGCAGGTGCCAAAGCCCCCGGTGAAACCCCCGCCCCTCCAGCAGCTCTTGTTACGGGACGCTGCAGCACGGGGCGCAGCGTCCTCAAGCAGGCAGCCCCAGCCCACTCTTAACTTACAGGCTGTGCATTGCTCCAGATTAATGAAGCAATGAAAAGAAGAAAAGCACCCTTCAATCAGCTGTCCGGGAGCAGGGGCCAAGCAGGACTACGGCTGGCGAGCTTGCGAGCAGCCTGCTAATGCCGCCCGGCTGCGGGCGCAGCGGGTCTGCCCTGCAGCCCGGAGAGGAAGGGGGGGCCAGGACCGCCTGATGAGCTCAGCGCTGGGGCCCGGGGGTCCCCGGGGCATTGCAGAGCGCCCGGGCTGCGCACACGGCTCCTCAGCATGATGAAACCCGCTGAAAGCGGCTCCCTGGGGACGGGGCCGCACTGCAAACAGGCTGCCCAGGAGGTGCAGGGCTGGGCTCCACCGCGCCATTTACCTGCACGACCAGCGGCTTTGGCTTGGGCCCCCGCTTGCGGTATCCCATCAGCTGCTCCTGCCGCTCCCTGCGGGAACACAGAGTCACGGCAAGGCCCCAGCAGCGGCACGTGGACCCCCACGGTGCAGCCCTCCCCGTGGCCCACGCGGGGCAGCTCCTGCGGTGCCCGTGACCCTACGTGGGCGCAGCGAGCTGGTGCGAGGGCAGCCGGGGCCCCGCAGGCGGGGGGCCGCAGGCCGCGGGTCCCGCAGGAGGCGGCGGGAAGGGGGCACGGCCGACCCGCTGAGGCAGCCGGCGCCTGGCGAAGCGGCTTTCCCGCTCCCGCCTCCCCCTGCTGCGGCGAGGGGCTGAAGTTTACAGTTTGCGCCAAAATACTACAGGAAATAAATGCACGGAAAAAAAAAAAAAAAGGGCAGAAAAAAAAAAAAGAAGAAAAGCCCGTCCAAGCGCAGCAGCAGCAGCAGCAGCAGCAGCAGCGCCGCCTCCTCCACTCGCAGGCATCAAATCCCCGGGCAGGCAGGAGCGCAAGGCGCGGCGTGGGGGGAGCGCGGCGTGGGGGGAGCGCGGCGCGGGGGGACCTTGAACCGGAGGCGTCGCTCCGCCGGGGCCGCGCCCCCCCCCC
>JAVKLA010000002.1:37783750-37822826 GCA_034782735.1 Sagittarius serpentarius | reverse complement strand
ACTCCCCGTGTCCCACCCCCCCCCGGGGCCAGTCCCACCCGCGGGCTCGCCCGGTCGCCGGCCCCCAGCCCCCGCCGGCAGCAGCCTGTGCCTTCGGGGGCCCTGCCCGGGCCCGGAGGTGCGGGGGCACGGCGGGGGGCGGTGGTGGTGGTGGGGTGGGGGGGCACCGCTGAATGTCACCGCGCCAGAGACCGTAACAAAGACGCAGCCGCCGCGATCGTAGAGCCGAGCCAATAAAAAGCAAACTGATATTACAATTTTGATTTCCCTGGAGGGCCGAAGGGGCTTAATGTAAGAATTATTATCCATTGTGAGCAGCAGCCGAAAGAAAGCACAGACAGGAAGATTTAAAATTTTTTTTTTTTTGACTTAGCGGTTTTCCTAAGAAACATACATTCATTGAAATTTATGCCAGCAGAGTTTGTTAACCCTCCCCTTTGACATTTCAAGCTTCTCCTGTTGCCAGAGGAGACAAGCCGAGCACAAACCACTAATGCTTGCAATAAAACTAAACGCCCAGGGACGAGCGCGATTTCGTGCGATTCCCCTTCAATCTGGGCAAGCTGCAGCGCACGTCCAGCCCGCAGAGCCACGGCGGCTCCGGGCCCAGCCCGGCCGGGAAGGCTCGGCTCTTCACAGGACACAGCCGGGAATGGGAGACAAGGAGGGCGGGAGCTGGCTGGCTGCATATATATATGTAAAAAAAAAAAAAAAAAAGTGTATTTTTAAACGTGTGATCAGACATCCTTGGCATCTCTGTAGAACCTGCCTCGGGAGCAGTATGAGAGGCCATTGATGAAATATAATACATATATTAAAAAAAAAAAAAAAAAAGGTGAAAGCAACACCGAAAACTAATATTAAAAGCATTTTACTCGTTGCCTGGCTCGTGGCTCCTGCAGCTCAGCACCAGCTCCTGTCCTGCAGGTTTCTGCAGGATGTTCATCTGCTTTCTGTTACCGGGCTGATTGCACATGATTCGCAGTAATGATTGTAATGGTGGTGATTTTCTATCTCTTACCTTGCTCAGATAGCAGCAGTTCGTGAACTGATACATCTCTCCCTTTGTCATTTCGAAAGAGGACACCTTATTTGAACCACATAAAATATCCTGAATAAGGAAAGCAGGAAACATTTCCAACTGCTGCCTCTTCTCCACTGGTTGGGGCACATCACAGAGATGAGAAAAGAAAAAAAGGTTTCCAACGAAAAGATACGAGAGCCAACCGCTGCCTTGCAAAGCCAAGATAGCAGTTGGTTAATACCATGCATTTTGTTTATGATTTGCCTGTTTATAAGGCAGGTTCGAGGTGCAGATACGCGTTCGGTGGGTGTTCTTCCCCTCTGCCACACACCTGTGCAAAAATTCAGATTCCTCTTTATCTGCAGAGCGTCCTCAATAAGAACACCGCTCCGTTCAGCGGGAGGAGTGTCCCAGGCAGAGGTGTGAGGAGCAGGCAGACGGGCGGTTCGAGTCGGGGGGCTCCGGCCACCCCCCGTGTGCCCATGCAGCCCAGCGAGGGCCTGATCTGCAGTGGGGGCTGCTGGGGTGTAGCTGTAAGACAAAACCTCTAACAGCCAGAGACAGATGGGCTTCCTGCAGGTGCTAGGAAGCTTACCAAGGCAATTTCCCCTCAAATACTTGCTGGCCATGTTCCCCTCTACTACCCAGAGCTGACGTCTGTCTAGATTTACTCTTTTCATCATTATTTATAAAGTTCTTACCCCGGAGACAGAGCCAGCTCTGTGGCAGTGCCTCGCTCGGGTTGGGGTCTGCTTCTCCAAAACACAAGATGCTCTGCTTGCCCCCGCCTCTTACACCAGTAGCTCCTGCAAACCTGCTGTATGTTTGCTGTCAAGCAGCACTGATTACACACACCATCATTTCTGATGTTGCTCATTAGTCTGTATCATTATTAGCAATTCAAACCAGCAACTCTTTTTCAGCCGTAATCCTCCAGTTCTACCAAGAGAACTCCAGGGCTGCGGTTTGGGGGCTCAGCTTTTCCTCCCCTCTGCCCCAGCAGGGCCAACGGTGCCTCCCAGAGCCCAAACGGGCCGGGCGGTCGCCGGCCTGAGCACCAAATGGTAACAGAAAGTTAATTCATGAGTAGTTACAGCATTTCCTTCAAGGCCGCTCTCACAGGCGACCAGGCACGGACTTTGTGACTCTCTTGCATGACTGTGTCCTTGGAGGGAGGGGGAGGGCGCTGGCCCCATTCATTCCTACCTGGCCGCCCGCAGCCTTGGCCAGCTGGGCTCCTGGATTTGCCCTTCTGCTTTTGTCAGCCCTGGCTTGCATTTGAAGTTGTGGCTAGTCTGAAAACCGGATTATAATACAGCCCTTGCTGAGGTCAACACCGAGCTGGAGAAAGAGAAGAAAAGGATGAGTAGATAGGCGGGGGGGGGGGGCGGAAGGAAACCCACAAAAAACAAAACCCACCCACCCAATCAATAGGATGCCATGAGGTAAGATGCGAACAATGAAACCCTGTTCCAGGTTGCCAAGGCAAATCTGTCAATAGAGTATTGAACAAGCAAATCTGACTTGCAATTATTGTCTCCTTCTAAATACAAGCTGCCCCTTTGCCTCACAGTTCAAACCCAGTGCTAGCGCTGAGGAGCTCAGTGATTGCTGGCCAGGGCTATTTCAAAATGGTGAGGGAAGAGTCAACTCTGCTGGAGGCTGGGCTGGAATTTACTCCAACACATGCACTGAAAACCCCTGGAGCGTCCCCACCACCTTTGCTCCAGCGGCTGAAGTGACATGTGCCCTGCCCCCAGTGTCACAGGCTTTCTAAAGCAGCAAAAACCCCTTTGCAACAAACTGTTTGCTCTTCAAAGCTTTCACTAAAACGTACAGGACCATGGTACACACAAGAGTATTTTCGCCCCGCTGCAGGAAGAAAAACCAGCGCGCGGAGTGCCCAGCGTTTTGTAACACAGGAAAGCGCCATAAAGAGCCTGAGCGCTCGAGGCTGGGGCTGTCAGTGCGGAGCAAGCGTGGTGGCCTTAAAACCAAGTACAGCAGCGGGTCTGGGGCTGCCACCACCCACCCAGAGGCAGCAGCAGTGGGAAAAACCAGAAGCAAAACCACCCTGAACTGGGTCATCACGTGGAAATTTAAATGGCTTCACAAGCACATTGCTGCAGTTGCTGCTGGTGCACATGGGGCCACATTAGGTGAATCCTTTTTTTCTGGTGCTGCTTCCAGCGCAAACCAGGAGATCCTGGGTGCAAAATCCCCACGAACGAGACACTCGTCAGGAGTACAGAGTGCGCTTCCACAGCGGTTTAACAAAGTACAACAGAGGCTGCTTTCATGTAGCCGACGGAGGGGCCGAGACACAGAGTACGCGCGGCACTGTTACCCAGAGCAGTCGTTTTGGGGGCACGGCTGGGCTCCCCTCTCCCACCTCCCCTCACCCTGGAGCCCCCCTACGAGGAAGGAGGCGACAGCCCTGCTCTGCAGAGCCGCAGTCAGTGCAAGTGGGGAGGGAGCACCGAACAGCACGTTCCCAGGACACTCCATCCCTTGGGGACTTGGATGGGAATAACCCCGCTTCGCCAGGGCCCTTTTCCGCTGTGCCTTCACCCCCAGGCTCAAGCATGGGTGCCAGCGAGGGAGCCTCGGGGACCGTCTGTCTTTAATCTTCTTAGAGTCAGGCAAGTCAGGAGAAATTCAGAGGAAAGAGGCACTGAAGTCCCTCTCTCTCTGGCCGTGACCCTCCTTCCACCGCGCAGGGCTCCGCACCCAGCTGGCGGGTGCAGGTCCTGCCTGCCCCACGTCCCCGGAGCAACGTGGCCTGCGGGGACACCAGACAGCAAGCACCGGGGAAGCCTTCCCTCGTTCCCACCTGGGAAGCGTTCCCCTTGCCCGGTGGGAGCAGAGGGGGGGCTGTGGGTCTGGGGCGGAGGGACCCCTCTGCACCACAGGGGGCCTGGTGCGGACCATCTGCCTCCTCCTGCCCCGCACCTTCTCTGCCATCCCCCCCGGCTCCTCGCGCAGCCCCGGAGGGGGCTGTACTCGGAGCTCCCTTCCTCCTCTTATCACTTAAGCTGATGCTGTTCCTTGGCAGCTGAGTGTAATTATGAGATTTTCTCCATCAGAAATGGGTCTGCGCATGTGTCTCCCGGCGAGGCTGCAATCCGCTGGTGGCGGTGGCAGCAGCGAGGAGCCGCTCAGCGAGTCGTGAAAGGATTGAGGTGTTCTGTGCAAGCTTTTCCAGTCTTCTCCATCCACCGGAGTCACAAAAACTTCCATCAAAAAATAAACAGCGCCAACACACTGCAAGCCCCAGACAGCTCGACTTTCGAGCCGCTCCACAAAATCAAACGAGAAGCTACTGGAGTCAGATTTAATTTTGGACACAAACCCCCAAGTAAAACACACTGAACAAAGGTTCCTCTGCAACAAAAGCCACACAGGGAACACTGGAGTCCCGCGCACGGGCCAGGGGCCGGGATGGCTCTGGCTGGCCCTGGCCCAGGCATAACAGCCTGGAGGGGGCTCTGGGATTTCCTCTCCTCTCCCCTCTCCGTTCTCCAGGTAGACGGGACCTGCGCTGCCGCCTGCCCTGCGCCCGCTGCGGGGAGCGTGAGAAAGTCAGAGGCTTCAGGACGTCTTGCTGAGGAGACAGGTTGGGGTGGTGATTAAGGTGGTGGTTTGGAAATGCCATCAACAGAGGCACTGGGAACAAGTTATCCTCTGTGGCTTCCCAGGGCTCCCAGAGGGCTTTTCCCCCATGTGACTCTCCAGCACAGCCGAGAGGAGAGCAAGAAATTCCCTTTTTCCTAGGAGCCAGGCTGAGAAGCTGCAGCTCGTTTCACATTGAAGATGTAAGGATGAAAGCCTCCAGGCAGATACTTCTACCCTCACAGCAAACAGAAGCCTGGCCTCCAATCATGCTCTTTAATGAACAAAACCACCAAACTACTCCTAATGAAGTGAGTCAAAGCACATACCTCCGGGAGGGTCCTTATCCCTTTCTAGGCAGGCAATCTAAGATTTGTATCTAGTACAAACAAAGTCTTGACCATGCAAAGGAGTCACCGGGCACAGGGGTTTGCCCCGCGCGGTCTGATGGCAGGATAAGGGCTGAGGATGCAGCTGCACGGCCAGAGAGTTAACCAGGGCTTCCAGGGAAGCATTTCAGCCGGAGCTTCTCAGGTCGCTCCAGCTCTGCCTGGGCAGCCAGGGAGACAGCTTCTCTGGAGGGGCTATGGTTTTGAAACACAAAAGCACTATCTTGACATTTCAGGAATTAAACAAGATTAAACAAGATCGGAGCAGCTCTACCTGAAGTTTCTTTTAAGAGCATCACCTTTCAGAGAACATTAAACACAGGGAAAAACAGTCCCCAAACCATCCTCAGGAGGTAAACCACCACCCGAACCCCAGCAATAACACATGCTGCTGGAATTGTCATATGCAGCAAAACCTGATTCCTCCACCTCGCGTGGCTGCAAGGCCAGCTCGCTCTGCCTGCGCCCACGGGGATGCCAGCGCCGGCCTCCGCTCACCCGCGCCGGGCCGCTCCTCTGACCCAGCCGCTCGTCCCCCCAGCGCGGGGATGGCCCCACGCCTGCCCCTCCCCACTGAGCCTCCACGCACTCGGTGCTGCTTCTCCCTCTTGGGCAGGAGCCGGGCTAAGCCCCAGGAGAAGGGGCTCCAGCCGGGCTTTCTGGGGCGCAGCGAGCCTCGTGCACCCAGAGGTGCGGGCCCCCGCTGCCCCGTCCCATGCACAAACTCTCCCGGCTCCCACCCACACAAGCAACTCTTCCTGGGAGGGACAAGCATCCGCAAGACCTTCCCCAGCTGCAGAGGAAGCTGGGCTGGTCATGCCAAGCTATTTAAGTGCAGATATTGATTGACTGATTGATTGATTGCTTTGCTAAGATTACAGCTGAGGAGAGTGCGCCTGCACCCAGGTGCTGCCCAGAGCTGCCTAGGAAGGGCAGGGTGACAGGCAGCCCTGCTACGGGCAGCTGCCTGGACCCGTGCAGAGCGGCTCCCGGCATATGGGGTATGGGGAGGAGGGAGAGAAAGGGAAGTGGGGAAAGTTGCAGCCCTCCCACGCCGGGACCTGTGCCGTGGGTACCACGCGGGCTCCCGGGAGCAGAGCTTTTCTCTCTGTGCCCCGCACCATGCCGGGGCTCTGCCCCCACGGCAGCCCGGTAGCATTTGTGCAGCAGCCGCCGCTGCCGAGCCGCAGCTCCGGCTCTTCTGGCAGAGCGATTAGATACCACGTGGCGCTGATCCAAACTGACGCCCTGGCCTCCCCTCCCCGGGCAGCGCGGCCATGAGATCGGTAATTGCCCACAGACAGAAGTGATAATTACTGGTTTGGGCTGGGACAGCTCGGGGAGTTGCAGGAAGAGGAGCAGGCGAGGGCCTTGTCAGCACACGTCCTGCCTCGCGGTCCGGGAATGGCACACGGCAGGGGCTGGCGAGTGCTGGCCAGGGCGGCGGGCGAAGCACCGGTGGTCGCAGCAAATTGCCCGGCCCTTCCCGAGCGCTGCAGAGCTGAGCCCTGGGCTGGGCTGCTGCGAGGGCTGCGGAGGTGGTGACTGCTACCACGCAGCCGGTCCTGGGGATCTTTGGACTCTCGGCAGCTGTGGGGGCCGTGAAGCACCCGGGGGGCCTTTTGGTGTCCCCAGGGCTGCGGCATCCTGGCCAGCGGCACCGTGAGCTGCGGCTCCTGTGGAGCTGCCGGCACACGGCATTGTGGCCGTGCAGCGGGTGGGTTCGGGGTTGCGCTTGTGGGTCTCTCCTTACACGAATGGCTCTGAGATCCTTGCTCCCGGCACGCGGTTCCCTCAGGGGTGAGCTGGGAGCTGCCGGGATGGATCCGGCAGCCGTGCCGTGGACAGGGAGACCGTGTAGCCACAACTCAACCGAGCGCTGCTGCGCGGGAGAAAGATGCTACGACCCCTGCGCTTCTCCCCTCTGGCAGATCCATCGCTGGTGTCCGGCGGCCACAAAATGCAGCCTTTGACAGAGGTGTCTCGGTTTCGAAAGGGCGCTGCTGGTTCACGCCCGAGCAGCGAGGCCGAGGAGTCTCGCCTGCGTGCACGGTGCTGCTGTGTGCAGGCAGAGGGAGGAAGCGTGCCCGACTCTGTGGTCAGGCAGTTTCCATCCTCCCTGCACCTGAGCCGAGGCAGCGGCGCAGCTCCCCAGCAGCCCTTCCCTCCGGCTGCCTGCCTCGAGGCGCCGGCCGGCTTCCTTCCGCCCGCGCCGCTCTGCGAGCGTCGCCTCGGCAGGTTTAGCCGGAGCCCGTGGCTGATCGCAAGACGATTTCACCAACCCAGTGACTGCCCTGGCACTTTATCCTCTCAGAGGATTACACCGAGTATTTATGTTTTCAAAGGTTTCAGAAAGATTTACGGGGTGTGCTGTCCGCCCTCCGTGCATTACACTGTCACCAGAGAGCTCCCTGCTATAAAGCTGCTTAGTCCAACCCAAGTCGAACTACGTTAAACCTATTAGGAAGTGTACACGTTTGCCTGGGGGTGGGAGCCCATCTGTATTTGCAGGGCTGTGGGCCTCAGTCCAAGGCAGCCGCCGGCCGTGCATCACGCAGCATGGGGGTTCGCTCTGCACCCTGGTCCTGCGGGGCTCGGGCGGCGATTCGGCACCCGCACCCAGCATGGGTCACTCCGCTTGCTGCAGGAAGCTCAGCCCCGGGCCTGGATGTGATCGGCGCGGCGTATGAATTCCTTCAACCAAAAGGGTGATAGTCTGCAAGTCCGTTGCGTGTGTGTTAAACAGGGCAGAGCAGGCGCGGGGCCCCCGGCCGGCCGCGGGTGCACCGGCTCACGCCAGGTTTAGGCAAAACAGCCTAAACCAGCTGTGGAAACAGCCTTGCAGAAGCTGGGTGAGCACTACTGGGGAGACACAGACTGGTCGCTGACTGGTTAGACTGGCTTCTCCAACCTCAGCCCCTCCTTGGACTACCTGTATTTGGTTATATAGAGCCAAGTATTTGCTACGGGACTTGAACTGGACTCCTGGGATCCTGCACTACTCCTGCCTGGCAGAGTGGTCCTGTCCCATAGTGACATTGTCCTGGGCTCTGCGGGTGCTGGTGCCTGACCTTTGGATGCTTTTTCATGCTGAATGTTCAGGCGAAGGTGCTGCAGGAAAGACTTTGCAATTCATACATGGGAGAGGGGCAAAGCAGCACGGTGAGAGCAGGGTGCTCCCATCCACAGAGTCCTGCAGCCTGAGAAACCCCACATCAAGGGTCTCTCTGGGCAGGGAAACCTCTCCACTGAGACCTCTCCTTTTACTTGTCATTCACTGGGGTATTTTAAAGCGAACGATGTCTTCTCGGCAGAGGGATGGCAGCTCCATGGGAAGGCTGGGTCCCTCCGAGCACCGTGTCCCCAGGATGAGCTGCCAGGATGGCACAAGCACAGAGAGTCTCACAAACTGGCTGCACTGTTTTCGCCTGAGCAAGACTCATCCTGGGCTGGAGGAGAGGAGCCCAGCGCGGCTGGCAGAGTTACCGGCAGCGTCCGGGCAGCAGCAGCAGTGCTGTGAGAGGTGCCCAGCACCGGCCACCCTGCAGTGCTGAGCGTCACCCATGGGAAAATGGCAGCAAGTGATTTGTCTGTGGCAAGGGGAGACCTTGGCGTGTCCCGGGAGAGCAGTTAGCGGGCAAAGGGGCAGAGCTGCTGTCCCTCAGAAGGATGGAGAGGTCCCTCCTTGTGAGAGGCTGGGCTGGGGGCTGTTCCTTGGAAAGCTGCAGACCATCTCCCTTTTCACTTCCCCTTCTCTCGGGTGAGTGTGTGTGCCCTGGGCAGCTATTTTTAGGCTGCTGCTCGCTGTCTGGTTTCCCCTGGGGATGCTCAGCAGGTTCTGGGAACTCCAGCTGTCTCTCGGGCAGCGCGAGAGATGCTTCGCTTCCTGAGCTCGTTCCTGCGCTCCTCAACACGTGCACCAGCTCTGCCTCTCTCCTGCAGCCGCCCGGGCACGGCAGAACCCCCCCCACGCCCCTCACCAGGGCCGGCAGCGCCAGCTCTCCTAGGACAGGCAGGACGGCCTCGTCCGGGGGTGGGGGGGTGTTGAACCCCAAGTGCCTTTCCCCGCCCCAGGGATCTTCCAGATTTTGTACCTTGTAGTTGCTGCAATCTCTGGGGTGCACGTGGGGGTCCACTCACGCCCACTCGCACGCCGGGGCTGGGGAGAGTCTGGGACAGGACACACAGGACGCCGTTTGGGGCAGCTCTTATGGCCGTGTGTGCACACTCGCTCCACGTCACCGGGGCTGTCTGACGGCAGCCCACGTGCCGGGGCAGCCCAGGCCGACACCGAAACGCCTCCGCGGTGCCTGGGGATCCACGTGCCCAGGACCCAAGGGAACACTGCGCTCCCTCCGCACAGCCCACCGCCCAGCGGCGCCGGCCCCCAGCCGCCAGCTGAGCAGCAGAGCGGTTTTTAGGTTGACCATGAACCTTCACAGAGGAACTCTGTGCAGTGGGGAGCTCCACCGGCCCAGTGGGAGAGGTTGAGAGCTCTTGTTGGAAACACCCTCTCTGTTTCTAGTCACAACGGGGACAATCGCAAGTTCCAGCTGTTGGATCCGGCTGGGTTTCCCTGTGATGGGTTAAGGAGCTCCCCCAGCCCGGAGGAGCATCCTCCCAGGTCGGCAGCACAGGCTGCGGTCAGGGCTGCGTCACTCCCCTTCTTGATTGCTCACTGGGGAAAAACCCCCAGCACCGGGCTCTCGGGGGGGCTGAGACGGTCTCAGGCTTCCAGCAGCCAAGAAGAGTCAGGAAAATCTGCGCAATGAGCCAACCAAAGCGGCTTTGCCACTTTGACCAGCAAAGAGCAGCAGGGCCCTGCGTGAGAGCACGGAGGACAGCGGTGAGCGTTAGCCCGGGGAAGGGCTGCGGCTTCAGCCTGGGTCTGGGGGCTTTGATGGTGCTGATGATCTGCCCAGGCAGACGGGATCGCAGGTACGTGGACGACTGCGACGCTGATTGATGGAGCCCTGTCATTAAAAACACAGCCACTGTCCTAGTCCCTGAGGATTTACTGCCCGCAGCCAGGAAAAACAGCAAATGCAGCCTCCTTGCATTGCTGACGCTGGAGGGGGCAGCCGGGAGCCCAGGCGCAACCCGGGGCTCAGCCCCAGACTCCCACTTGCAGAGTCTTACCCAGCCACCCCGCTCCCGCTCCCACTCCCTTTTCTGCCCCGACATCCCCGCCAAGCCCAGCTCGTCCCCACGGTGGGCTGCCCGCAGCCTCGGGGCACAGACACCTTCCCACGGTGGCCAGGACGTGGGACAGCCTCAGGTACAAGGTGGGGACATGCACCCCAGGGGTCCCTCCCTGCGGCACCCCGTGGCTGCCTGGTGGGCCAGGTGCTGGAGGAACCAGCTGGAAGCCTCCTGCGCCCCCGGCCCGGCCGGCACGGACCGCTGCGGTGAGGTCTCACGTGTGTCCCAGCCTGTGACGACCCGTGGTGGAGCCCGGGCTCACCTCGAGCACGGCCGGCTCTGAAATGGAGGTGAGGAGCTGCTAGAGCCCCGCGGTGACCGGCAGCAAGTCAGCAGGCAGGAGCCCGCTCTCGGGGGGGGGTGACACCGCGGGGACCGTCGAGTCATTTAGTTTCTGACACACCCCGTGTCGCTCAGCGGGGCACACCCTTTCCTCCAGTGGGGAGCCCAGCTCGCCCAGCCGCAGGCTCCCCGTGAGCCCTGCCCGGGGACTGGGCAGGAGGAGGGTTCCCAGGGCTGGCGGTGCTGGTCGGCCCCTCGTCCCTCTGCCCGTCGGCAGCTCATTTCTCTGCAGCGCTGTGAGCAAAACCGGGACTGTGTCTCTGCCCCGGCTTGGTGCAAGCTGTGCCGCGCGGGTCTGGGGCACGGCGGGGCTGCGGGTCTGCAGGGACCGTGCGGCTTGCGGGGGGACAGGGAGGTGCGAAGTGACACTGCGCACGGCGGTAGGTTGGCACGGGGTGGAACACGAGGTGGGGATGCAGCGTTGTTCAAGGCGGGGCGGGGGGGCTGTGAGGGGCAGGGATGCGGAGCTGCAGGGTGCTTGGGGAGCCCCAGGGTGAGCGGGGTGCTGCCGACACGGGGCACGTTGCCGCTCAGCCCCAGCTCCCGGAGCGCGGCCGCCCGGGCTGGGGGTCTGTGTGGGGCAGCCCTCGGTGCTGTCCGGGCCGGCCCCAGGGAGGCTCCCAGCTCCGACGTTCCCGCAGCCCATGTTTGGGCCGCGGCTGCAGCAGGGCCATAAAAGGCAGCCTGGGGAGGGTGCTGGCGCTGGGCCCGCGGCATCGGGGCCGCCGCGCGTCCTGGGGAGCTGCCGCCGGGAATTGGGGCTGTGGGCTGGGGCTGCTGCTGGGGCTGTGGGGTTGCCCCGCAGAGGGGACGCTCTGGGCCCCCCCCAGCCCGTTGCTGCCCTGCAGAGCAGCCTGTGCCCTGCCGGCCCTGGGAAAGGGCCAGGTAGCCCCTGTGCCTGTGGGCAGGCCCCCACCCCAACACCCATGGGTGCCCAGGGTGCTGGGGGGCGCATCCCGCTGGTCCTACGTGGGCACGGCCAGAGCTGCAGCCGTGCCCCAGCTGGTCACACAGCCCCGGGAAGGGGCTCGCTGACTTAGACTCAAGTGCCCTCCCCAGGGCTGGGCCGCCAGGCGTGCTCTTATCTAACGTCGTCTTTTGGGACGTGGCAGTGGCAGTCCGTCGCGCAGGCAGGCTCTTTGCCGCTGAGACTAACTCAGGAGGTGTTGCAGATGCCAAGACATGGGAATCAGAGGGACCAGGAGAGACTGGCACGGGCTGAAAGCACGGAAACGAAATCCAGGCTGAAGCCACCCTGCTAATCCATCCCAGGGGATCCTTGGGCTCGGGGGCGTCTCAAGGGGGAGACGATGGGGCAGGAGCTGAGGCAGAGGGGAAGGAGCAGCAAGCTCAGGAGCTCATTATGCATCAGGGTGGCAGACACAGCGGTGGCAAACTCCATGCAAGTGTTTCGGCTGAACCGAGCTGATATACGACCTTCTGCAACATGAGCTGAGGACCAGAGCTTGGAGGTGTTCAGCGAGCTGAGGTCCAGCAGATGTGCAGTAAATGCAGTCAAACCAGCCAGCTCCAGAGGGCAATAATGGGGAAAAAAGTGGAGGCAATGAGATTTTGGGCTGATGCAGGAGGACTCAGTCCTGCCAGGGGCTTGCTCCAGCTGACCCCTGCGACGTCCTTGCTGGCAGGGATTGAAACACTGACCAAAGCCCAGCGAGAACAGCATAGACGGGCAG
Organism: Sagittarius serpentarius; assembly: GCA_034782735.1. Lineage (NCBI taxonomy): Eukaryota > Metazoa > Chordata > Aves > Accipitriformes > Sagittariidae > Sagittarius > Sagittarius serpentarius. Next base: position 37,810,563 of record JAVKLA010000002.1, on the reverse strand, counting down.
ATAACAGACCCATCACAAAACAGTGACTAATTCATGAGGAAAGCACTGCCGGCCGGCCAGGGTGGGGTGTGAGCCAGCCCGGAGGAATGCGAGGAAGACAAACAGTGAGAAGGAAGGGCGATTCCCCAGGTATCGGGGTGGGCACGGCTGAGCAGCAGGGCAAAGCATGAAGGCCGGAAAGCTGGGGCTGTGCATTGGGACGTGCTTCCAGCTGGCGAAGTGGACGGGGAGGGGGGGACTCTCCCCAAATGGCATTTATTGGGGCCTTCTGAGTTGGTTGGCAAAGGCTGGAAGACTCTCCTGGGAGGGGGAGCTGGTGCAGGAGGGCTGCCGGTGCTCCCGGGCAGTGGCCGAGAAGGGCCGTGGGGGCAGCCGCGTCCTTCCCGAGCCGTGCCCCCGGCGCTCAGCTCAGGCCCCCGTCCCAGCACACCCAGCAGCTCCCTGGCTTCTGCTTCCGCTGGCAAGGGGGTGTTGGCAATGCAGGCATGTAACACTAAGCCCAGCCGCAGCCATTTTAGACCTGGCATTAGACAAAGCAAAGTAAATCCCCGTTAACGGCACCTCCTCGCACCCCATGCGTGGCTGCCGTGGGGGTCCAGGGGCTGCAGCCCCGGGGCCAGCAGTTGCAGGTGAGACCGGCTGCCTGCGCCCGCTCAGCCCCTCTGTGCTACAGAGGACACGGGGCTGATTCATCTCTCGCCTTGGCTCCTGCTTACGTACGTTCACACTGTTCGTTCCCTGCCTGAACGGCTAAATTAAGCTCAGCAACAATGGGCCATCGATTATCCCATTATATTTCCATCAGGCCTGACTTCACAGCTGGCTCCTGGAGGGGCAGCACACGTGGCCTTGGCAGGGGCTCGGTGCAAACAGCCCCTCGCTCGGTTCTGCTCTCCGGAGCCCTGAGCCTGATGCACCAGGCACCCTGGTAACGCCGGGTCCACGGCCCCGCATCGACCGGCCCCTGCCCTGTCCTCCGGCAGGGACGGCACGGCAGAACCCGCATGCCAGCAGCGATGCACCTGCAAGGGAAATGGCCCCTATTTCGGGGGACCCTCCCCATGCCCGGAGGGCTCTCCAGGGCCACCCCAGCTCTGACAAGCTCAGGGCTTCCTCCAGCCATTTGCACGGGCCTGGGGGCCATGTCCTCTCTGCCCCCCGCTTTCTGTGGGGCTGTATGCCCTCCCAGGTCCCCCTCCTCCCCTCATTGCTTCCCCCGGCCAGCCACGGCAGAAGCACTGCCTGCGTCTTCCTCTTGTGTGTTGCCTGTGAAGCCCAGGAACAGCCAAGTGACGGGGTCCCGCGGGCCCTGATCCCGTCCCGTCCCATCCCACGCAGGGGAACGGCCCCAAGAGCAGCAGGTCTCGGGTGGCCCTTCCTTCCTGTGTCACCAATCTCAGCCTTGCTTCTGCCAAGCTTTTTTGTTACCCAAACCACCGATGAGCGACTTTTCAAGAACAGAAAGGTCAGCACGTGCGGCCCCTCATCGCCTGCCCTGCGGTGCCCACCCTCCTGGCAGGGCTCCGGCTCAGCTCTGCCCCGCACCTCCGTCGTGGCAGTGAGCATCCATGTGCCGTGGAGCATCCTTCCAGCGGCAATTTGCAGGAGAAGGGCTGGGTCCGGCCGTGTTTGTGGCAGGAAGGAGAGGGGTGGGCACCCCGGGGTGGTCCTGGGTGACCCCGGACCAGCCCAGGGAGGGCCCCCAGCCTGCTCCGTCCAGTCGGTCGCCCGCTCCCCATGTGCTGCTCCTGCTCGCGGGGGGAGCTCCAAAGCCGCACAGCCGAGCGGTGAGGTGATGCTGCTGTGCCTGTACAGGGATGCTTCGCCTGCAGATCTCCTACCTGCGTCAGCAGCTGAATTCCCTGGTCTCATTCCCTGCTCTGGCAGCTCCTTAACCCCTTCCTCCCGCAGCGCGCTGCGAGGAGGCACGGTTGAGCACACAGGCTTCTCGGAGCTTGCGTCGTGGCGGCTGTGATCCTCTGGCTGCGGCAGCTGGGCCTGACCCTGTTCCCACACGCCTGCAGGAGGGGACGCAGAATTTTCCAGCTTGGGGGAGCTGCTCTGCACCCTGCTTGGTGCCCCCAGCTCTCCTGCAGCCTTCCTGTGGCACCCCTTTCCCAGCCCCGTCCCGGCCGTACCGCATCCCCAGGCACCTTCGGCAAGCAGCCGGCGGTGCTGCCGTCCCGAGCCGGGCCTGGGGGCTGCTGCGGTGCGGGGCTGCTCCAGGGGCCGGGGTGCGCTCCCTGCTGGGCCCGATCCCTGGGGGCTGCTGCTCCCCAGGCACCTTCCCAGCGCTCACTGCTGCAGCGCTGGCATTGGGGCAGATTTATCACCTTGGCAGAAGGCCTAAAGGCCAGCTGGTGTTTGGGCTGTTTCCAGGGTTTCAGTTTTTTTAGTGCCCACCCTCCCATGCAATATACGGGAATTGGGTTCCTGGAGCCAGGACCCAGCTGCCGGAGCCGACTTGGGCCGGGCAGCCCTCCCAGCGGGTGCCCTTGCTCCCCAGCACGAGCAGTACCAAAGGGCTCTCTGCCTTCATCCGCAGCACGGGCTCTGCCCGGTGCCGAGGGCTTGGGGTCACGCAGGGCGTTGGGATCACTCTGCCGGGGGTGTTTCCCGTGTCCCCGCAACACCGGGGCTCTGGCAGGGCCCCCCGTGCCTCCCCTGCACCCTGGGGTGCAGCGAGCCAGAGGGGAAAGGTGGCTTGGTGCTCCCGGGAGGCTGCTGGGCTTCGGAGGGGATGGTGGCTTTAGCACCCCTGGGGTGCCTCGAGGTGCGGGAGGAAGGAGCTGCGGGAATGCAAGCGGCCACTGAGCTGGCCAGCGTCGCCGCTGCAGGGCCCCGAGCGTGCGGGCTGGCAGGGACGGGACGTTTTGGGGCTTGTTAAGAGCATTGGGGTGGCTAAGGGATGGGATTCGAGGGCTGTGCCCACAGCGGGCTGTGGTCCCTGGGCAAAGCGGGGTCGATGGGGCTGGCAGCCAGTGGGGCTGAGTCTCGGGGAGGGGAACGCACCCGTTCGGAGCCCGGCCGCTGATACAGCCCAGGCGCCGTGTTGCGCAAAAAGCCATTCGCCAGATCTCCAGGTGTTTCAGCAATGCTGCTCTGCCTCCCTCCAGGAGCCGGGACGAGCTGGAAGTATTGCAAGAGCAGAAGCCAGGGGAGGCCTGTTTGTGTATAAACACCAGCTCGACACACCGAAGAGCCGGCAGCTCTGCCGGGGCTCAGCCGGGCTGGGGAGGAGACCAGCGGTGAGAGCGGGTGCTCTGGGACGGCAGCCGGGCTCAGCGAGGCTCTTCCCAGCACCACTCCCAGGATGATCGGTTTAGATTTTAGATTTTCAGACTATTTTTCTGTGGCATATAAGCCTGTGAAAGGCAAGATGCAATCTTGGCTCAGCGCAGGCAGGGCACAGCAAACGCCTCCCCAGCCCTGCGTGTCTCTGCGGGGCGCTGGCCTCTCCGACATGTGAAAGCACCTGAGAAACCTCTGGAGCGCGGAGGACTTTGGCGGACGCCCACCGCCCAGCCGCTGCGGCTCAGCCGCCTCCTCGGCCGCTCTGCCACTGCCAAGGTTAGTCAAGCACCAGCCACAGACAGAAGCAGCTTAACTTGTTTGTGGTTCCTGAAAGACAAACGCAAGCCAAGCAAAATCAAAAATCCCAGGAAAAGTCTTCAGGCTGCTCCTTCTCCGGGTCCCTGCTGCTGCTTTCCCACACGAAGCAGGAGCGCTGGCAGGGACTGAACTTGCAGCTGGCTGAATTCAGAGGGATCTGGTGTATCTGGGCCCGGCGGAGGGTCGAGGGCAGCTGGAGAATCTCTTCCAGTGGGCAAAAAGCAGCAGTGAAAGTGCCAGCTGACACCAGGTCCCTTTTACTGGATCGCCTGAGCTGTCACCGTGCTCACTCCGGTGTTTTTGGAGCACGCCTGGTGTAGCTGGGTCAGTCGCGGACCCCAGGAGACCGGGACGGTTCCATGCATCCAGCCGGGCTGCAGACAGACCCGAGTCCCTTAATGGCAATTCTCCTTCGTTGAGAAGACCTCGTGCAAGGACAGTCGCTTGGTTAATTCTGCTTAAAAAAAGCACCTGTAGTAGAGTTGCTGTTATTGCACTGGGGTGCACCTCCGACCCTGTGAGTCCAGCAAAACACAGGAGGATATTTCGTGGTGTAGCCAGAGCAACAACGGGGTGGAGCAGGTCCCCATGTGAAAACAAACCCTAGCCTGGGTGTTCACACTCACGCGTCGTGGCGCGGGGGATGGCCCCAGGTATTTTAACAGGAGGATGCATTTTGATTTCCCTTTGTTTTTCTGCTGTTTGAACCCCGGCACTGTGGTGTGGCTCTATTTATTTATTTATTTGCAGAGATGCCAACTGCCAAACAGAACAGGGCGAGCTTGCAAGAGGAAACAGAGGAAAAATCCCAACCCCCTGTGATATTCCCTTCCCAGGAGGTGGGCTGGGGCTTTGTTTTAAAGGTGAGCTGCGGAACATCAGTTTAAATGACAGCAGCTTGCAGACAGTGATGGGTTTGGAAACAAACCACCAAAGCCACCAGGGTGGGCAGGGATCCCCCTGCTTCCCAGGGGCTGGGGGCCGAGCCCAGCCTTCCAAGAGAGGGAGAAGGGGCCGGGACAGTCCTTGCCCTGGGGATGGCTTGTCCTGACGCCGGGGGTGAAAGCCCAGCGTAGCCCCTGCTTTCCTCTCCGAGCCTTGCTCCCCACGCCTGGCCGGCTGCTGGAGAGCTCAAAGGCTTGAATGGCCAAAACCCGCTCTCTGGAGAATCGCTCCGGCACCGGCTGTTTCTATCAGCTGTATTTCCTTTATCAGTTTCAAGCATAACATTTATTTTAACGACCCCCCCAGGCTGAAGCACAAGGGTGGCATTTCGGCCCTCAGGACCGGCGAGGGATGTTACAGCGAAGCGGGTCCACGGGCGCTGCCCCAGCCCCGACACCCAGCCCCGACAAGGAAAGGGCTGCAGGTCGCCTTTAGCAAGTGACCCAGGCGAGAGCTTGGTGCATTCAAGTATCTTCCTCCGAAACCAGACCAGCCTGTTGGGTTCATTACCGAGACTTGCTTCATAACAACATTACCCAAATACTTTCTTATTAAGACCAGCAGCATCCAAACACACACCGCTCTCCGCCTGGCAGGTGAACGTGCTCTTGCAAAACCGGGCTGGAGAAGCCTCTCCAAACCACGGGATCTTCAGATAGGTCTTAAAATAGAAAATGGTGTCTAGCCCGCTGGCGGATGGTGGAGGGGACCAGGGCTGAACACTGCTGCACCCCGGGGTGCTCTGCTCCGCCGTGAGCCCCGGCTCTGCCCTGGCACCCACCACGGCATCCCCTTGCCCTGCGACGAACTGGTGTGGCCGTCTGGGGAGGGCAGTCGCTCCAGAAAGGAGTCCTATGGGCACATCAAGGCAAATGGCTGTAGACAGGTTCAGCAGATGAAATATTTTTAAACTGAAAATTTTGGCCTTTTTTTAACCCGTTTGAGGCTGGCCCTACGGACATGAGAGCTCATGGAGCTCCTGCTACACACCTGGACATGAGATTTCAACAGTGAAGGTACCAGACGTACCACTTGACCACTGCCATTTCCAGACTACGGCATCAAAATTGCCTAAAAATCGTTTTTTGAAGGCAGAAACCCTATGGAATGTGAGGAAGAGCCCGATTCCCTGGCTGAACACCTCCGGGGATCATCCTTGCACTCTGCTCAGCTTCCTTCTGCCCCCGGTCAGAGCAGCTGGGGAGGGGGAGCCGGGGCCGGGCACAGCGGCCGGGGGCAGCGGTGATGGCCGCCGGCTGCCAGGCGTGGGCAGAAGACAAGCTCTGAAAAGATCCTGCTTTTTTCTTAGAAAACTTCAGTCTGCCGAGGAGAAAAGTGAACCGGGACCTCATGCACCCGCCGTGAGGGACGCGGGACACGGTAAAAAGCCCAGCCCAGCAGCAGGCATGACCCGAAGAAGGGCCAGAGGCCAGAGCTCAGCTCTGTGACCTGGAGGGGTTTTGAAGCAGGGGAGCCCAGACCTTCACAGCAGAACTATTTTTCAAAGCCCTTTTTAAGCTCAAACTAAGAGAGACTCGCCTTTCATAACTGGAAGAAGAAACGAACTCCATTCAAAGAACAGCGATTTTTGGGTACTTGGATGATGTTGAAGCTCTTGGCTGAAGCGCAGACTGCCATAAAATTGGCCACAAAAATATTTAAGGAGCTTCCTCTCAATTTCCAGCCTTGCAGTTACAGCAAACCGGTTCTGGGGCAGCCTACAGAGAGAGGGGAAAGGCGGGGGGACCCAGCAGCTTTCGGGGTGCAACTCAGTCTGGGGAAGGCCTGGGCGCGGGGCTGAGCCATGCGCTGCCGGAGGAGGAGGGCTTGCTCCACCGGTGCTCCGCTGGCCCGGGGATGGGCAGCACCAGCCCGGCCGCTCACGAGGGAGCTCCACGTCGCAAAGTCACCGGCAGCCCTGTGGCAAGTCCAAGCCGGCACTGCCGGCACGGCTCCCGCGGGCCTCTGCCGGGGACTCCCCCCCCAGCTTCTGCTTTTCTTCCCAGGTGGTGTGAAACCTCACTGCGCGTTGTGTTTCTAAATGTTTAAATGAGAGAAATAACCGGCGTGTGGAGCCTTCCCCAAAGTGCTGAGCACAAGCAGGGCAGGGCTGGGCCAGCGCCCTGGAGCGGGATGTGACCACGAACTACAGCCGGCCAGACTGGTCTATTTTTATGACCCAAGCAGAGAGACACGGGGATTAATCAGCCAGCCTACAGGGGACAAGCCAAGTTGGGTTTTAAATTCTTTGGTGCTTGTAATAACTCAGGTGAGTCTCTTTGTTCTTGTGAACTGTAATTTTTCATTTGACGGGCAGCGTCCCTTGAACACAACAGCCAAACAGCCATGTCCAAACACACCCCGTACCCGGGAAGCGAGACCAAGCTAACCCAGCTGCCTCTTTGCTCCAGTTCACAAACGCAAATTTGCCCCCGCGCAGGAGACCCCAGCAGCAGTTTGGCTGAACATCGCTGCGCCGCGCCCGGCGCCGCTCCAGGGGCCTCGGCCGCCTGCGTGGTTAATGCTTAATGGCGGGGACACACGAAGCCGTGTCGCTGATCCCCTCCCAGGCGCCCACGCGTGGGGCGGCTGGCTGCCTCCTCCCGGCCCCGGGACGGTGCGGGGCGGCGCTCCCCTCTCCCCCCGTGCCCAACGGCAGCCCGGGCATCGCGGGACGGGACGCAGCGCGGGCTGGCACGGCCCAGTCCCCATCCCGGGAGGTGTTGGGCTGCAGGGTGCACACCCCCCCGTTGGCTTTCTAGGTGCAGGCGATGGGGCTCCCTGGTGAGATTACGAAGCGCAGTGTTACCACTGCCAGGAGCGAGGACTCCAGTTTTCTTTTTTTCCTGCTCACCCTGCTCCCTTTTCCCCTGGCACCAGGAGGCAGAAGGATGTGTCAGCTCAAGGCTGAGGCTAAAGAGGCTTATGCTGACCACTTACCTTTGCAAGGGTCTATTTTTGGCTGCTCAGCTGCAGCTAATTCAATGAACAGGGCAGTGATTCAGGAGAGAAGCCACATGAGGGTCATTGTTTCTAGGATCCACTTTACTCCTTTGCAGGGACCAGAAGCCTCGCTTCTTTTCGGTTCCTTGGTTTTTTTTCAGATGGCAAAGAGCATCACAAAGGAAAAGGGGATCCTGGGGACAGGTCAGAAGGACCTCGTCCTGTCCAACACTTGACTTGTTCCCTTTCTTTCACTGCAGAGGAATCCCAAGGTTGCTCCTGACCCTACCCCAGCTGCTGCCAGAGGGCTCCCGGTTGGCTCCACACGCCCTCCTGTCCCCGCACTTTCCACCCAAAACAAGCTCGGAAGTTTCTGGATATCCAGTGTGAATTTAATAATGGCATCACAAGTTAATGAACAGGCTGAGACTGAAATCAAGTCACCCGGGACGTGACCGCTGCTGGTCAACGGGGAGCAGCCGGGTTATCAGCTCTGTCTCTTTATTTCTCTGACTATTGCAAAGGGGAGGTCAGCGTACGGCGGGCGCTCGGGGAGCTCCCGACGGCGAGCACAAGGGCTACTGCAATAGACAGGCACCTGACATCTCCCGCTGGCAGTGGGACCCGCAGGGGACACCAGGCCCAGGAGAGCTGGCCGAGGGGCGGCATGCTGGTCCCGGCGACGCGCTCCCACGCGGCTGAGCACCGCTTCAAACGCAAAAAACAGCTTTTTCCACGTGCTGGAGAACTGCAGTGCAGATTCTTCAACTAAACAAATCCTGAGTGATTTCCACATTGCTGAATGACGTTTTAATAGTGGAAAAATAATGCTCAAAATTATCTGCTTCATCTCTTCCTATTGTCTTTTACTGGCTGGGAACGACTGCCGCAGCAAAACCAGCTCCGGATCTTCTGGTCGGTGTTGGCTGGTGCCTCCCAGCCTGCTGCAAGCGGCCGGTGAGCCCGGGTGGGGTCTGCCCGCCCCGCGCCCAGCGCCCGGCAGAGCTGCCCGCGCGCCGGCTGCTCCTCGCGCCGCGCTCCCGGGGAGGCACCCGGCTGCTTTGGCGCTGAGATGAGCCGCGGCGGTGGGAAGGCCTGGCGGCAACGCCGGTCCCGCGCAAGGAGGCAGGTGGCGGCAGGCAGTGCCTGGCTCCTGCTGTCCCCATGGGGGGCTGGCACCTGCCCGTGTGCCACCAAGCCGCTCTCTGCAGGAAGATGCTTCTGGCATTTTCTGACGTGGTTTTTCTGACCCTGATTCAGCCGCCGCCGTTTAGAGCTTGCATCTAGACGAATGCATCGAGTGCTGCCGCACATCCCCAGGCTGAAATCAGCGGAGCCTGGGGAGAGGAATGCAGACCCAGCACCCAACACGGCTCTTTGCACGGCTGCAAAAGGAGCGGCTCAAGCTGTGGGGACGGTGTCTAGCCAAGCGCTGTCCCCCGACTATAAGGTACGGCACCCCGCCTGTGCAGCAACGTACCACACAAAAGCCTCACACGAACTTTTATTATTCACTGAAACATCATAAATCTCGAAGAACTCCCTGCTTCACAGCAAAGCAGCCACCAGCCCTTATACGAGGTGTCACCTCCTACAACCCCAGCAGGCACCGGCAGCCTTGCAGCCTCGGTACCTCTCGAAGCCAGGCTATATTGGAGGTGTGTGATACTGCAGTAGGTTTCACCATTGCTGTCATCAAGGGGAAGGTTTTCATCCTCTGAATTAAAGGCACGCAAGCCAGGAGCCCAACTGTCCTTCCGCCACACAACAGCCAGCCTTTGGCATGGTGCCTGCATAGGGTCAAGTCTTCTTCCCCTTACGAACGCAGCGTGCACTTGGTTTGTGTTGGCTTCACACAAAGCATCCCAGTTGCCCCTCACTTCCCAGCAGGTATGGGGCACGTGGGCTCCAGAACAGGTTGTGGGCAAGGCCTCACAGAAAGATTTTTAGAGAAATTTGCTTGTTAGATGCAGGAACCCGCTGCATCACTATGCACGAGAATACGGGTTTTTCCACACGTGCTGCTAACAGGACAAAGAAGCCTGATGACAGGCAATGCTGAAGGGTGAGCGTGGCCTTCCCCCCCGCCAGACCGAGACACAGCTGTGTAAGAGAAGCAATGTGGTTGAAGTGAGAGGGAGCAAGACAACCGGGAAAGGCTGCAAAACTTCATACGCCATGCAGAAGGATGCAGCAAAGCCGGCACGGCCCACTGTCGCCTCATCTGATTTTTCATTCTTGCAAGGAAACTGTTCCCCTGGCTCTGTTTGGCACAAACGCTGGCTCAGGACACACCTTTGGATGCCACTGAATTTGGTAAGGACATTTGGCAACACGGCTGTGCTCAAGGCTCCAGCTCCACTGCTAGCTGGCAAATTCTATAGAAGACAAGAGGAGAAACATACCATCCTTTCAAAAATACTTCAAGGGAAACCTTTATCAGAGACAGAGCTTGGCAAAAAAATGACTGCAACAAACCAATTTTCATTTTCACTTTGGGATGGGGAACAGGGCGCACTACTGGCACCAACTGAAGAGCCAAAAGCCCACTTGGAGTGTACGTGCTACAGCCTATGGCAAAGACAGGTAAGGACAGTGAATATTCAGTAGTTGAGAAGAGCCAAAGGAAACACAGTGGGAAACATACTGCGAACAGCAGACTTCCATAAACAAGTGTCTAAAGTCTGTAGTTGTCAGCATAAAGAAACAGCTTTGCTGTAATGCCACGAAGAAGTAAACTTTGAAAGGTGTCTATGAAATACCCTGACTACAGAGAAACGGCGCTTTAAGACCGGTGGCTGTACACGTTCTGTACCAATGCAAAAAAATCATGCCAGCCAGTATACCATGTAAAAAAAGCAAAGGCGAGAGACAAGACCTTTAGGTGACCAGTTCTTTCTCGCCAACAAAGCAGACACCTTCCCCGCAATCCCAATAGTCTGCAGTTTTATTTTTGGCAGATTATAATTAAAATGGTCTTTATGGCTTTAAAGAGAAGCCACTAAGCTGCACGTTTTGGTTGAAGCAGACAGTGCGTGTGTGGTATGCTCCGGATGAAGGGACATCGCAGGCAGAGGTCTTGCCACAGCGCTGCTCCTTCCACCTGACCCACAAACACTGTTGGTTGTACTTGGCTCTCTTTAGTGTTCTCATTTCTCATCAGCAAGTAACAAAGTTCTGGTTGCTAACCAGTCCAATCCCAGAGGCAGAATAAAAAGTCCTTGTTAAGACCTAGAAAAAGCATGTTTCTAACAAAATCAAATCCAAACACGTGCAAACACTGTTCCTGGTTTGATGCATTTTGTTCAGGTTCCACCACCAGTGCACTGGAATTTGCTTTCCCCGTAGAGTTATTTCATTCCTCATCCATTCTCCACCTTTCAGTCTTCTCAGGAGTCTTGATAAGCTATCCCTCCATTTTTGTCTTCAATATTTTTTCCTATGCACATCCTTCCTGCCCTTCCCTCTTCCGCTGTCACACCCTGTTCCTCTACAGCTATTTTCGGAAAGCAAAGACGTCCCGTGTTTTCAAGCCTCTCTTGCCTTCGCTTCCTGGTTTAGGAGAAGACACTTCCGCCAGTCCCCCATACGGGCAGCTCTCGGACTCCGGGTGATGGCCGGAGCACTCCACAGCGGGGATGAAGCCACTGTCCCACATTCCTGTCCCACACAGCTTGCACAGGTCATGCAGGCTGCAGGGGATGCGGGGTAACAGGTGGAACTGATAGAGCAGACTCCTCGCCTAGAGGGGAGAGAGAGACAAAGTCATTCACTCCTCGCCAGGGGACCAGCGTGGAGAGCAGGGGTAGCCTGTGGCCTCCTGTCCCACCCTCCTGTCTGGCTACCTTAGAAAAGTCAAAGCTTCAGCAAAGGAGCATCCCTCCTGAGCACAGACCTGAAGGTTAATCGAGGCACTGGGGACACTGCCAGGTCGCAGGAGCTGCCGCACGTCCCACGGCCTGCAGTCGCTCCCAGCCCGAGATGGGTTGGGGACTGTGGCACAAAGACGAAGGGCTCGCTCTGCCGTTTCCCTGAGCATGCGCAAGGGTTGTCCCAACCATAGCGTTACCTCCTAAGCACTCTACAACTCTCTCTTATTTCTGCAACACTTGTTTCCAGGCAAACAGCAGCATCCTATCCTCCCAGGCTCCAGACAAGCAGGCGGATGCAGGAGATGCGAAAGATGAAGCATCAGTGCCTGATCTTCTCAACGCTCTGACTCACCTCTTGGACCTGAGACTCAGCCTACGTCAGCACACGGGCATTTACCTTCCTGAGTACAAGTTCTCCGTTCATGTGCATAGCCAGGTTGCCGAAATGCAGCAGCATCTGGTCAGTGGCCAGCTGTTGTTCAATGACATCATCCCCATAAATCACCACGATGGCCACGCAGATGAAGAGGTGGAAATAGTCAGTCTGCAATGAGAAAACAGGGGCTGGAGTACAGCACGTGGAGGCAGAGGTCTGACGACCTCCCCACCCTCCACAAGCATGTCCCTAGCGAGGTTTTTTGCTCCTTCCAGTTTTGCCTAGTGGTATACAGAACGTGAGTCATTGGTGAATTCTGAACCCCGGCTGAGTCAAAGTCTCTTCCATTTACAGCGCGGCAGCAAGGTTTGGGCTGCAGCTTTCAAAGCAGCCTAGTGATTTTTGGGAAGACATTTCCCAGCTGCGTAAGAGAAGTCTGAACTTCAGAAGTGGATGTTCAGCACTTTCTGAAAAAAACTCCTTTTGAAGCCCAGACATCCTCAAATAGGAGAGGCAGGCCTCCATCCTCCTGCTACATAGACAAACCTCTTTGATGGTTAGGGACCCTCTGTAACAGCTGCTTATTTTGGATACTTCACTAGTAAGAGCCTTTATGGAAATTCTGCGGTGCTTGCTGAGACGGTGAGGGTTCAGCAAAGGACACGCTGCTGCCCAGCGCGCACTGTGCCCGCCGCCAGCTCTCTAACCTGATAGTGAGCCCAGCACGCTTCCCACATGCGCAAAGCCTCAGCATCTGGAAATTCACGTTTAAAACAGAGGAGGATCCAACGGTGGCAGAAAAGCATCTGCAGGCCATCCTCTCCCAAGGAAGTAAGGTGCTGGTAGAAGCGCGGGTGCATGAGCCGTAGCAGCTCTCGCAGGTACATCTGGAAAAGACGCCCCGCGCTGAGCCACTGCCTCGTGCCCAAGGACTCGCGCCGCCCTCACCCGCCATCCCGGGGAGCCCCCGCACTGCGTGCCAGACCTGGGCTCCCGCAGAGCTGGCCGCAGTTCTCTTCTCTCACAAAAAGCTCCGGCTTTACGGCCTGTTTATTACAGCACAGCCAGGAGCACGCTTGGCTCTGTCATTAAAGGCCAGAGCTCACAGGCCACGGCAGCTATTTCACAAGGAAGGACGGAGGGTGGAAAGAAAATCGCACGACAGCTACATTGTGGAAAGAAAGAAGGGAAGAGATTCAGGCTGAGGAAAGCAGCTAGAGCTGTAAAAACTAGAGAAAAGAAAGGACATAGCTATCTCCGGCAACATTTCAATTCAATAGAGGCCGAGCAATATGGAAGTGATTTTGGAAAGCCTGACTATACAGGCACGTTACAGTGCGTAAATCTGTACGTTAACTAACTGCACCTCACCAGCAGCCTCCCAGGGGGCTTCCACCACAAGTTTACCATTTTAAATTGGTGCCATCATGACCCGGACAGGATTGCTGAGGTTTAGAATGGATTTTTCAGGATCTTAACCAGAAAACAACGGACATTCATGTTAAAACCTAAGAAGTTCCCATTTTTAAACAAGATCACCTTATTTTAAGAAATTCTGTCAGATATATAAGGCTTTTCATTTGGACATAATTTTAAAAAGCTGTTAAAAATATTAATACCTTAAAAAATAAACCCCACAAATAAGAGGGCTGCAGCTCAATCAACTCCTCTGCCTCATTCACACCAAATGCCCCAGAACCAGGACAAAAACAAACCAGTGAGTCTTCACCGCCTGACAGAAGTGCAAAGTTAAAGCAAGCAGCATCCTAAACACATCTGATCATAAAAGATTCCTTGAATCAGCACCCTTTAGCATAGCCAAGGTAACTTTACTCCGAAAATTTATTGGCTATATAAAGCCTCTGGAGCATCCCGATCACTCGGGATCAATTTTACCCATCAGGTATTTGTGGCTTTGGAGTGTGATTCGGCAAGCTGGAACCCAACGGCCCAGGTAACTGCTTTATGGCATTCTTCTAATTTGACTGGGGAGAGGAGAAGCTAAGGACAGGGCTAAAGGGAGCTCAGCATCCAGCCTCACCAGCTGTTTCTCCATATCCTCGTCCCGGGGTGAGCTGATGAAGATCGTGTTCTGCATCAGTCCTACAAAGCACCAGAAAGTATCCGACTCATCTAGGACTTCTGCCAGGAGTGGGGCAACCAGGTCGGACATCCCCTGGGAGTATCCAATTGTTGGGTTAAATACTGCATAGTTCAGCAAGATCCTCCTGGAGAAGAGATGCAAATGGAGAGGTGAGACGCCGGAGAGGGCACGTCGCAGCTGAGCGCAGCGCCCTTTCCCTTCTACCCCGACTCCCACCATACAGGCTGGGTCAGGCAAGGTGCAGAAGAGCCACAGATCACTCCTGCCATCTAAAAGATTAACTTGCAATTGCACCCGGAGGCTTGTGAACTTTTGAGCACCTGTACAGCATGTTGCATCCCACAGAAAAAATTGCTTTCCCTGGAAGAACTGTATCTAGAAGCACAACAAAGATACACTAACACTATACCTAAACGGAACTCTCCTTATTTTTTAGGATTACAACATTTTGCATCAATCCAGAGAGGCTCTTGGATGGGCAACAAGAGCTCTGAATAGCACACAGCAGCCTAAGACAATGGATTTGAACAGAACTCCTTTAGGCTCCTATTTTCCAACCGGAGTACAGCCCACTGGGAGCAGTGCAGTAGGAACAAGCAACGCAGTTCATCTCAGGTACAGAGACACACAACCCTACTGTAAAGTGCTTTCACACATACAGATAAACCCTGCTGCAAACATCAGTCCAGCGAAATAAACTCCAGGAGAAGGTTTTCAAGACACAGACACCAAAAAATAAAAAGAAAATGAGAATTTAAAAAGACTAAGAGGACAGAAATAAAGGGCCCATGGGAAAGGAGAGCTGATGCCTACACATCCATGAGGCTCCAAGCCATACTGTTAGATGAAATCCAGCTGTTTTGTAGGCACGCATTTACAAGTCACACGCCCATGAAGCAGACTCTGTGTGTGCTCGTCCTCCACCCCGTCAGGAGAACCACAGACCCAAGCAACCGCCCACAACCCTGCTGCAGCACCCATGACCCTGCCGCAGCCGCAGGAGGCTCCATCTCTTCTCTGCCTATGTATGCAGGGAAGTTGGTGATGGGAGCAGGGTTATTATATAAAGAAGTCAATGGCTACAGCAGCAGTGAAAGCACTGGGGAAGAGGTCCTTGTTTTTGCACCAGCTGGTACCAGTCGCCATGTGCACGGTGCTCTTCAGCATTCCCAAGGCAGCGACCTAGGCAGCCTGGGCCAGGGGGGCTTACCGAGTTTTCTATACATTCAGCAGGACACGTTGTTTGGGACACTAGAATCAGACACTTCACCTCATAGTTTCCACATTTGGGTTGTCCTCCCCTCGAAAGAACTGGTTGCTGCGGTCAGTCCTCACGACGTCTTTATCTACTGTGAACTGTACTTTACACCAAAACTCCTTCTGCTCATCCGGACTCATCGAAAGCCTGAAAATTGAGCAGCAACAGGAGTACATTGCCAAGAGAGGAATATGATTGCCACAAGGAACAAAAAGCCTTATTTCAGCTTGAGTTTTCAGAGGAAAACTATCCCTGTACTCATCACCTGAAAAACAGACAAGCAGGTCTGTCCAGAACAGATTTTCTGTCCAAATGGATTACTAGAAGGAGCCTCCTGGGTTATAAATGAGATGACATGAAGGGTTTTATGTGATAAACTCCACTTCAGAAGCAGTCGGACTCTGCTCTCCACTGCTCCTTGTGGGTGGCACACCAGAACTCACCACTCTGTTTTGATTGTCTCCTAATTAATAATACTACTGTCCCTCTCCAGCTTAAATGTACCCACAACTAGATTACAACATACAGTTCCTGCAGTAATAACTTTGTTGAATTAGGTATCCCTTCTTTCCAATTTTTACATCCAGATATATTTACAAAGAAATATAAGATCCCATTTTCACCTTCTGTGTGCTAAACCAAGCATGTTCTGCTCGTAGTCTTGCCCGAGACATAAGCCTCCCTACGTGGTACTGACGAGCCTGTTTCAAGACCCCAGGTGAGAAAATATTTGAGCTGTACGGTATTAGCTCCAGCCCCCCAAGAGGTCAGCTCTGCCTGATACATCTTCCTCACCATC
This sequence comes from Sagittarius serpentarius, assembly GCA_034782735.1. NCBI lineage: Eukaryota > Metazoa > Chordata > Aves > Accipitriformes > Sagittariidae > Sagittarius > Sagittarius serpentarius. Next base: position 37,794,654 of record JAVKLA010000002.1, on the reverse strand, counting down.
CCTCTCACTTCCCTACTCCAATCAGCTTCTCCTGAAGCGGAGGTATGTCGGTATGTCACCAGCAGTATTACTGCGACGTCAGGCCTGAGGAGAGGTGAGCAGAGGGGGATGAAGCTGGTCTGTTACCGTTTCTCCTGGATCTCAAAGTATTCTTTCCTCTTCTGCAGTCTCAGCGCCTCCCGCTCTTCAGAGGTGGACTCGTAGCTGTAGTAGTGCAGCAGAAAGGGCCACACCTCCCCACGGATGGAAATATCAATCCCACCAAAGAAAATGGCCTGGAAGAAGGAGCAAAAGTTATGACTGGTACAGTTTTAACATCCCCCAAAACAGCAACAAGAAACTGCTCGCTACTATGCTTTGGTGGCTTTGCAGTTCTTTCCTGACAAGTGACGCCTTGATTCAAGCTCCTGCAATTTGCACATGTTTAGAGGGAAAGTGCTGGCCTTCTATTCCCAGACGAGACACAAATCGGGCTCATTTCAATGTCAATAACCCCCCCTGGAGAGGCTCTATGATTAACGTGTCGTTCTCATGTCACGGCTTAATCCTCAATCTTGGAGACACTGCATTTCACTGCAAACTTCTCTCTCAGGACCTGGACCCAGCGCTCCCCCGCAAGCCCTGCATTATTTCATACAGTAAGCTCAATTTTTCTTTCTTTGATTTGTTCACACTGCATTTTGCAAACACGTCTAGCACTGGACACTGTGGTTTACTAATTGCAACCGGCAGCAGAAGCTGGAGAACCTTGCCCTCCTTGGTCAGCGAGACGCTCTACCATCCTGCCTGTGGCAGACTCATCTGCAGTCCCAGCAAGACCTCCAGCCAAGCACTATCCGCCGGTCTTTATACTCACAAACACCCAGTTCTTGCCCCCAGCGTGAAAGCAAACTCCTGCAGCTTCCACCTGGGGACTCGCACTCCGTGGCAGGAGAGGAAGGATCAAAACCGCAGCAGCCAGCCCTCTCACCTTCTGCAGCTTGTACTCCTCTTCCACCTGTCCGGATTCATTCAGGTGATGGAGCCAGGCAGACACATCAAGACGCTTGTACGTGTTCTCCTCCGGGTGGGTTTCCGAGGAGGGCAGCTTGGGACGGCGGATGGAGAACTGCATACATGTTTTCTCATCAGTAAGCTGCTGAATGGGGGAAAACAAAACAAAAAACTGGAGGCAGGAGCCAGAGATAGCAGCAGAGTACGAAACCCAGCTATTTTCAGAGCAGGAGAACCTTTTTTGCATGGTTCGCATAGGATTAAGCACTGAGGCGCTGCACTTGGGGAGGGTTTTTTTTAAATTCCAACCATTACAATAGCAAGAGTGATTAGAATAATTAAAAATCTGAGTACCACAAAACAGCTTTATCTTAAAAAAATTGTTTCCATTCCTCCCCCAATCTTATCCCTGACCTGAAACTGAATTAATGCTGCTTACAGCAAAACTTCACCCTGCCAGGAATGCCTGCAATAAATTACATATGATTGGCCATATACAAAGGGATTGCTGTTAGGCAAGCAGGGAACTGCACTGCCAGGCTCTCTAAGGGCACTCATGATCCCAGTGCAAGACTGCAGCTGACATTTAATTTAAAAATCAAAGGTTGTTCAATGCAAAAAGTGAGCCCATGCGACCATAATAAGAAAAGCAGCAGGGGGCTCTGTGGGAAGGATGGAAATTTAAAAATCACTGTTTCTAATAAGCACATACAGTATCTTAAACAGATAATTAAAGAGCTCTTATCACATTTGTATGTAGATTGAACAAAATATGGCAAGATGCCTTGTCAAAACATTTTCCAAAGCAGTGTGCTACGCTTCACAAAATGGATGAAAGCCTCTGACAGAATTTCAGACCTACCACTGCAGATTTCCCAGCCACCTTACATGCCTAAAGCACATTGGAGACCTGTCGGGTCTAGCAAAATAACTACCTAAGCAAGTCTTCCGGATTATCTTCTCCCATATTCCACAGGCAAAACAGGAATGGATGGGGACAAGCAAGTACAAGAGAGACCTCATGTCCGACTCGCAGTTGCATCCTAAACAACATCTAACACATTGCAGCTTTCTGCCTGACTTGGTGACAAGAACTCATAGCTTCATTTCTCCAACACATCCCCTGGCTAAAAACCCCAGTGTGAAACATCTGCTGGAAAACCCCCCTTTGCCCCATGAGCCTTGCTCGGGTACCTGGTCCTTGAGATGGGTCTCTGTGCAGTACTTCCATTGCTGAAACACCTCGGACAGTTTATCCAGGCCACCATGGTGAAAATGGAAGATCTTGTACTGGCTCTCCCTGCTCGCAACAACCAGTTGTCCACAGGTGCATGCCTCATCGCTGTGGGACAAAACAACGGGGGAGAACAACCTGCATTTATTGCCCAGGATAACAAGGAGCCTAGCAGGAAGGGGGAACATCAGATGAGAGAGAGTGGAAAGCAAATTACAAAGAAGTGTAGCGTCAAGTTGTCCCTTAGAACAGGGCCCAGAAGTAAGTTTACAGCTCTGGGACTTGATGATACTTATGGGTCCCTTCCAACTTGAGATATTCTATGATTCTATGACATGGCCATACTGGCCATTTTCCCCAAGAAGCTCCACTTGTGCCTGGTAACGGCACTCTTGTACCCTTCCATCACGTGAAAGAATTAAATTTTGTCTACCCTGGAGAAAAAAAACAGAAGGTCTGCCCCAGCAACGTTATGGCAGTACACAAGGTCAGCTGCTACGGATGAGCAGACCTGGTCACACAGAGCATTGTCTGAAGAAGCAGGGAGTGAGAGTGAAAAGAGGGAGTAAAAATGTTTTTAATAACTTCTGTAATAATTTGAAAGATAACTGAAGAGGCGAAGAGCAGCAAGACCCTAGAAGAGCCCTAGTGAGGGGCAGGCAAGGTGCCATAGATAAAGAGATGTTTTCCACACCTCCAGGTTACCTGAAACATTTTTGGTAAGACAGCTAAGAGCAACCTTTATCTTACTAGAGAAAAAAGTCCTTTAGACCCCATAACTGCAATTCAGAGGCTCTCCTTGGGAAGCCTGGCACTTGCTTTCCTGGAGACAACCATTAGGCAAAGACTTCCAAGGAGGACTGCAGAAGCCATCTGCCTCCAGAGCCCAGTGCGCACTGATCCAGAGCGCACACAAACTCCACACACAATAATACGTTACCTAAAGAAGAGGCGAAGGGATCTCATTTGTCCCAGGTCCACTCTAAAGACACCACAGACCTGCTCGAGGGCAAATACTTTCTGCTGTTCGTCCCATCTGGTGCTCTGCGTTTGCCCATTATTCTCCTGGAACTGGGCACTGGTGTCGAGGCTGGAGGCAGAGCTGGTGGAGCAGGTCATGCGATTGTCACACGTGTCCCTGCAGACAAGAGCGTGGAAGAAGAAAGCCCCGCAAGACATCAGCCAGATGACTACTGTTACATGCAATAACCACAGATGCTCCACGTTAAAAATCTTTTGTCAGAGCTCTGAAATCGGAATTCAGTGCAGGCCTAAGGAGTCAATAACCGACAGCCCACGTAAGAGATTAAATTATTTTTATTTAAATTAATTCCCTACCATCCCAAAAAACGATCCTAGTTTTGGTCTGTTCTTAAATTGCACACAGAACTGGGGAGAGCCAACACCATTCCTCAAAACACTGACCTTTGAGAAGGCAAGATTAAGAAGCCCAGCATGGGAACAGCCCAGACCGCTCCGAGGAACGGCCCGTCCCCTGCTCCTTCGGCGCAGCGCAAGGACCGGCCTGGGGAGCTGGTACAGCAGGCTCTTACCTGCTCTCCAGCCCACGCCACAGAGCCCTAAGCTGCAGGACCCCCTTCAAACCATTATGCCTCTGGGATTGATGACCCCTTGGGATGGAAAACCTTGGGCCACTGTAAAAACACGACTGCAGAAGTACAGGTGCTTGACAGGCTGCTTCAGCAGCTCCAGCAGCACTTAGTGAATAACTTCCCACAGCTCAAGCAACTTCCTCAGCACGCAGCTCAGCTGCTCTGCACCAGGCTGGGGACCGGAGGAGTGAGCGCACTCAGATGGCAGCATCGGCTAGGGATCTCATCTGGCAAATTCCCTCAGCGACCAGTAAGATCCAAAGATACTTTCCCTAAACTCGAGTTTCTCATTACGTCTTTGCAAGTGGACCGACAAGCCTGGATTCATGTGTATAAATTCTAGACAAATGGTTTCTGCTTGCAAACTTGAAACTTCGGAGAGTTAAGGAGCACGAAGTTACACATGGGCTCTTTAACCCACCGCAAAGTAGAGCAAGTGAACCCAACCGTTTTCCAATATGCTAGGAGCTCACTGTGCCCCAGATATTTATCTTTAAGAGTAAACCGAGTTCAGATTAAAAAAAACCACACATGCCCACCACCAGCCCTGATCCCAAAAGAAAAATATCACTGCTTTGAGAATTAAGTGAATCTGAAACTGTGACCCCTTGATTCTTAAAAAGGCCAATACATGTGAACAATCTCAGTGCAAACTCTGAATGGGTTCCGCTGTGAAATCAGGGTTTGCAAAACAAGGCAAGTAGCAGGTATAAAGACAGCCCCCTGCAATGCCACTTTATGCAATGTTTTCTAATCCGCTTATCTAACAATGTAGGCACTGAACGCTGAAAATCACACACTCAGCATGCATCTGCAGCACACCACATCAGTATGCTTTCCAAGCCTGGCTACAGTGCCTCTTCCACAGGGACGAGCCTTATTTGCAGCATCTACCCATGGTTCAGGTCATTGCATTCCAATGGACAGGTCTCCGGACATCCCACTTAGTTGCGGGTTAAATTTTTAACCAAGCCCCTGTGAGCCGCCCGGTTCAAATGTATGACTCAAAACCTTAGCGCCCACACGCATGGGAAATAAATCCCCGAGCCCCCTTCTCTAGTTCTGCAGCATTATGTAGATGAGACCAAGTCTGTTTTACTTTCAGCTAAAAGAGCGCTCTGTCCAAGAAGTTCTGCTGCTCCGTTTTTCCGAAAGAAAGCATCAAAGCAAAACTCACATTCAAGCCATTCGGAGGTTGAGGTCTTAGAAGTGACATGGCAATATCGCCCTGTGAGCAGAGATCACATGAGATACCCAAACTCACTCAAAGAGGAACGATAGCAGTTTTCCTAGGTTAGACACCGGGATATCTCCAGTCTCAAGCGCAGCTCTACAACATCACCCGCACCTTGTGAATTTTTCCATGAAAATTGTACTGGCCGTTGTGCAAAATCAAGCATTACTTTCTGATAAAGCTGCAAAATACCACACTTTCTAAAACATTCAGTATCTAATGTTAATGCAAAAGTAATAGGAGTCCTGGTACAAGACACTTGTGCTGGGCTGCTTGCTATAAGCAGCTGGTATTTATGGAGCAACACTTCATAACAGCCACAGCTGGTTACACAGGATTTTCCTGGCAGGGATGACTCAAACTAGTTTAAAGACTAAGCAGAGGCAACCAGTTTTCTAAAACTCTTGCAAAGATGAACTGGTCAGCATGACAAAGGGCTGGAAGACGGGCTGGCTGTGAGGATCATTGTCCTGTGGTTCCCTCGGTTCCCTCGTCACAGAGGCCAACGTGCCCATTCTTCAAGAGCATCACCCCAAATGACCAGTGGCGGAGAGATGACTGCCAGGGACCGATAGTTACCCGTAGAGCTGGGCAGGCTCGCTTTGAACCCTGGGCATTGTGTAGCTCCTCAGCACAGAACGCTATTGCCAGCTGCAGTTCCTTCTGCTACGTAACCAAAATCGGCTTCAGATACGCGCGTAGCTACCCGAGGCCGGCGAGCCCAGTTACAAAGGTGCTGGCAATATTACATTTTCTGGAAACGCTTCTTCAGGACAAATGTTTACATTTAGCCTCTAGTTACAAGCTTGCCCACGCATCCAACATACACCGCAGAAATTCCAGTGTTTTCATTGATGTAGAAGATGAAATCTGAAAGAGACATCTGTGCACCCCATGCCCTTCAGAGAGGTCGATGGACACGCACTTTCATACATAGTGTAGATGCAGAGAGAGTACCACCTCATACATTGGTGCATACTTAGTCACTGTGGAAATTAAGAAAAAAACCTCACTGTGTTTAAAATTACTTTTTCCTGTATATATTGATTGAAAAAAAAAATTTGGAAAGATTCTAATCTGTTGGACTACTTTTAAAAATAATTTTAATATTGAGATTGTTCTGTATGTAAGTAACAACAAATAGTATGAGTAATGCTAATTTTGTGGATTTTGGGGAGTCCTCTAACTAGGCACACAAGATATACAGACGCAAGGGAAGAATTTATTATTTGTCAGGCTATTATATCTGTTAGACGAGGAATTTATACCAGAGTGCCCTCCAAAAGCAGGGAGCCGAAGCACTGCAAGGCAAATAGCTGGAGGAACATTCCAGAGAGACTTTGAGTTGTGGGATACAGGAAAAACAGAGCGCCAGCTAGTATGCAGCACTGCTCAGCAAAACAAGAGAACAAGTGCCATGGTCTACGGGAATAAAAGGGACAGGGAAAAAAAAAATAAGGAGGATTAGCAAAACCTGAGGCAGGAAACGCACCGACATATTCATGAATCCACTTAAGCATTTTCCCCTTACTGCAGTCCCATTACTCTTTTGTCTCAAAATACATCTCAGTCTTGCTGGTGAGCGAGACCAGGGGGTGATGTATTTTCTCCACTCAACAATCAACTACAGCAATCAACCATATCTACCTTCCTCGAGATTTTGTAGCCCCTAAGAAAGCAAGCGCCTGCGTAAGGCAGCCGTCGTCCTCCTCCCACCTCACGGGAGCTCTCTCGCACGCCCGATCCGAGGAGGTCAGCCGCTCTGCAAGTGAGACTGCTGACGTGCAGTAAGGTAGTAATGGGACCTAACTTACTGTTCGGTCAAAGCACTTGTACGCACCTACAGCATAAATTATTATTTCTGTTATAGAGCTAGGGCAGAGACCTGCACCAATTACATGGGAAGACTATTTCAGCAACAAAGATCTAATAACTCATTTTACGACACGATGTGACAAATGTAATCAGAAGAGGGAAAGGGGCTGAAGATCATAGCCATGATGTGGCAGTTACCTAAGCTGTCAGCATGCACCACCCGATTCCCAGAGCAAGAGCCAAACGCGCCTCAGTTGGCTCTCCGTCACCATTGTACTAAAGCACGCCTTCGCTAATAACAGCTTCCCTTACAGCCCGAGCTATTCCTGCACGCTGGCTTGTGAAGCATCATTTACAGACAATAAGTATCATCATAATGTATGAGCATCCATGTAATGGGAATTACATGCCCCTTTTCCTCCCCAGGGGTTAGCATTTCTCTGTTTCTCCACTATTCCCCACAGGCACTGACCTTCTAGGTCCCTCTTCTTTCCAGCAAGGTGAAATAGCTCACAGCAGCATCAGCTGCCTAAAATGTCTAAGACAGATAGCTTCAAATAAATAATCCATCAATAAAAGTTCAAAGCTATCCTGAAACGCCTCAAAATTTAGTGTAGCAACTGTACAAAGTGAGGTAATAACGGGCAGCTGGAACCCAAATCTATTGTTCTGTTAAAATAAAGTGTCCTTGACAATATACATAAGCGTCCTTGACAATATACATATATTATGAATTGTGAAACGTGCTGACTTCAGTGACATATGAAAGACGTGCAAAAGAAAACAGACTGGTAATTTGGGATTAAAAAAAATTTGTCAAAACATTTCTGCTTGTTCTGTGTAATGCTGCAGAGAAGGACTGGAAGGACACTCGTGTGATGGCACCAGCTCGCAGAGGAGCGTGGCCACGCAGAGCCGGATGTTGACAGTGAAACGCTGCACTCGCACCAGCTACTCACGTCTGATCAGCACAGACAAGTAACTAGGTTAAGAACTGTGTTAAATTCACCCTTTGGCTGGAAATGTTTGGAACTTGGAAGTTCCTTTGCCTCACAGAGCCCGAAAAGAATCGATTTACACTGACCTCGCTGAACAGGGAAAAAAGGTGTTAGATAGTCTGGAGGAAAGCCTAACCAGAATTTCTGAAATTAAATGCCAGAACATCCTTATGTGCAAGTGTATCTATACGTCTGCAAACATGCGTGGAAACAAATCTAACAATCCATCCCATTTGCTGGGGAAACCTGGGAAAAACTGCCCAGGACGTTACAGTACAAAGTACACGATTGTCAACATGGACTTTCCAAAAGCTCGCTCCACAGGCTTTCCATTGATCTGTTTGCTTTCAAAACATAAATTTCCTCACGTTGAACTGCACTAAATGCTATTTAGTAGCTAATTAACTTTCCGTGCTCAAAACCTCCTGTAATTGCACTTCTTTCACCTTTTTTAGCCTGCGTCCTCCAGGGAACCCAAGCTGTCCTACGGCATTTGTTCTGCTCATTTCTATCTCACAGGCACAAGTTCCTTCCTGACACCAGACTGCCAATCACGGCTGCAGAGGTCACTGGAGACCAAATTAGGAGCACTCTGCCTCTGACAAACTTGCTTTGCTTAGCTTGCCGTAAAGGGAAAATAAAAGGTTATGAAAAATAATTGTATGCTTTCATGCTCGGCACCAGGAAGCAGATTCAACAGCGCTTCTAAAAGTCAGCGTATTATTGTTAGTCACTCTTCGTATTGTTAACGTTATTAACGATATTCAAAGAACAGGCTGTTTACATCTTAAAAGCGTTGGAATCCCTCCCTCTCCCCGTACAGGAAAAGAGCAGAAGGTGGTTTGCTGTTACCAGCCGTCTACACGTCGGCCACCTCGCCGGGACGCTGCGGGGAGGGCAGCAACTTCTACATTCACCCTCTGACCTTGGACTGTAACAGCAAGTTCATGATCAGGGACGGGGCTCTGAATTAACATCAACTCTGCGAACACAAGCCTGACATAAAATATTTTAACACAATGAAACGAGGGACTCAAGGAAACCCAATTATGCAGCTTTGCCTTCTGATAGGCGTAATTGGTTTGTCCTTGAGAAATAAAGATCAAAACAATTTGTTACGCTTTACAGGGCTGCTGCAATCTGCTTTTACAGCACCCTGCCTGCCTTCCCAGAGCGCACACCACCACCCAGCGCAGGTAGAACATGCAGTGTCCACCTCTGCCGCCGGTTCATCATCCCAAATCTCGGCGGACAAAAGCCAACCTGTGCGGCGGAGGGGCCGGCGCCCCGGATGACCCACCTCTGCAGCGGCGCTGGGTGCTGCCTGCCGGCCCCGCTCCGCCGAGGAGGGCGGCAGCTGAGCGAGAAGCCTCACTACACTGGGGGCTTTGTTGCTCCTAATTCATTCCTCCAGGTCCTCGTGGCCTGAAGGGAAGCCGAGTGATTTTAGCCAGCAAGAGGGGGCATTAGAAAAACAGCCCCGCTCACCTCCAAAGGGTTCCCCCCAACTGCTGTGAATTAAACCAGAAGGAAAACAAAATAAAGTTAATTATTTTGAATGTAAATGGGAAGGGGGGAAAAAAATCAGAAGTTTGTAGTGTATTAATGTGTGTTTTAATCTCTTTTACCCAAAGTCTGGCATGTGATACACATATACCTTCAGTTAAAAGACAAGCAATCTGTTTTTCACAGATGAGACTTCCAGACAGGTGTAGGCTACTTAGGTAAAACCCAAGCGAGGTTTTTCTCTGTGAGTTCTTGTTGCAGTGAGGTAGCGGGGGCAGAATTAGCAGTTCGATGCTTATGAATAAAATACACATAGCTCCCGAGAAGCCAAACACAACAAATCATTTAGAGCCGAGCGTATGCTGCTCAATGATGCAAATGTTACCTTCATTTTAAGGAAGGAAAATATTCCAAAAGCTGAATGGCAGATTTTTACAATCCATACAGAGAAGGGGCACCGCATGCCTAGGCTTTAGCTCATTAATAAATCAATCGAAATGCAACACTTAAAAAAAAAAAAAATTCCTTAGATGGAAAAAGTGATTTCTCAGCAAAGCCCGAAAAAGAATGTTTGCTTTTCAGCCTATTCCAGACTGGAAAAGGGGACCTTTCTTACCAGTGTTTATTTTATATTTAAAATCAATGGATTATTTTGCTTTTTTCTTTCAGTTCTACCCATGCAAAAATAAAATTCTACACTAATTATGCTAATTACAATCAAGCCTTCAAAACCCTGGTCCCTTGAAAGCCCTGAAGATTACCTTTGTTCTTGTATTCTTGGCTCTAAGCAATGAACTGGGAATTTCAGGGGGACTTTTTACCGACAAAGTTAACCAGCTCCCCGGACTCTGCACTGCTGCTGACCCAGTATTAGCAGAGCCAACACCACCCAGAGAGAATTTCACTGTTTCCACAATACAATGCGGATTTCCCAAGGGGAGAGCTTTCTTCAAGTAGCAGAAAAGGGAGAGGAAAAAGGAGAGCTGACTAAAAGCATGTTTCAGAGTTACTGCAAATGCTTAATGCTGTTATAATTGCGAGGACCGAGCCAAGAAGACAGAGACTATGCAGATTTATTTGCATATACTGTTGTACTTTTAGAGGGGACATGCTCTTTATTTTGATCCAGTTAACGCAATTCTTCCCTCACAAAGCTGTGGACACCTGCCAGCACCATTTATCTCCCCTCTCAATTAGGGTTTCTGGGCGTTACGATCGTATAAATAAGGAACAGAAGAAACGCAAGAATATCCTGGGAAAAGGCACTTTATTGCCATGCCTCCCGGAGAAAACGGCCACTGCTGTACTTCATCTCCCGGCTCCCGCGTTAGGCCGGCCGGCAACGCCGCCCCCCCCAGACCCCCCCGCTGGCGTTTGCTGCAAATAGTTCTGCCCGCTTGCAAGGACCCAAGCGAAGAAGGCTGGTGCGGAGCCACCGCCCCTCACCCCGGGTGCCCGGGGCGGGGCGGGGCGGGGCGGGGCGGGGGGGCCGCCGCGCGGTACCTGCGCCC
>JAVKLA010000002.1:37769192-37783463 GCA_034782735.1 Sagittarius serpentarius | reverse complement strand
GCCCCGGCCCGTTTCGGCGGGCGCTGCGAAGAGCGGAGCCCCGTCCGAAGCGGGAGTTTAAAGCTTCCCCGTCCTCGTAAGCAAACCCGAACAACGCCTGGCGCCCCTGAAACCCGGCGGGGGGGGTGGGGTGGGGCAAAGCGGTTCCGCTCTGTTCCTCCATCCCTCCCGTTCGCATGGCCGGGGGATCCCCTTCTTTGGCATCCCCTGCTCTCCTCACTGACTGTTCCTCCCCTGAAATCCCAAATAAATAGCTTGACGATCCCGCTAGCTGCAATTCCTGATCTCGAGTTAGCTGTCACTATTTTCTTCCACAGAAATCTGGCAGCGAACCAACAGAGGGAAAAAACAAACCTGCTATAATTAATGTTCTTGCTGTTCAAATATTTATATAAAGCAGGATAGAGCCGTATGCCTCCGCAATCTCTTGGATCTGTCCAACCTTCTCAGCTTTGCAGCCAGTGACAACGTTAATTAATTACACAGCACCGCTGATGGCAAATGGTTAAGGCCAGCTCCTCTTCCCAGCACCCAGCTCCGCACAGACCACCTGAAAGTACTGCCTTAGGTGAAGTTTACACCTACCCCATGACTCAAAGAGAAGGGAAAAAGGACTGTCCTGCCGCTGGAAGAAGGATTTGGGGATATTTTTTTCCTGGGCATGGGTTTGGGTACAAATGGAATTAGGTGCTTCGGTGTCTTGCATCATAAATCGCACTAGTTCAGGCAAGGTCCTGGGGAACTGGAGCCTGAACCAGAAGCAGCGAGGCACCCCATGCACTCATCCCCAAGGCTGAGATCATCAAAAGTAAGATACCATGACACAAGATGCTGCAAGAAGTTACAGGAGATCCAGAAGTCTGTGACCAATTCCCCTGGTTCTAAGAATATAATCTCTTCTGTTACAACAGCAAGGAATTCCCAGCCTCTTGATGACTCCAGAGCTCCTGCCAGTTCACACAAATTTCAGCTCATTTCCCCTATAATTTCGCCTCCTGTTTATTCTGCAGAGGTCTGAAGAGCACTAAGCCTTTCAGGTGAGCTGCCAAAACAACATGATGCAACACCGTACGCTCTGTTACCACCCGCTCCTGCAGCTGCTGCCACCCTCCACAACGCTGCGCCTCCGCTCCCTCGTGAGAAGGTAATTTACTGATTAGCTCCCTGGGAAGGGGCTTAACAACAGGATGTGCAACACATCTGTAAAAACTGCGTTGACGGCAACACCAAAGGAGTTTCAGCTTGTGTTGTGTGCTTTGCCTAGGCCGTTTGTAATAGTTGTGTTATGTGAATTCAAGTCTGCTGAAGAACACCAGAACTGTGCCATCGTTCAGCTCCATTATGAAAACGCTTCATGATTTTTATTACTGGCTGCTAAAATTATCACCTTCTTATGAAAGACGTTTCCTTCTTGCATTGATATCTGTGACCACATGGGTCACATCGCTTCTGCTTGTCCTTTAAAGCACGCGCTGTTGTGGAAGCGTGAGCTGGCGTCTATTCCACCGCCTGTGGCACTGTTCGCAGAGCTCCAGCCTCTGGCCAGGTGTTGCCCCAAGCTCCACCCGTACGATTCCACCACTGAGGCTTCCTGGTCCAAATTCTGACTGTATCAACCAACATCCCAGCCCAAAGTTAGTGAAGGAACCAATGCCAATGTTCATTTGTCCTCTTCAGCACTTTTGTATGTTGCTTGTCAGGTAACAGCAACTGCAGTTTATTACCGAAGCGAAAAGCCTTTAGCAGCCCTACCACCCATTGCTAGGGAAAGCTCCTGTTAACCAGGGATCACTCTGTCACAGCACAAAAAACCCCACCAAACCAAACCCCACTTACAGAGCACTAAGTGCTTCCACAACCGATTGGTATAGATCTGATGTCATGGTCAGTTAAAATAATTTCAGAAGCATTGGTTGAAAGACATTATATAGGTGTCAGATGCTATTTGGTCGCCAGGATGTAACAAAAGGCTTTTAGTTTCACTTTACTGATGGGGAAAATGGAAGCCGAGTAATTTAGCAGGGCGGCAACAAGCCAAAGCTGGGTATAGAGTACAGTTGTCCTGAATTAGTGCCCTTCAGACCACAAGGCAAGTGTTTCCTAACAGACAGCGAACAACAGTGACCGGGGAGAAAAGGAACAGAATGGAACAATTTTATTTCCAGTATCCCTCCTTTCCTACAGACATGCAGTCAACGACAAAGCCACTATCAATACAGGCATTTCCCACATTAGCTACCTCCCTGCAGGAACCATGTACTAAGAGCAGAAAGGGGCCCCCCAAGTTAATAAGTACACAAAACCCAAGAGAGTAAAGCCACCTTTCCCTGAGAGATGAGTGCACTATGCAGAAGCAGTGCCAGGCTCATCTAAAGAGAGAAGCAAGAATGCGTACACTGGTGACGGGACACTCCCATAGCTCATAGCCTGAGGAATTGTGTAAATGGGAGGAAAGCATCGATCGCTGCATGGGATCCCTGGCAGCCTGTCAAACCGAGAAGCAAAGAAGGAAAAAAAAAAAACCAAACAAAAAAACCCCCAACAATGGATACGTTTTTATTTCCTTATGTTCTACAAGGCGAGTTGTTGACTTAAAATGACTGACTCGTTGTGCAACTCAAACGCTTCCAAGCCTACCTCCCTTCTTCCTCCCTGTCCCTGTTCTGCACGCACCAGTACGTGTTTGCTGGCTCCCTCCTGCCCGGAAGGCCAGGCCACCTTCTCAGAGGATGCTCCAAGAGGCATATGGGACTTGTGACTCCTGGTCATACGGATATTTTGGCAAGCAGCTTGCTGAGCCCCTGATCTCATCTGTTCCAACTCTACATGTACATCCTAATTCTTTCACAATGTCACATTTTTCCATTTCTGATGATACATACTTGCACAGAAAGAAAGATGGCTGGACTGAAACACCTATGCAATGCATTGCTTCAGCTTCTGAAACAATCACGGGGAAAAGCAGAGTTCGCTTTACAACAACTCCCCAGTGCAGAGGCAAATAACCAGAAACATTCGTTCCTCTTTGCAGGGAGGAGGTGGTGACCAGGGGGTAGGGAGGGAAAAGAGTTGAAACAATCTGCCAGCAGCACAAACTTTGTTCGCGCTCCAATTCTGGCTCAGATGGGAAGCAGCTAGCAGAAAAAAAAAAAAACCAAAACAACTTTAAGAAACAAGGAAGCTGTTCTTATGCTTGTAGTGACTTCTGAAACAGCATCTCCCACCCCCCAAAACGCTGGGATGAACGCAAAAAATAAGAGCATGCTTTTTGACAAGACTTTTGCAAAGTATTCTATGCAAAATCTCCAGCTCAGTTTGTAAGATCCTGCAGATATCATGCAAGGGGGCTCTATGGGGGAGAACAAATTGGCATAAAAAATGGACACACTGGACAAAAGCCTTTCAAGTCTGAAGTCCCAAACAATGGAAGGTCTGTTTTATTAGTCTGCTGCAAATTATGAGTGCTGCAAACACTGTATGAGGCTTCCAGACTGGTGCCAGAGGAGTTAAAAAAAAAAAAAAAAAAGAAAAGAAAAGAAAAGGAAAGGAAAAAAAGGGAAATAAAAAAGTCGACCAGGACCAGGAGCAGCGTGTTTGCGAAGCCAGCCTCCGCACTGCTGGAGCTGTCAGGGCTCTGGCAGCAGGCGAGGAAAGCCGGCAGAGGGCTCACCAAGCCAGGCTGCGAAACAACGGGGAAACGCTACAGGAATTCACAGGCAAGGCAGCGAAGATGCAATAAACTCCTATTTCCTTCCTTCCCTGGCACTACTTAGCAGCTCAGAGCGCAAAGTGCTGCAAAACAGTTGAACCGCAACGCTGCTTGCCCCCTTGCCGTGCCCCCGAAGGCCGCCCCGGCACCCTTCTGCACCAGCTCCTCTCCCGGTGCCGGCTGCGGGTGCAAAAGCTCCCCGAGACCGCGGCACGCCTGGGACAGCACACGGCCTCCTGGCCCAGGCCAGGACTGGGATTTCCCCAGGACGAGGTCAGTCTCCTGCTTTTCAGCAGTCAGGGCATTATTCTGAACGCGTCCCTCGCTACTCCTGCTTCTAACCACGGAAGTGGGGATAATGACCCCTTACTCAGGGTGTGGGGGTGAGCTGGGCCACAGCCGAGGCCACAGCTTCCCCACACACACTCTGAAAGACAGGAACATTTCTCCTTTAAGAATCTTACTGTTGGAACTCAGAAACGTTCGCAGAAGCATTTTAATTATACTTTATTTACAAAAAAATGCTTAAAAAAAAACCCCAAACACCCAAAACTTCATTCTTTTTCAGAGTGACAGAGACAGGTCAAACACACAGATTGTCAGTGCTGCTTCAAGGAAAAGCATTTTACACACCTTAAACAAACAGAGGCTTTGGCGGCAGTGGATTTGGGGGTTTTCTGGTTTTTTAAGTCAAGGCCAAGAAATTTCTAAGCCAACGTGACATTCTCTGAAAGTGTATGCAACTAAAGTTTCAACCCCAAGCAGTAACCCAGTGCTAGAACACAATCTGAATGGGACAAAAAGCCTAGGAACCAACAAAATAAAGTCAGTTATTAGGAATGATATGTAATCATTCAAAGGCCTCTCTTTAAAATGTTTTCAGGTTGTGTTTTGCGACCTTTATGTAGTTTCCAGGCTTCTACATTCCTGTGAATACTTGTCAAAAAAGACTGTCAGGCATCATATTTAGAGAGCTAAAAAGGCCTCTGTCAAACTGACATTGTTCAGCACAATTTGGAAACCAAAGGCCCGCGCCGGGCAGCCCGCAGCTGCTTTGCAGTGCCCCCCCGCAGCCAGAGGAGAGCCGCGGTGGGACAGGACGGGGTGGGCTCAAACCACTGCCCACCCAGCTGAAGCAGAGCTCAAGCCCAGACAACCCTGTGGGCTCACAGTTAATTAGAAGAACACTGCCAGGACACATATCAAACGCAAAGCTGATACAAAGTCTGAGATCAGGGCACTAAGTGTTTCAAAATACGCAGAGAGAGTTGAATCAATTAGAATACTTCCTTCATAAACCTTGTCCTTACTGGCATTCTCTGGGCTTGAGATCAGCCCATAAAATAAAGAGGCAAAACCTCTTCAAATGTCAAGTCTTAACGTAGTCTGTACATTGCTGACATGCACAAAGGAGAACTTGTTTTTCCTACTTTCAGGCGTAGTTTCAAAGTTGAGCTATATCCTCAAAATCAGCCCCACAGTGCTTCATGAACAGCACGCCCATCCTCCCCAAGCTGGAAATGAGTGATACGCTGCACAGAGCACAGACCAGAAACCAGAAACATTGCGTATCAATACAGTAAGTTATATAGGTATCCTACTGTTCATTATTCCTTTGCCAAGGTGCCCTCTTTCCACTATGTAGAGTTCACCACAGATGCCACTGAGAAGCACTGACACTTAGATATACCAACGTTGACTAAAATAGCCAGGTTAGACATGCAAGAATTAATATTTACACGTCTTAAGTGGGACCACATTCTGAACACCAGCAAGACAAGCTCATACATGCAGACCATGTCAACACGGTGCCTTTCAGAGAGGCACACACAGCTCAGAGGAAGTCAGACAGACACTTTGATGTGGCTCTCCACAAGAAGTAACCAGCACATCTCCCCAGCAGAGCCAATTACACCAACAAAGGACCTTTTTAATTTAGCAATGCTGCTTCCAGGGCTCAAGACAGTTCACCTGAAGCTGAGTGTTCAGGGCCAGGGTTCACTGAGCAGAAGCAGAACTGGCTGGCAAACAATTTCCTGTAAATTATACAAGTGTCTGAAGCAAGACAGGATATTCAGCTCAATGCCGCTCTGAAGCTTCTCAATTTCCTTCAGCATGTCCGAGCTCAGCAACCAGCACCCCAGCTATTCAGCCCGAAAGTGGAGAAAAGGGTGCACTCACCTGCTTTCGTTATCCAGAAACACAGAACTACTGCTTTTCCCAAGGGCTTCACTAATGGGAGAGAGGCAGAAGGGGGAAGAGAAGGCATCAGAATCAGAGTCAAAAGTACTGTCCCTGCTCACGTCATCAGCAGACAGCTCCAAGGAGCCCTCGTCCTCCCCCAGCTCCGGCCTGCAGTCCAGACCTTCCTCTGTCCCCTCCACCGACAGCTCCAACCTGTTCTGCTCCTCCTGAGAACTGACAGTCGATAGGATTCCTGAGTCACTGCGGGCAGGCTGGGGGGACCGGCGGGTGCCGTCTGCTGCGGGGCAGCACTGGGAGAGCTTCTCCCCTTCCGAAGAGGGGGAGCTGATATAAGCCACATCTTTCACAAGCTGTGACACAGTCAAGATGTCTTCTCCTTTCAGGATCACTGCCCCTCTCTGCTCGGTGGGGGAAGCCTGCTGGACAATGCCGAAACCCTGAGTGTGGCGGCCACGTTTGCGGGGAGCTTTACGGACAGGGGAGCTCTCAGGAGTGATATAGCGCAGGGCTTCTTCATCCTGCCTCTGAATGCGGGAGTTTGGCACCCAGGCAAGGATAAGCGTGGTTCCCAGTAGCTCATCTTTCTCCATGTACAAGCACAAATAGCCTTTGAGAAAGCAAAGGAGCCATCAGTTATGACACAGATTTATTCTAAGGAAACTGTGTAAGCCTGAAATTTGCCCTTCTCTGTCTCCCCCCACTTCACCACCATTACACATGGGCAAAACAAACCCTTTTACCAGGAGAGAATTCTGCCAAATGAATTGTGGCGTGCTCAGCATTACTCAGTATTTACAGATAACTTCAATTCTGCATATGGCTTTGAATAGTCTAAATTCCCTCTGCCCGAAGTGGACATAGAAATGTCATGCAAATACTTCAACTTCCTGGACGGATTACTAATCAAGAGTAAATGATGAAATATGTTGCCACATGAAAAGCTTCTACTGTTTGTAAGTTAAACAATTTCAAGTGACAGCTAAACATTTCTTTCTCAAGTACATTTACCTTAGCGTAGATAAAGGGCTACAATTTTCATGGAAAGCCAACAGAAAAAAAAGTCACGCACACAAAAAGGGAAGCGTGGGTCAACGTTCACAGAGTAATTAGTTTTGTGAATCTAAGCCAGTAGCCACAGCTTTCTGATGAAAACATGAAAGAGCGCAGTAACAGATGAGAATAAAGGGACAGAGCAGTATTTGTCTTCATTTACTCCAGTGCATGCAGCCACAGTCAGGTTTTCCTTCTTTTCCCTTTACCAAGGGTTGTCGAGGCCACTCTAGCAATGACAGTTACGAGATGATACTTGGCTTTCCTGAACAATACACATATTTGAAAGAGCAACAGAAGTTACTGTCCTCAAATGACAACTGTCCATCTTCTGGCAATACAAAAGGACTTACTAAACCAGGTAAATCTACAGTAGACCAGAAGAGAAAGGAGAAATATCATCAATCTTCCTACTAAAAGAAAAGCTGACGGATCAGCTTGTGGATGGCTTTCCTTAGTCTTCCGTAAGACAGCCTTGCCCTGTCCCCCACTGGCACCTCTTCATTCTTTACAGCCCAAGATGTAGAATTTGATACAAACGCACACCCCAGGAGAGAGAAAAAGAGTGAGTGAGCAGTGTCTGCAACACCCTGTCACCTGGATGATGCTCCCCGATGCCTTGCAGCAGCTCAGGTGGGTGAACACAGACATTGTTCTTCGAGTAGATAATCTCCCCATCAAGTGTGGAAGATGAACTGCTGCCACTACCAGGATTCAAGGTCAGGAGGTCAGAAGCTTTTGAAGAGGCACGTCGGAGGAGTCGCCCCAGAGACATCGCCAAGGAAATGTTTCCATTATCTGTCAGCTTTAATCAGGAGCCAAATTCAGAAGATCTGCCAAGAAGGAGGAAACAATAGTGTTAGAACAAACGTAATGACAGCACAGCACGTGCCTCGGCTGTCTGAGAAGGAACAGGTCTCCCATCAACTGCTGCATCTATCCTACAACTCAAGCAAGAGCCTCCAAATGCTCTGGATCTGTAACATCACCTCTATGTTTTAAAGATGCTGAAGTACAGAATCCCGGGATGTTTTTCTCTGCAACGAAGAAATATGGAGGCAGCAAAAAACCACATTTCAATAGTTACTGTGGGGAGAAAACAGAAAAGTGATGCTTGTCACTGAAAATTGCCCATTAAGGGAATAGCTCAGTGATGCAGAGCTGCCCAATGTATCACTGTCCTGGGGACGTCAAAGAGAGTCAGAGTAGACCCTGGAGGACTCCTTCAGCACGGAAAAACTGCTGAGACCATCACATTAAACAAGGGGCTGCTGCTTCATCTGCAGTAACCACTGATCTCCAAAAAAAGTATTAATCAAAACAAGTTTATCTTGTGCTTACCAATTTTTGGCATAATCCTGCTGTGCATTTGAGGTTTTTGGATTGGGGTTTTGTTTTGTTTCGGTTTTTTGAGCAGTGATGGTTAAATAGAGCTTTTTCAGGGATAAGTGGCAAGAGACCCATGTTCGGCAGAGTGGGCAGACTCCAACAGCGGAGTATGGCATGCCAACTCAAGGCAAACATTTCATCTATCAGTAGGTAACTTCAGCTAAACTGTGGAGTATGATCCCCAACTAAACACCATGTAAGCACTGTACTCAAATGAGACGTACTTCTCATCGGGGCTGTTGATGAGGAGCTCTACAGAGAATCCAGAAGGGTCACCCAAGCTATGAACTATGTAGCAGACAGATGAGGAAGATGTGTTGAAACAGCAAGTGGGTCTTGCACAAAGCAATCCCACAGATAGCCCAACACATTTCAACGCAGGGCAGGCTCTACCGGCTGCTGCCATCCCTAGCTGGGAAGCAGACCATCAGAGGCACTGGAGTTTCTGTTCTGCCAAAAGTACACGAGGAAAGGAAACCTCTACTTGTGTTCCTTTGTATTTACACGGCCTTACCAGCTTGTGAACAGGCCAGTCTGACCCAGCACGCACCACACATCACCACGGTGCCAGGTCCAAGGGCAGCGTGTGGACAGATCAGCTCAGTGCGTTCCTTGTGACAAGTCCCGCACCACGCTCTGCAGAGCACGCAACAGGGTTAGCCAGAAATAAAGAGAAAAGCAGACAGGCCCTGACTTGTACCGTCAGGGCCACTGTATGCAGGAAACATTTAGGGGCCTAAAGCAAGCGTTGTCAAACACTGAATAGCTCTGACTTCTTTAATTACAGTTCTAATGGTATCTCCAGACAAATGAGGAAGCAAGAAGACAGAAAGGGCCAACAGAAACCAGTGTTTCTCAAAAAGCAGAGTGAAAGCTGCAGGGAAGGAGAATAGCTGTCCTGATTCCGACAGATTTGTACATACAGAAGACTGCAAGTGAGACTGCCAAGTAGTTGACAGAGCCTTCATTAAAGGACAAACTATTGGTTTAACTGGCAATCACTAGATTTGTCAGCTTGAATCACGGCATAAGCAGTTTCTGCATTTCAGTCTTTTCTCGAACTTGACGGAGAAGCCTCAACTCTGCTATGTACTGTGCCCAGCAAGTGTTTAGGATAAGACAATTACTTTGCAAGTCCTTCGCACTCGTGTCTCCTTCTAGCATCAAACACAACACATATCTTCATGTCTCAGCCCCAAAAACCAAACACCAATGGAGCCGTATGCTCATTCTTGCCCAGATCGCCAAAAACCACGGTACCGTTTCCGGCTCTGGGTAACATCTTGGAGAAAGTCATTTGCCTCAACCACACTTAAAGAGCAAGTCACCTTTCCTCTCACTGCACCCCGCAAGAACACAGACAGTAAATTCTGCAGCAACTCCTCCTTCCCACCACCAAGTCACAACACACCATTGCAACGCAGTGTTGAGGGAGTCCGAAGCAGTGATGTAGAGCAACCTGCACGGCATCAGAGGCCCTGAGCCTCCGGCCCACCTGAAGAGGGTCATCTGTTACCACAACATTTTGTAGGCAGCACAGTCTGCTCAGCTATGCCCTGTTGCTGTCAAGACTGAAAGCAGCCTGGATATCCAGACCTTTAGCTATGTCAGCGATTTCATCAGAACTCTACAAGCCCTGAACCTGCATACGCAAAGGAGGAAGGTGGTACCAGGTGGCTACAGCTGTTGACCAGGGAATGCTTCCTCAGAAAACACGGGTGAGCTTTTCCTACTAAGGACAGCAGATGGAGATGCACATATGAAACAAGAGCTTGTGTAGTGTCCTACTGCCACACTCCAGCAGCTCTCAGGAACGCAGGCAGAGGTGCAGGACTTCTCTGCCAACAGAGGCAACATTTAATTAGCTTTTACCTAGCAGAGAAAGAACAAAGCCACAGGTAAGAGATCAAAAGCTGCTCCCTGGAAAGCAGGAGGAATTTAAAGGGAAATATTGCTTTGATCCTGCAGAACACCTGTTGCTTCAGCAGTGCCTTGATGTGCAGGTGGACGGTGCTGCAAGTACGCACACGCATACACAGGCTGGGAAGAGGAAACAAAAATAAGACAGATGAAGAATATGGTGTCCTGCCAGCACAGAAATTTAGTCTGTTGCATTTGTCTTGCAGAAGAACTATGCATCAGAAATCAAAGAGAGTCCACTACGATGCTGCAAACAAATAGCCACATATACTGGGATATATATCTCTCATCAGCAAGATTCAAATGAATCCTTTCATCATTGCCACAGGCTAGGGAATTCTGTGGAGCTTTGGTTGCAGCATTAAAGAAAAACAGATGCAAGTCACTGGACAGTTTCAAGGAGAGTGACAAGAGTGATCTGAAAAGAGATTGCCAAAGGAAGATTAAAGAAAGGGAAATGCATTAAAAGTCTTTGTATGTGTGAACTGTCACTGCCAAAAAAGGGAAGAGCTGTCTATGGAGGACAGGAGAAGTAGTAGGGCAACTGAACTGTGGCAAGGAATATCTACTTTAGTCATTCTAACAGCAGAAGCACCAGAATAAGGCAACCTCAAAAGGCTATTTCCATCACTGGGGGGTTTCAAAGACAGGCTGCAGAAATAGCTAGGCAGTCGGTCCCAGTTAGGAGCAGATGATGGACTGGACCTCTGAAGGTCATCTAGTCTACTTGTACAATCCCAGAAGTCTCTGAAACACAGCTTGTGAATGTGCCTCTCCTTCCTAAAAGACAGGAGTTCATACGACACAAACGGGCAAATAACAAAGAGACAAATCTGCAGGGTTTGCTCTGTTCTCAGCCCGGTTCTGTGTGGGACAACATCTGCACACACAGTCCATGGAGCCTGGGTCACGAGGAGAAGCAGGTATTGCTGTTGCCTCTTGTGTGAGCTTGGGAAGGTGCGCGGGAACTGTCCTACAGCTAAGTCAGCATTAAATTAGCACCATTCAAAAAAAAAGTATGCACTTTTCTTATTAATTTTCTATTTATCCCCTGATCTGAAGGGGTTCTTTTCAACATGGCAGAGACAACGCAGCTCTCCAGAAGCTGAAGCACGGAATTAGCTGATAAGCTCTTGCTGACTGCCAATATTTATTAAGCACACATACATTTTCTTCTCCCACACATCAACTGTCGCCACTAAAAATCTTTGCTACAGCTACCGAGTCTATTCGCGCAGACCCTGGCTGCTCTCCCAGTCAATGCCAGCACTTCTCAGCTACACGAGCTCTCACAAACGTGCTGGGGAGCCAACTCCTGAAATCACCCCAGGAGTCTCTTCACAAGAGCCCGACCAGTTCCAGCCAGCAGCATTTCAAATAACACCGGCTGCTTGCCTCCCTCAGAAATGCCCTTCCCTTTCTCACAAACCAATCAACAACAAAATCCTGTTTGGCTTGGCAGATTGCACCCTCACCTTGGCAGACGCTGCTGGACCAAATGTTGCTGCCTCCGGTTGCACAAGATTCCTGTATTCTGGCGCAGGAAGGCAATGCAGGGCTCCTGCACGGGCTGACACACGCTCCAGCACATTATTCCCGGTCTGGGCAGCGCACGCTGACACCAGAGCGGTTCATAACCACGCAAGGCAACAAGGCTTCTCTCACAAATAAGTCTAGCCTATAGAGGCATATGACAGCCTGCGCTTTGGGGTCGGCTTCAGCCAACAAGTCACACCGCTGAGCACTTTGTGCCTGGCAGCGGGTCTTGTGGCTTCACGGGCAAATTTGCTGTGCAGGATTTTAATAGCTTTACAAGCAAAATAAGCCGAGTTACAGGGCTCTTGAAGCAAAACATGAGACTTACAGCATGTCTGGGCACAGAGGAGAAACATGAGCTGTCAAACATTGGCACCAGATTTAAACATGAGATGCCTTAAGTAAGAAAAACACAACAGGCTTCTTTTTCCTTTTTTTGCCCTTAATAGCTTAAATTTGATTTTACATATTTAAGGAGTACAGAGTCACTGCACCTGGTAGGTCTCAAACACCGCAGAAGTCCCTGCCTCCTCGTTCCCTCGGGAAAATCAAATGCCGGGTTTGCATCTCTGATAGCTCAAGCACAGGTTAGAGCACGCTGGAAGGCAGCGCGACCAGAGACAGAGTACAGGAGCCCAGGAGTCAGGACTCACAGCTTCTTTCCAGTCCTCTGACTGGATTTTCTGTGCAACTCTAGCTAGTCACTCACTTGATCTATACTTCTCTATGTATATATGAGAGCCCTTGGAATGACCTCCCCTTTGTATCGCAATACCTCTACATTGGGGTGGGGGGGTGGGGTGGGGGGGAGGAAAGCTTTCAAAACTACTAGCTATTAGCTGGAGCTATTTAAGATGACCTAGCCAAATCAAGGCAAAAAGTTTACCATAGGGAGCCATTCTGAAGTCATCCCATTTCACGGGGAGAATTATGTAGGTCACCACAAAGTCTTTCATTCCTGACCTGCTGGTGCAGCAGTGGCACGCAGAGTACAGAGTAAAGGAAAAGTAACAGCAGTCACCAGCGAAGGCTGAAATCCTGACACTTGCACAACTCCAATTCCAGTCACTTCAGTGGAACAGATTTTGCTCAGACGCATCTCAGCTGAGAAGGTAGAAAAGGGACAGCAGACTAAATACTGCAAGTTTGTGACTCAGAGATAAAAAGGGAAACGAAACGCTGTCATCAGAGCCTGCCTGCTGCTCCCAGCCACACCTGCTTAGGCATAAAAAAGCAAACAAAAAGCTTACCACCCCTCCAGCACTGAAAGTCAAACCACAACACGCACTTTAGTGCTGAGAAATTATTTGTGCCATATGTCCCTCCATCCCAAGATTAAACACCATTTCATATTACTTAACTGCAGTGCTTGTGCAGTAGGTAACACTTCTACGGCTTTTTATTTCCAGTGTCCTGTAGGCGTGGCCTGGTAACACTCACAGTACTAGATCCTTAAATATCAGCAGCTAAAAAATCCCAGGAACCTGGTTTCACAGCTGAATTGATGAACTAATTTCAAAGTCTTTTCTTAATATGACAGACATCAGACCACGTGTCTCTGCCATTCTGGTGCTTTGAAATAGTCTCCAGGGCCGTGCCCCCCTCCCTTCTTGCCTGCTGGACAGAGAAAGCAACCCTCTGCCCCATCCCGGCTCCCCAGCCTTACGCCACCACACAGCAAGACGTACAGAACAAACCCAGATATTCATCACATCCAGCGCAAGCTCAGAGAAGCAGCTTTCAGAGACTCCTCTGCTTCTAGCCAAGTTATCACCAGAACGAGAAGGAGCTCCTCTAAGCCTACAAACCTAAAGCAGGCTTCTACAAAAGCAGCAGCAAGCCCGAGATCTTCACCCTGAGCTGTCCTGGACTTAACATGTCTACTATTTTCTCTTACAAGATCTTTCATTTTTATTACTTCCTATTCAGCATGGCAGCTAAAAACATAACACCTTTGCAAGACAAGCTACGGGTTCGAGAACAGAAAAGACGGGCAAACCTCAGACAGGAAGAGCCAGAGTTATTTTACAGACCGTCAGCGACACAGCGAGCAATATATCAACATGTAATCCCTGCCCTGGCGTGCCTGAAGGCCATACATCAAATAATTGCCAGGGATCCCAACCATCCATCTTCACGTCTCCGTGGATAACAGAACTCAGCAAACGAAGAGGTAGCGATCGGGGTAATTTGAGAGAAGACCACCTCCCCAAAGAAAAGGAAGTGATAAAAATACCCCAAGCCGTACGGAGCCACTCCAAAATAGCAGAAGGTAAAGTTAAAGAACTATTTCGCATTCCGCTTTGTGCCAGCCCCGAGCCGGCAGCACACACCGACCGCCCCGGGGGCTCCCAAGGCGGCGGCGGCGGCGGGCGGGGGGCGTAGGAAGGGAAGACAAAGAGTGGGACAATAAAATGGATGCATCAGCAGGGTGCCGGGCAGGATACCCCGTTCCCGTCCCC
>JAVKLA010000002.1:37754923-37768352 GCA_034782735.1 Sagittarius serpentarius | reverse complement strand
GTGCTCCTGTGGCCAGCCCGCAGGCGGCGGGCCCCGGGGGGCCGGCCGCTGGGCTGGTACTCACTGTCTCTCTCCTGTGGGACGCTCTGGTTGTAGGCACAGGCCAGCCCCAGCACCATGGAGGAGGCCCCCGGTGCCGCAGCAGAGGGATCTGGGGTGGAATTCGGCTCCGCTGAGCGGGATATAATCAGAGTTCCGTCGCATTTTGCTATGGAGGTTATTTCCTTTGAAACGTTAACCGGGCAGCGTGTTCCTTACAGAGCGACATCTTTGTGGAAGCAGTTTCAACAGGGAGAAGTAAAAGAGGGAGCAATTATTGCAGTCTTGCCCTGCATATAAAAAAAAGCCACTAGCCAGTAAATTTCATTACAGTCCTGTGTGTCAGCAGCATCTTGAACTATGTGTTTCTCACTCAGTTCTTAGATAGCACATTTCTGCTGTAGACACTTTAAAAAGGAAGTTATCCACAATTTATAGGTGCACATACTTGGGCTCTTTTTTTGAGGTTCGTTGGTGAAAAGTTTTTTTTTCTTCCATTGGTATTGCACAATACTTGAATTTGGCAAATGATGGTATGGGATAAAACAGTGTCTTTTTAAAAAGAAAGAAAGAAGATAACAATTTGGCTATATGTAGTGCAAGCTGGAAAACTTTCTTTAATAAATCCCTAAGGGCTTTTTTTTTTAGTAGATGTGAGCTAGAAACACATGAAATTAAAAGTGGTGTGTAGAACTTTTGTCAGGATCATACTATCTTAATGCTAGCTGGGTGACCATTTTTGCAAATGAGATTAAACTTCTAAATTAAACTTCTGTGCCCTGTGACAAAAAGCAGTTGTTATGATACCGTAGCATTAACATTAAACAAAATACCCAACCCATTACAATGCTGTTCTGCTTTTTGTCTGTGTTGTACACTAGGCAATAGAGGCAGAGAAGGGGAACGACAATGAAGAGGAAGAGTCTGTTCCTCTGGAGGACCAAGAAGAGATGTTTCTCCCAGCAGAAAGAGGAGTCTATGGAGCTACAGAGCCGTTTGTTTGTTCTGCAGAAGTGAGGCACTATAATAATATATATAATCTTATTCACAGAATGCATGACCAGTATTTGTAACTTTAAATTCTCCTGGTGCGGTTTCATTGCTGCAAATGCAAACTCAATCAGAATTGGAACAGAGAGAAGCTAATTGGTCAAGCACAAAGTATACAAAAACTCCGACAAGACTGGAGAGGTTCCTTTGTTGTGCTGTGTGTGCGTAACATTTTTTTTATCAGGAGTGACACAGCTTTGCCAGTATATCTGTGCACTAATTTTAGAACAAGGCCCTCTTGTTGATTCTTTGTCTGCATTGTTCATGTCTCATGATGACAAAAATAAGCAGATTTTTAGGAGCAAATAGAATTAGATTGAAGAGCTGTTTCAGGTGATGGATTTTATGTTTCAGGAAAAATCTCCTGAGACTTTCTTGGACAAACTAACATTAGACAGTTGTTCTCCTGAACTGGGTGACATGGAGCAGCCAATAACAGACAGAGGAAACCCTTCCCATACGTCTTCAGGAGCTCCTCTGCAGGCATCTGCATTGTCAGTGGAGTTGAACGGCTGCACAGAGTCAGGTATCATTCAGTTCCTTATTAACAGTACAATACTCAACACTATTTGTCAAGCACAGTTTCTAGTTTTCTCCCTTTCCGATCATTGTTAATCCAACTGTAGGCATAATACTATGAAATCTAAGCCTTTATCTTTATCTTTCTTTTTTTGGGGGGGGTGGGGTCCAGGTAACATTGGAGAACCCATTTCTCTCTATTCAGAATCTGCCTTTGAGCAATTCAGTCAGCTCACTAGCGGGCATGGTGACCAAAGACAGGAAAAGGAACACCAGTGGCATAGAGCTGAGGAACATGAAATAAGCAGAAGTGAAGAAACTGCAGAAGAAACAGAACTGGTTGTCTTGGATCCAGAACATGTGAGAAGTCCTCAGATCTTGTCATTCTTCTTTGCAGACTTGATATTTTTATTTGTATAAAACGTGTGAGGTAAATTGTAAGCAGTGGCTTAGCTATATGCGAAAACTACATGTTTAAAAATTGCTTTTGCAAAAGTACTAACTCCTGAATGTGTCTGCTCCCTCGATATTAACCCCAAAGTTGCAGGTTCAAACATGAACAATGTAGTGGGCAAATCTGATACTCTTCAGTACCCCTGACAGCGTTGCAGCGAGAGTGAGTGGATGGGTTCTCAGATGTAGCTCTTCCTATATGTTTCTGAGTTTCAAATATTCTCAGCAGTCTGATGTCAACAAATACACACTATATAAGTCTTCTCACTTGTTACAGTGAGTGTAGCTAAAATAAGAATGCAAGTGTCTATGGCAGAAAATAAGATGTTTTATTTAATAGCGGGGGTAGCAGTAAGCTTTCTTCATAATTTATTTACACAAATATGTTAAAGTTTATCAACGTCATACTTCTTTACAGCCTCTAATGAGAAGATTCCAGGCTGCCCTGAAGAGTTACCTTACTAAGCAGATGGAAAAAGTGAACCTAGAGCTTCAGGAACTGGTATAGGGCATTCTTCCTTTGCCTTCCCACAGCAGCCCATCCCTGTCCAAGCTGGAGTGAGAGACCTGATTTCCTCTTGTGTTTGCAGAGGACAGCAGCGAAGAAGGGCAAAATACAGAGAGAAGAGCTTGGGGTGATTCTTTATGGAGCGCAGCAGCAGCTGGCCCGTCTGCAGATGGAACTGGAGAAGAGCCGTGACCGCCATTCTCAGACGGCTGCAGTGCGTCGGCAGCTGGAAGAGGAACTGGAGGGCCTCAGGCTTGCTTACAAGAAAATGCGTCAGAACACACATGATGAACGCAAGAAAGGTGACTGAGGCAGTCCTTGCAATATTTCCTAATTCTAGTACTATGTGGAGAAAGGAATTTGTGTGTAAGTCTAACATTGGATTGAAAAATACAGTAAAGTTAATCAGGAATAATGCGCTCATTGAAAATTTTCATAGATATTCCTAGTTGCCATATAAGTTCTATTGTTTCTAAGACCTTGTTGATACATCGTACTTCTAAGAAGGTCTTTAGGACTACAACTAAAACTCTTCCTGGCAGGCAGGCTGTTCTGTCACTTAGCAGGAAGAAAACTCCCATCAGTCTGTTATGTTTGCCTGTGTCTCTGAGTGTGATGAGATTGCAAAGGTCGTAGGTCATCAGGGGCATCCAGGAGTATGAGAGCAGCATGCACGTGGCAGCCTATTCCAGCCAAAGAAATGGACTTCACGCATTCTTTTTGGGTGGCAGGCATTTGGATAGGAAACAGTAAAACAATTGCAATGGCAAGGGCAGCTAAGCATCAAAATAAATTGCCTAGAAAGTTTTTGTAGGTTATTGAAAAAAGTAGAGAAGCGTTCAACAGACTGAGAAAGAGACAGTTCTGTATTGGGGCAGAAGAGTTGATTCACAGCTTCCTGAGGCTCTTTGATTTCCTGAGATTCAGTGTGCTGGGAATCAAGGAAGTGCTTACCAGGATTTTTAGCTTTGCTTGTGGAGCTATATTCCAAAGCTGATGTAAATTCTTATTTCAGGGAGGGCTGCTTTAGCTGCTTTGTATGTGGTTTTTGCTTTGAGTGCTTCTATATTTCTTACACTTCAAGCAGAGATAAAAGGGAATCCTACAAACATACTTCTCTAAATATTTTTCCTCCTGCCTCCCCAGTTTCTGCAATGCAGACCCAGGTTGAAAACCTGGCCTTGCATCTCTTCTACATGCAGAATATGGACCAGGATATGCGTCATAATATTTTACTAATGAAACAGTCGACAAAGAAGGCTGAGGCAGAGAAGGCCCAGGCTGAGGTGGAGAAGAAAAAACAGGTATGAAGTAAAACTGTCTTCTCTAAAATAAATAAATAAATAAATACAGATGACAGTTAGTGGTGAGTCTCGGAGGACGTGCTGCCTTGTCAGAAGGAAGGCTATAGTGACTGCATCATGGAAGATGTGTGGGGGTATTTTTCCCAAATAACTGGGAACACCCCCCCCCCCCAAAAGCAAAACAAAACCAAAACCCCAGGCTTTTCTAAAAATGAGAAGAGTCCCCACCACCAAGATGGGCATGTACTGCCCAAAGGTTTTTGACAGGCCTTATAATAGTAAATCACTCTTCACTCAAGCAAACGGGGTGTGGGGGCAGAAAGATATTTAGTGAAGAAGTGTCATATGTTCAAGTCTGGAAAATTATTCTGGGCCGCAGTGAGTTTCACAATGAAAAGCGAACCGTGGAAATGAACTGAGCCGGTTGGTGTGCTGGAGCTCCCTCTGCTGCCTCCTGCTTGCAACAGGACACAAACTGATTGTTATTAATGCAGAATTGCATGCAAACAGTTGAAATCAAATGGATTTAGATGTTTTTTAACAAAGGGTTTTAAAACATAAATTATTAAGATTCCCAGCTGCTGGAGCGGTAACACAATATAATCCACGCTGACAGGAATGAATGCTGCTTCAGATCCGAAGTATCAATTTACTACTGCAAATGGGATAATAAAAAATCAGCAAAGAAGGTTTCATTCTCTTGAAAGTTGTCACTGCTACATTCCTGAGTCATTTGTATATGAATGGGAAAGTTTCAGCAGGAATCAAATCTAATCCAGTTGCCAATTTAATTCCTTTTCTAGCCTATGTTATTGTAGAATATAGTTGATTAAGACTGAGATTATATTACTCATCCTGAACTGTTTGGCTCTGACTCTTTAGGATCTTCTACTAGACCGCTTAACAAGAAAAGTCTACGACCTACAAGAGCAGATTGCGCTGTTTGAAGCTCAGTTTGTGGCTCAGGCAGAGGACACAAAAGTAACGCGGCAAGCAGTAAATGAGGTAGGAGGGTGCTTTTTTCACTTCTGGTTAATATTTCCCTCTGGAAGGACTGACCGCTTTGGCTCATGCTCACATGGTATGTACAGTGTAGGCCAGAGCTGTATGGCTTGTTCCTGTTTGGAAGAATGAAGGCTTTTTTTTTTTGTTCCTTTGTCCTTAAGAATTGCCTGTAAATCATTTCTTCCCTCACCTTCTCAGCATTTTTTTTCTTGCAGACCTATGCTCTGTGGTTTGGTGTGACAATAAACCAGACACGTGTTAGTTGAAGGTGTTCCTGCTGAGCATATTATGAACAGAAAAAAAAAATTTGCATTGTAACATGAGTTTGCTTTTTCAACACAGTATAGATTCATCCTGTCTACCAACTCTCTCTTCCCTAGGCTTGTATGGAGGTACAGGCTGTTAACATGGAGAAAAAGCGATTGATGAACCACTGGAATAGCAGCTTGGCTGGAATGAAGCAAAGAGATGAGGCCTATATTGCCACACAAGAGTTGCTGAGGTACGGTATGGTATCTGAAAACAGTCCCAGGAGAGACCTCAAATATGTTGGACAGGAGGGACTCTGAAAGGGACAGTATGTCTTCTGTCAGGTTTATGACTGTATGTGCAGGATATGTCAGGCAGAATAAGTTTGCTGCTGTAAAGCATGTAATAAGGTTAAAGGATAAGAAGCACAGTTCTTTGTTACTATTTTCTTTATCCAAAACACAACTCTTCCTTGAAATGTGTGGGGTTTTTAAAGCTGTTTATTTCTTTAAGAGTTCCTTCACCTTTGCAACATCTCTCAATCCAAAGAGCTAGACATCAAGAAGGATTTATCTATCACTTTTGGTTAGGATTTTGTGATGCCTTTAGACATCTTCATGAAAACCTTCCTATTGTTGCCAAAGGAAGTTTTTATTTGGTCTGGAGTCTTAAAGCTTGACTGATTCTCTGAGAACAAACAATATGCTTTTATATGGTGGCATCCTGGTAAGAAATGGGGGGGTGGGGACAGGACTGAAAGAAGGAATTAATTTTCCTGCGTACATTTCCTTTTAAATCTTAATGTCGCCATCCATCTTCTGATGACTCTGCACTGTCACAGCAGACTAGCCTTTAGAAAGACCCTCCTTCTTGGTCAGTTGTTGCTGAAATAGCATGTTTGAAAAGAGGAATTTGTAGATGACCGTTCAGCACATGAATCGATCCCTGTGACTTTCCATCCTCTTTGCTGCTCCAGCAAGTACAGACATGACCTCAAATCCTTAGAAACAGACATCCATGGCTGTGGAAAGTCGATCAGGAAAGAGGAGGAGAAGAATGAGTTGCTTGTCACCATCCTGAGCCGTTCACAGAACGATGCCAACACGACAAAGAAGCTGATTGCCCGGTGCCTTTCAAGGCAGGAGGCCTTGAAGGTTGAATTTGGCACCTACGCTCGCATTCTCCATGAGACAGAGCAGGCCCTCAACAGGACCAAGATGGTGAGAATAGTTGCTTGGAAGAAGAATCCTTTCAAATCAGACATGGATATTTAATCCTCTTCCCTGAACAGCTGTAGTGATCCTGTCTGTGTCTTCTCTACTTTTTAGGATCAAGCTGCTCGTCTGAATGAGTTGCTGTCCATCGGTAAGGATATAGAGAAAGGAACTGATGCCAAAGAGCAGATGGAGAATGAAATCATGGCAAAGCTTCAGGACCAGACGATGTCCAGCAGAGCCACAAAGCACTTCTCACAGCTGGCTGCAAAACTTCGTAGGAGAAAAACAGATCTGGTATGGTATCCCTTCCAGTTGGGAGGGCAGGGGAAGGAAACCGCCTAGAGCAGTGTTTCTCAAGAGTGTTTTGTCAGTGTCTTCATTCTGGTTTTCAGGTCTGCAATTGAAGATCTGCTGAGTTTGCAACTCGAGTTTGGTTCTTCCCGTGATCTTATTGCAGGATTCTGGTGTATGCAAGAGAGTTTGGCCAAAAAAGCCTGACACATAACATACTATTCTTTCTTTACTTAAAAAATAAGTTACTATAAAGTATTTCCAGTTCTTATGTACTGGAGAAAGACAGTGGATATGTGGTACTTCTATACTCCATGTTAAACTAGCTTGTATCTCTATACTGCATCACAGAATGTGATACAGGCGTGCTCTCAGTCTCTAAGTGAGGATTGCAGTCCGAGGAACAGTCAAACCAGACCCACAGTTCTTTATGGCATGACAAGTTGCTCTCTTTGGGAGCGTGCAACTGATACAGATAGAAGAACCAGAAGATTCAGGGTAGTATTTATCATACTGAGTTGTGTGGGTTGGCACTGACACAGTGTGCTCACACCTCTGTATTTTCATGGGTTACTTCAGCCTGCTCCTGGCTTTTTTAAATCAAGGGCATGTCTTAAGTAACTGGAAGAGTTACAGGGTTGGCTTCCATTGTGACAAAGGCCCCTCTACCCACCTTTCCGACAGATACATGAACACGTGGATACTCCGCTTTGACTCCTATTAGCATCTGTGTTGCACAGTGCAACAGTGCAGAGACTATGCACTCAAACAAAAGGCATAGCCACGCTTTCTGGCTAGTACAGTTGTTGTTAGGTGAAGGATGCCTTTGTCAGGTATGGTGGAGAAGGTACAATGTAGTCGTGTCCTACTACTGTTAGCCAGGTAGCTAGAGACATCCAGGCAGGGGAGATAATTGCAGAAGTGATGAGTCTGGTCTCTTACAGGGTTTTGGGGTGTTTAGGCTCCTTAACGCTTTTCAACAGCCTTATGGCAGAGGTAAATATTGCTATCTCCTGTCAACAGATGGAGAAACAAAGAGGGTAAGTAACTGGCTTAAAGCTGGTAGCACAGACCTGGGAGTAGAATCTAAATCCCCTGATTCCTGTGCTTTGCTAAGTAGGCATTACAAATCAATGCGGTGCTGTTGGTGACAGTAATTTGTTTTCTGTCTGTTGATATTCCTAGGGGCTGCATTTTTCCAAGGTTGAGAATGATATGGCCCAGGTTATTCTGAATGCAACTCATACCAACTGCAGGCTGACAATTCTCCAAAAAACACTTTGTGAGCTGGACAAGGAAATAAAAAATATCCATGATCTGATCAGCTGCAGGGAAACTGAGATTGCAAAGTGCAGTCTCCTGACTGAGAACAAGCAAGGGGTCATCAGCCAGTACAACAAGAGGTTGGAGATGATTCTTTCTCAGCAGGGGGTATGTACTGTTATGTTTCAGTCCCAAACTTGATTTTATTCTTTGTGGTGACCACAGATGTTCTGTTCTTGATAAATGTACATGTGTAAGTGTTGGGATAGTGAAAACTTTCAGGCATCAGTATTGTGATTTAAAAGCTGCACTAGTTAATGTAAATGTTTGCATTTGTCAAACAATTCTTAATGCATGCGAAGAGGAGCTGGCATAAGGGAATTGTGAAATGTGGGCGTGCCTAGCGCAGATTTCTGCAGGGAGTTGTCTACACCTGGTGAAAATGTTGAATGACCTCAATATTCTGGGAGTAAATAGGATCTCATTATAAAATCTGCAAAGACTGATGAGGGGAGAATGGAGCAGGCAGAGTGATTTAAGTAGCTTGATGGCTGGCCCCATTTAGACAATACCCAGATCTGTCCCTAGCACTGGGAGCTGCAAGACCTTTGTGGATACCGATGCAAAAATGAGTACTGTGACATACGCTTGGCAAACTTCTGAATGTACCAACTTCCAGATGTACCTGTTGTAAGAGCTTAGGAGGCCCTTTCGCCACAGAGTCTGAGAACCTTTCGGGCTTCTGTCACGTTTATTCCTGTGAGGTCAGGAATGATTAGTCCCACCCAACTTATGGGAAATGGAGGCAGAAGGTAATTAACTGACAGAATAACAGTATAGCTGAAGTATTTAGTAGGCATTCAGCAGTTGGGCTGGCCTTCTGCAACGATGCTATGAACAAGTGCTCCAGCAGCTTCTGCCTCATTTATACCAAACCTTGCCCTCGTACAGGGGCAAGAATTGGGACCACTGGAAATTGAGATCAACAAGCTGACCAAGCAGATAGAAGAATATAACTGTGAGGTGATGACGCTACAGAAGTACTGGCTCAGTCAGCAGAAAGAGCTGGTCACATTAACACACGAACGGGAGGAAAAAGTAGCCTCCTTGGATATGTTAAAGAAACAGATCACAATAATGGAGCAGAAGAAAGTACGCACTGAAAGTAAGTCATTCCCTAACTCTTTCTTAAAGTGCTCATCCATGAATGGAGAAAGAAGGGAGCGAAAGCTTGCAGACGGGTAATGCTAGACCTTCACCAAAGAATGCCCTCAGTGCTCCTGTAACTGTGTGAGCAATGATGCCCATGGCTGCAGTAGTGTACTCTGGGGCTAAGAGTATAGGCACCTTCTGCTGTTTTGCGTGCCGTTATTTCCTTAACCATTGATCTTGCTGTCTTAACAGACACAGTCGAACCCTAAGTGATCATGTCACGTGTTACACTTCTTAAAGCTTGCAAGTAGTTGGTAGGTAAACGTCCCCACCAATGACAGCAGTTTCCTTGGCCAAAATGAACTCTTTTCCACAGTAGTCTCCTTCAAAAACGTATTTGATTTTTGGGCTTGTGGAAAAATGTTTTGGCTGGGTATGTGGGACACAGGTGGCTCCGCATGCCGTGTTGTCTGGTCCAATAGCAGTTTGTCACACCTTGCCTGTATTCAACCCAGTGCTGGTGGGAATTTAAAGATTTCTTTCTGTTCACCTGTAGATGAGATTCAGCAGGAAACAAAAGAACAGAAAGACATTGAACGTCACATGAGGAACATGTCAAATGACTTGATAAAGTTGAATGTGTTGATCAACAAGAACAACAGCAACTTTGAGGAGCTGCAATATGGCAACATTATCACAGAGAATGAGTTTGTACGCTCTCTCAAGGTACACAGGCTTGACATCTCATTTCCAGGTCTCAACCTCCCATGCAGATCAGAGACAAGCAGTGATCCCGTAAATCTTTCTCAGTCTGACAATGTTGTATTGGTTTATGTTTCCCAAATCTAGGCAGCAGAAAAAGAATCAGTTGAGATGCAGGAGAGGCACAGTCAGTTGACTGAGGAGAAGGAAAGACTCCTGAATAGCCTGGTGGAAGCAGAGTAGGTACCAGAGGGATTCTTGCTTTGTGCCACAGTCTTTGAACTTTTGTGTATGTGTCCACGTTACCTTTCTTCTCCAGTCATCACACTGAACTACTGCCAGCAAAAGTGCTTCTGTCCTTGGAGAAGATGAAAGGAGTTTAAGGAGTTTTTGAAACGCAGAAACTGAAAGGTGCTTTAGCCATCTGTGGAACCAGCAAGAGCTGAGACGATGTTGGCTTTAACGATTCCAGCATGCTTGTGCTGGACGCTGCCAAGATCTGTATGGGAAGATTCTGCATGCTATCTCCTCTGCCAGTAACAGAGCGAGTGTGCTGCACTGGGCAATTAATTGGGGTCCATCAGCCCCCTGTCAGTCTGGGGATGCCTGTTTTTACAGTCATCATGCCATTTTCTATATTGCAGAGCTTCCCATCTGTTTTCATGCTGTTCTGTTGCTGCCCTTTTACATGTCCCATATGCAAATTCTTAGTTTCTGCTGAACTATTCAGCTCTGTCTTCAGAATCGATCTCGGGAGTGTGCTGCCACCAATGCACAGAGAGAGCATCCTCTCTGTGGTTTACAAAGGCACTGTTTTCCTTTTCTGTTGAAGGCATCAAATCATGCTATGGGAGAGAAAGATCCAGCTGACAAGAGAGATGCGTGCAGCGGTGGATTCTGAGTCGGGACACGGTGAAATCCAAGCCATGAAAACAGAGATTCATAGGATGCAAGTAAGCCACTGGGAAAGAGGACTGAGGAGGGGAAGCCGCACGCAACATATTCAGCTTTGGAGTTGCTGAAACATAAGGCAGGAGATGAGAATCAGGCTGGAGAAGTATCATCTTCAAGGCCATAGCAGTACTGGAAATCTTACCACCCCGCAGCTAGACTGAATTAAATACATCCAGCATGCATGCACTTTATGCGTTCCTTGTGCACGCCGTGTAATAGGCTGCAGCAGAATCTAGATATACCAGAGAAATCTATTTAAAATGTAATATGTCTGCCACCTTATTCTGTAACCCCAATTTATAAGCAAAGAAATGTTGATTCCTAAATATTGCGTCATCTTAATCACTGGTTAGGGAAGTCTTCTATCTCCTGGCAAAGGAACTCTTCCCTTTCATTCTCAGGATACTTCTGCTCTTCTGCTTTTGCTATTGCTAACGAGTGAAACATTTTGAAGATTACTTTAGATGAGTTGATAATCCAGCCTTCTGCCTTCCAGATCCACACAGGGCAAACCAGGTTTGGATTTAGAGCAAATTTGGCTTGCAGCGCTCACGTGTCACGTATTTATCTGGTGTACGTTGAGGGGATGTGCCACACTTCAGTTAGGTGCCGATCGCAAATATTTGTTAATTTCAGCCTGGTTTGTATCTTGACAAACGGCAGGTCCGCTATGGCCAGCTGATGAAGCAGCAGGAGAAGATGGTTCGTGATATGGAGGCATCTGTTTCTCGTAGAGAGGCGATAGCGGTTCGTGGAGAGGGTCAGAACAAAACAGATAAGAAACGTATCACCAAGAGCGACTTCCACCACAAGAAACAGGAGCTGAGAAAGAAGATCAGCGAAACCCAGAAGGTGAGCAAGTAAAGCAGGGCTGCAAGAGTTCGCGTAGCCTGTATTTGCCTTGTGATGAGCACCAGCACGCACTTAGCACAGACAGACAGAGTGTCTGTACCCACACCCTGCACCTGCACCGGTACAGCACTGCAGAGGGGACAGGCTTAGGAAACTCATTAAAAACAAAAAAAGAACTCTGGGAAGATGGCTGGGAATGCAGCCAAACTGAAGAACCAGAATCTGCCATTTCCTTCTCTTCCATTTACTAGAACGCTGAAGACTGCACCAAAACCATCCTGGAGCTGGAGAGCACCCAAGCGTCCCTTAGTGCCACCTTCTCGGAAAAGCAGCAAGAATTGCGCAGACTGCAGGCTGAGTCCGATGGCCTCGATTTAGACGCAGAATGTCTTCGGAACAAGAAACGATGGGTGAGCGCCTCTGCTTCCTCGCAGCACGTGACCCAAATAGAACCTGCTGCTTTCTTCTGTTGCCAGCTCCCTGTCTCCTTGTCTTGCCACCATCCTGAACTGGGCATGCTTGGCATGTAATTTTAGCAACGCTCTAAGTTAACTGAGCACATTTTGAGGCCTCATAGTGGTCCTGAATTGATGCTGCAGTTGTGCTTTTAGCAAGGCAGCATTCACCTGGAAACACCAGCCTGAAGGACACTGTTTGTATCTTGAAAGTATCTAGTAACAACTACCCTTTGTGACCGCTAGCTGGCTACTCACAGGTAGGTCACAAATTTGAGAGCCAGCTCAAGGTCTTGAATAACCTCCCACAAAGTTTAAGTTGGTGAAACTGTCCTGGCAAGAGTTGCCTTGTATGCGCAGGTATTTCTCTGATTTATGGAATTCTGTGACATCCAACATTTAAAATACTTTTTTCTCTTAGTTGACACGTAGGTGTGGTGCTCAGAGACATGGTGTAGTGGTGGACGTGGCAGTGTTAGGTTTACGGTTGGACTCGATGATCTTAATTCCAGCCTAAATGATTCTATGATTGTACAACCGTACCTCTACAACAGAGGTGGTTTGGCTGTTACACTGGGGACTTCACAGCGCTGTCCTGAAGCCACCCTTCCATTTCAAAATGTGATGGTTACAGCACCTGTGACACGAATCACATCGTTCTCTTAGTCCTTTTCTGTGTGCAGTCTGCTGTCAAAGCAATTCCCGTTGTTGCTTTTCTCAGAACCTTTTGGAGCTTGTGGCCTACCAGACGCGCCAGAAGCACCTGCAGGCGCTGAAGGAAGGGAAGTACTCTCCCCTGTGCCGCACGGAACAAGCCTGGAGAAACGAGCAGCAGAAACTGCAGGACCGGCTCCGGACCATCGATGCCATTGTCCACCGGATCCAGCAGGAACATCCGCAGCACCGAAGGGCTCTCCAGTGGCTCCGTCAGTGCTTGGAGTGCAGGCTCGGCTCCCCGGAAGCCTGACGGAGACACGGACAAAATACGTATAACCCTCCCGTCTTGTTCTTGGAGAGGCTGCAGGCTTTGTAAACAAATAAGTGTTAAAAAAGAAACTTGTGTAGGGTGTAACGTTTATTAAAGATGTAGCACTGCGAAATTTTTTTTGTTTCTTTTTGCATTTCCCTTTCCCTGGCCTGGCTGGAGAAGCGGGGGTGGGGGGGAAGGAGGTGGGGGGCTCGCTGGGCCCACGCTCACAGCTCTAGCCTAGACTTCCCGGCCGGAGGGGCCGCCCGGGCCCCGCTCTCCCACCGCCTTTTCCCCTTCAGCTCCGGCCAGCACCACCGGGCCGGCTCCGGGAAGGGGAAGGCGCCCGCCCGGGGCCGGGGCCGGTCCCGCCCCGCCGTCGGCGGCGTGACGTGAGCCGGGGCCGCCGCGCCTGCTGGGAGGCCGGGACGGCGGGGCCATGCCGGGGC
>JAVKLA010000002.1:37744622-37754823 GCA_034782735.1 Sagittarius serpentarius | reverse complement strand
GGGCGGAGCTGCCCGTGCCCCGGGCTGCGGACGAGGCTGCCGGTCCTGCGCTGGCTCCCGCGCTATTCTCTGGCCTGGCTGCAGCTCGACCTGATCGCTGGCCTGACCGTGGGGCTCACCGTCGTGCCGCAGGCCCTGGCGTACGCCGAGGTGGCCGGGCTGCCTCTCCAGGTGGGTGGCAGTGCCCTGCGGCCGTGGGTGCCCGGGGACGCCCGCTGCCTGCCCGCTGCCTGCCCGCTGCCTGCGGCCGTGGGTGCCCGCTGCCTGCCCGCTGCCTGCCCGCTGCCTGCGGCCTGGCCGAACGGCGGGCAGGGCGAGGAGGGCAGGACGGCCGGCGGCCGAGGGCTGGTCCTGTGCAGCCACCCGTTTTCCAGGGCAGGAAGCCGCAGGCGCCGTGTGTTTGCTCAGGGCTGGCTGCGGGCGCTGGAGGGACCGAGGGCAGCCCAGCCCGCCTCGTCCTGGAGGTCTCTGGCATTGCCCAGCTCCCGGCGTTGTGCCAGTGCTCCTTTTGTCCCCGCGCAGTTCGGCCTCTATTCTTCCTTCGTGGGCTGCTTTGTCTACTGCTTCCTGGGCACCGCCAAGGACGTGACGCTGGGTCCCACCGCCATCATGTCGCTGCTTGTCTCTTCTTACGCGTTCCACAAGCCCGTCTATGCCGTCCTGCTCGCCTTCCTCTCCGGCTGCATCCAGCTGGCCATGGGGCTCCTGCACCTCGGTGAGATGCTCTTGCCATGCATGGTTGTATTTTCAGGATAACGCTGTACATCCTGTAGTTGTTCCCCCGCCCTCCACCCCGTGCTCTCTGGGACGCTGGGGTTGTCCTGCTAACACTTGTGACAGCTCTGTGTGCGTGCAAACACCCTGTGCTCCCCGTCGGGGCCAGCAGCGTGCTTACTGCTGCCCGTCCCATGCAGGTTTCCTTCTGGACTTCATTTCCTGCCCAGTCATTAAAGGGTTTACATCGGCTGCTTCCATCACCATTAGCTTCAACCAGGTCAAGGTAGGCTCTGCTGGTCTGCTCTGGACGCCTTGCCCGCTCTCTCCCGGAGCCAGCCGTGCTGTGGAGCTGGGATGTTTAGCACCGGGCTGGGTAACGTGCTCGGTGCGAGAGGAAGGAGCCCCAAAGGGGGCACAGGTCCCCCCTGCCAGCGGTTCTGGTGGGTCCCTGAGTGCTCTGCTCTGAGCAGACCAAGCCAAATGCACCCTCTGCCTGTGCCCAGCTGGTGGCATTCAGGACACCAGTAAAACCAGGACATTTGTTTTGGTCACTTGCAGGAGGTGCTGGGCGAGTCTCTCGGCACGGTGGGTTTGCAGCGATGGGCGGTGCGGTGGGTTTGCAGCTCCGCTGGTCTCTCGCTGGCCTCTCAGGGGCCTGAGGCCCTCAGGCTCTTCTGGGGCTGCAATGCTTCCTCTGTGGTTAACCAAAATCAGAGACTCCGGCAGATGGTGTCAGGCTGTGCGAGGAACCAGAGGGCCGCTCTTGGCTAACTGCTGCGGTCACAGCGGGGGGCGGCTGCGAAGGTGCTGGGCCCTTGCTGCTGTTCCCGGCGCGGTGCGGGGGGGCGGCAGGGCTGCGCAGGCTGGCCTGGGGCCCCAAACTGAACCCCCACCCGGGAGCTGCACCGTCGTGTGCATGGGATGGGGTGGAGGCATCTCAGGGCCTGGGGACAGGGAAAAAATGGAGCATCTCCGAGCTCTGCCCGCACGGAGCCATGCAGGGAAAGGGCTGTCCCGGCGTGCCTGCGGGAGCACGGGGTGGTCGCTGAGATCTCCCACCAGCAATGCCGACACCGACACCGTACGTGTACCAGGGCCCTGGGCAGGGCTGAGCCCCAGTGCTCCTGGCACCCGGCAGCTCAGGTTGCGCCGGGCTTTCACCAGGCTTTGTCTTCCTGCACAGAACATCCTGGGGCTGCAGGGGATCCCTCGGCAGTTTTTCCTGCAGGTGTATGAGACACTGTGGAGGATCGGGGAGACCAGGTCAGCCCCGTCCCTGCGCCCACCCTGCTCCGTCACGCTGCAGCTGCGGGGTCTCGGGCTCTGCTGCTTCGCTCCGCATCTCTTTGGTCACACCTTAGACCAGTTTCTCGGTCCTTGCCCAGCGCTGCGACACAAGTGCTTGTTCTCAGCCATTTCCGTTTCAGCTGGAAATTTGAAGATGGGGGAGCGTGCGGGCTCCCAAGCTGCTAAAGGGGAAGGGTGGAACATGCTTGTCCTATTTTTTGCTCCCAGTTAGGTACACGAGGATTTTGCCAGCCCAAAGGCACGTCCTTGGGACTGTCTGTGTCGTAAGTCCTCCAGTTTTTTACAGTCCAAGAGGGAGCTCAGGCATCCCCGTGCCCCCTGCCCTCTCCTGTTGGCTGCACCCGTGGCTCGGGGTCGGTGCCGCAGCCTGGGTTTCACACAGAGCACAGTGACACAGGATCAGCTTCATCGCGGCTGGCAGAACACCTCCCTGCCCAGCTGTGAGGGGCAGCAGCGGGAGGGGCAGGAGGCAGATCCTGCCCCACGGATCCTGCCTGTTGCAGGGGACCTTTTCTCTGTTTACGAAGTGCCCGCAAACCCATTAGCATCATACCGCTGGCTGGGGGACACCCCCTCCTCCCGTTCCTGCTGCCCCCCAGGGAGGTGACACATTTTGGCGGTGGTGCGGAGGTGCCGGCAGCGTCCCTGCGAGCTGTGCACCTCTCTGCAGAGCCACGGCACGTGCCCAGGGCACACGCTCTTCCTCCCGCGGGGTTTTGGGGTGCCTCTGCCTGTGCCCCGCAGCATGTTCAGGCTGGCACCAATGTGCCTGTTGCAGGGCTGGGGACGCCGTCCTGGGGCTGGCCTGCCTGGCCGCGCTGGCAGGGCTCCGGGCGATGAAGAGCCGCCTGCCCCGAGCTGCCTGTGCGGAGCCGCTGGCTGCCAGGGTCAGCTACCTGATCGTCTGGACCTCCGCCACGGGTGCGTTGGCCATC
Organism: Sagittarius serpentarius; assembly: GCA_034782735.1. Classification (NCBI taxonomy): domain Eukaryota; kingdom Metazoa; phylum Chordata; class Aves; order Accipitriformes; family Sagittariidae; genus Sagittarius; species Sagittarius serpentarius. The sequence continues at coordinate 37,751,863 of JAVKLA010000002.1, read as the reverse complement.
CCCTGCCCTCTCCCCTCCCACGGCCATCCCTCCTGGGGTCTCGTCTCTTCGGGGCAGGGAAGAGACAGCCTGAAACTGGTAAAGCCCAGGTCGGCAGGAGCTGAGACCCGGAGGTGGGTCGGGGAGGACAAAGTCCCAAGGATGGTCCTGTCGCTGTGCATGCCCCTTCCTAAGGCTTGCAAGACCTTGGCAGCCCGGGTGCCTCGTCCTGCCGTCCCTCCTGCCGCCCTGAGCTCTGGGCAGGTTTTCACGGTTGCTTTCTCCACTGCAGCATGCAACGCCCTCGTAGTCCTGTTTGCTGGCCTGGTTGCTTACTCCTTCCAGGTAATGGGCTCCCAGCCGCTCACGCTCACCGGCAGCATCCCCCAGGGCCTCCCCGCCTTCCGGCTGCCTCGCTTCTCCACGGCTGCACCCAACGGCACCGTCCCCTTCTGGAGCATGGTGGAGGTGGGTGCCGGGCTGGCCGGCGGAGGCTGGGCTCCTCGCAGGCTGCTGTCTCCTTACTCCTGCGTTTGCTGGCTCCCCGCGCAGCGGGAGGAGGCTCTGCTGCGGGGCGACCCTCGTCCCTCGGTGGCACCACTCACCGCGTCCTTCCCTCCCAGGACATGGGGGTCGGGCTGGCCGTGGTCCCGCTCATGGGCCTGCTGGAGACCGTTGCGATTGCCAAGGCTTTTGGTACGGCTGCACCAGGCTCCCACGCCTGCGCTCGCAGAAGGGGTCTCTGCAGGGGGCTTGGGGTGCCAGGGAGGGTGCTGTTCCCACGGGGGCAGTGGGAGGGACTGGACTGCCCGTGCTGAGCCCAGTTCATAGCCTGGGCTGGCAGGAGGGGTCCTGCCGGGTGCTGCTAACCCCCTCCCCTGGCCAGGCAGCTCCCCCGTGCCCGATTGGGTTTTGTGCACAGCTGGAATTTGCACAGGAGCTGAGTGTTGTCTCGGGGTGCTCCTGTGCCCGGGGGGTGGTGGGATGGGGCCCACGGCTGTCCCAGGCACTGCCGGCCCCGCTCCGCACGCGTGGCGGGTTGTGCCCTGCGGAAAGCTTGGGGCAATGGTGCTCATCTCCTTTCAGCCTCGCAGAACGATTACAGGATTGACCCCAACCAGGAGCTGCTGGCTATGGGTAAGAGGCCGCTCGGAGAAGGAGGGCAGGGAGTGGGGATCTGGCCCGAGCACCGCCACGTGTCCCGCAGCCCCTGAGCTACCGGAGATCCCCATCTCAGCAGTTCTACCTTTATCTGAAGTTTTACCTTTCTTAGCTTGCATGCTGTCTCCACCCCAAGCCTTTCTCACAGCTTAGCAATTTCCAGAGCAGCCTGAGCCCAGCTCACACGGCTGGACAGGCTCCGATCCGGCCCCGGGTGCCAGCCTGGGGATGGAGGAGGTGACAACAGGGACACAGACCCATCTCGTGGCCCCGGGCGGTGTCTCCCGTAGCTGCTGCATCCCCTGCCACTCTCCTTCCCCACTGCAGGCTTCGCCAACATCCTGGGCTCCTTCGTCTCATCGTATCCCATCACGGGCAGCTTTGGCCGGTGGGTAGCAGGAGGGGGAGGGGAGCCCCAGCCCACAGGGCGCTCGCTGGGGCTGTGGGGTGAGGGGGCTCTGCAAGATCTTGGGCGGAAGGTTGTGCGGACCCCGGTGGGTCCCTGAGCTCATGTCTTGGTCCCCAGCTGCCCACCTTGGCTGCCGGGCTACGCATGGGACCTGCGCAACCTTCCCTCCCGTCTCACGTGCCCTGGGGTCCCGCTGCAGGCTGGGAGCCACGGGCTGGCTCGTGTTTCTCCCCGGTGGGGTCTGACAGGGTGGGTGGTTTTCCCGGGTGGGGTCTGTGGGCAGCGGGCGGGGGGCAGCTGCCGGCCCTGGCTGGCCCCCGCGCAGCCGGGAACAGCTTGTTGCTTTGCATTTCAGGACAGCGGTGAATGCGCAATCGGGTGTCTGCACCCCCGCGGGAGGGCTCGTCACCGGTAAAGCCCCCGACCCTGCCGTGGGCTGCTCGGCAGGTCCCCGTGCCCAGCACCCACTCCCCCTGGGCACCCTGGGCACCGGGGGCCCCACGGCTCAGGTGCTCCCCATCTCCCGCAGGCACCCTGGTCCTGCTCTCGCTGGCGTACCTCACCTCGCTCTTCTACTACATCCCCAAAGCGGCGCTAGCCGCCGTCATCATCTCGGCTGTGGTCCCCATGTTTGACGCTGGGATCTTCAGGACGCTCTGGCGGGTTAAGAGTGAGGGCACGAGCTGGGGGTGCTCGATCCCCCCGGTGCAACCCGGCTCTGCCTGCAGGGCAGGCGCCGTCCCGGAGGGCCCTGTGGCACGAGGACAAGGCGCAGCCGAGCCTGGGTTGTCTCTCTTGCAGGGCTGGACCTTGTGCCCCTCTGCGTGACGTTCCTGCTCTGCTTCTGGGAGGTCCAGTATGGCATCGTGGCCGGGGTGCTGGTCTCGGGGATTCTCCTGCTCTACTCCATTGCCAGGCCCCCAATAAAGGTGGGCTTCACACCTCCCCTTGGATGCAGCAGGGCCAGCTGGGCTCGCCAGGGAGTGGGGAGCTGGGAGAGGGCTCCCTGAGGGCAGCGGGGTGTTGGGGTGCAGGATGCTTCTGTCCTGCTCCCACCCTGTCCCATGTCCCCAGCCTGCCGTCGGCACAGCACAGGGACCCCTTTCAAAGAGCGCGAGGAAAGGAGTATCCCAGGCGCTGAGCGCAGGAGAGGGAGGCGTTGCTGTCCCTGCTCCTGCTGCCCTGGGCTGTGTGCAGGAGGGGAGTTTCCCTGAGGGATGGGAGCTCCCACGTGTCCCCCTCCAGCCACAAGGACGGGGCTTTGCTTTGTCGCACCGGCAGTTGTCCCTGCCCGGGGAACGTCACAGCCCCGAGCTCCCCGTGACTCGTCCCCCTCCACTGGGGTCTTGTGCAGGTGTCGGAGGGGGACATGCTCCTCGTGCAGCCGGGGAGCAGCCTGCACTTCCCAGCCGTCGAGTGCCTCCGGGATGCCGTGTGCAGCCGTGCTCTGGCAGGTACGGTGCTCCCCGGCCCACCGGCTTGTTCTGGGGACCCGGCTGTAACCTGGTGCCCACCTGGATCGCTTCTGGCAGGGGGGGCAAATGCTGCCCAGACCCGCAGGCTGCGGGTGCAAGCAGCGACAGCACAGCTTCCCTGCGGCAGGGCCCAGCCCCTGGCCGCTGCCGCTCCCCTGAGGCTGTCTCACCCTTTCCAGCCATAGCTCTGGCTCTAAGGGCTGTGTCCCCAGGGCTGATCGTTTCTGGACTCATCAGGGACATGACCGTGTGCTCTTCTTCCAGCAGCGTCTCCACCACGCTCCGTCATCCTGGACTGTTGCCACATCGACAGCATCGATTACACGGTGGTGGTGGGGCTGGCAGAGCTGCAGCGGGAGCTGCGCAAGCACGGCCTGTCCCTGGCTTTCTGCAGCCTGCAGGTACGTGGGACGCAGCCTCGGCTGGCCCCGGGCCGGGTCCTGCTGCCTCTCCCCGTGCCAGGCGTCAGCTCTGCTCCCCAGGGGAGGGTCCGCGCCGAGGGGCTCAGCCCAGCTGCCTTCCCCGCGCGATCTGCGCTGGCTGCTGGCACCTGCCGTGAGGATGCTGCTGCCTCTCTTCTGGCAGCACCTTCAGCACCTCAAGCGCCTTTGTCCCAAAGAGGTGGAGGCGGCGGCATCTGAGCCCAGCTGCGGGATGCGGGGCGGCGGGGAAGGGCTGCATCCTCCGCCCTGGGCTGGCTGGGGGGCTCACAGCCCTGGAGAGGTGGGAAGCGGCCAGCAGCAGGCTCCCCCAGCCCAGGTTTCTCTGCCCCCAGGACCCTGTTCTCCAAGTCCTGCTGTCCGCAGACTTAGAAGGATTCCAGCATTTCCCCCGCAGGGAGGAGGCAGGTGAGGCTCTGGGCTGCCCGGGGTGCTCTCCCAGGGCTGGGGTCCCCCAGGCTGCTGCTGAGCAGGGCTCTGGAAGCCAAATCTGGGAATCTGACCTTTGTCAAGCCCCAAAATGCAGTGCAGGGGGCTGCAGGGGCCTGGCTCCCGGGAAGGCGAGCAGGAGCCCCTCTGGAGAGCAGGGTCACCCTGGCCTCAGGGATTCATGGCGAGCCGCTGTGGTTTAACCCGGCAGGCAGCTAAACACCACACAGCCGTTCGCTTACTCCCCGCCCCCGCCATGGGATGGGGGAGAGAATCGGAAAAAAGGTAAAACTCGTGGGTTGAGATAAAGACAGTTTAATAGGACAGATAAGGAAGGGAAAATTATAATAATGATAAAGGAATATAGAAGTGATGCACGATGCAATTGCTCGACACCTGCTGACCGATGCCCAGCCAGTTCCCGAGCAGCGGGTCGCCACCCCCTGGCCAATTCCCCCCAGTTTTATTGTTCAGCATGATCTCCCGTGGTCTGGGATATCCCTTTGGCCCGTTGGGGTCAGCTGTCCCAGCTGTGTCCCCTCCCAGCTTCTTGTGCACCCCCAGCCTCCTCGCTGGCAGGGCAGCCTGAGAAGCTGAAAAAAGTCCTTGACTTAGGATAAACACTGGTCAGCAACAATTGAAAACATCAGTGTGTCATGAACATTATTCTCATCCTAAATCCAAACCGCAGCACTATACCAGCTACTAGGGAGAAAATTAGCTCTTATCGCAGCTGAAACCAGGACATGAGCCTTGGCTTAACTCTCTGTCCCGCTTCTCCCCCTTCCTGGCTCAGAGCGGTGCGGAGGAGTGGAGCCGGGGGGCAGCGGGGCAGCCGCCTTCGCCAGCCCCAGCGAGAGCTCGCTGCTGCCCGCGGGGCTCATCCAGTGAGTCGAGGAGCCGCCTGGGACCTCCGCAGGGGCAGCGTCACCTTGCCATCTCCTCACCTCCGATCGCGCCGGGGCTGTATGTCCTGTGCCGCGCAGAGCGGTGGCTGTGACACCCGGGTGACATCCGACCAGCACCCTCCACGGGAGCCGCCTGCCCCTGCCGTGCCTCCTGGGCCGCTGGGTGGGATGCCTGTCGGGGCTGGGACCGTCCCCACGTCCCGCGCAGGGGAGGGCAGAGCGGCACCAGCCCAACCCCACACGGGCTGCGCAGGCGGCACGAGGGAAGGGAGCGCTGGCGGAGACGCTGGGACCAGGGCTCCGGCTGGTCCTACACCGGCTCCGCAGCCCCGCCGGAGCTCTGGCACCTCACCGCCGCCTCTGCAGACCAAGGACAGGTGGTCCCTGGAAGGGATTAGCGGGGCAAAACGGTTCCCTATCACACTCGATGGGGAAAAAGCCATCCCTCCTCCAGGCCTTCCCCATCCTTGAAGCTGCTGTCTTTTTTAAATCGGCTGTTTTAATTCTGGAGACTTTTCTTATTCTGGGACATACCGAACTGTGACACAGAGTGTACTCTCATCAAAGCAAGTTTCAGGGATGCTAGCGCTGCCCTCCATGCTGCAGCTCAGCCTCAGGCTGCTGGGAGATAAAAAGTATCAGTGATTTTGCTCCTTACTGATCCCTCTTTCTTTGTGGGGTGTTCTGCCAAACGCTGCCATCGGGCAGGGCTGGGCTGTCCCCCTGCGGGGGCAGCCCCTCGCCCACCTCCCACCAGGCCCCCGAGGGGACGGGCACCGTGACACCAGCTTGTGCTTGCCTTGCTGTGAAATGAGTGCAAAAAGCAATAGTGCTGTCAGGCAGCGGGGCTGGGGGGCCAGGGTTCGGGAGAAAGCAGTTTTCCTGAACTGCCCTTGGCTGACACCTCCGTAAGGCGGGTATAATAAAGCCGTCATTGCAAATGAGTCGGTGTGATCTCTGCCTTCCTTGGGGGAAAGCTTTTTCCTTTTGTGTGGGAGGGAAGAATTAAACTCTAATTTCTGGTTGCTGCTGAGCAGACCAAGGAAAAGAAACTGAAACCAGGCTCAGGCTGCCCAGTTGCTCAGTGCCTGAAGGCACGCTCCGGCACTGCTCCTCCTGCCAAAGGTTTCGCAGGGGCAGCAGTGGTGCCTGGGAGCCACAAAACTGCCAGGGCCGACAGGTCCTGCCGCTGGAGGCTGGAGGAGCGTTTGTTTCTGCAGCGGAGCAGAGCTGGGCAGCAATTACCTCGCTGCACCGGCAGCAGATAAAACATTTGCAGAACTGGAAGGGCACGCATGCCCTCTCTTCCCGTCCATCTGTTTATCTGCCTCCCGAGACAAGGAGCAACCAGCGCAGACAGAACAGATTCGACCCGTTTCTCTTCACGTCGCGTGGCAGCTGGCTGCAGCCCTGCGCTGCGTGAGGTTGTGCTGTGAAGGCGGCTCCGCGCGCCCGGAGAGGAGCTCAGCGAGACCGCGGCCGGAGGGGGCTCAGGTAACCCCCTGCTCGGGGACGCTGGGAGGAGGAAGAGTGGGAAAAGAGAGGGGTAAGGGAGTAAAAAGGGCCGGTTGTGTGTAAATAGCGTGTGTATGCGAACTCGTGCGTGCAAGTGAGCGTGTGAGCGCTAGCGAAGATCAGGCCAGCTCAGTTCCAGTTGGATCCGGGGACGGGGCAACCGCCACATCCCCACTTTTGACTGTTGGATCCAGCATGGTATATTTTCCTCCAATACACTTGCCCTCCCCACCGCTGCTGGCAGGCCCCGTCCTGCATGTCTGTGCCGTCCGGGGGGCACGTGCATTTAACGGAAGGGTGAAACACCCCACGGCCACCCCCAGCACGGACACAGCCCCGCTCCAGCAGCCTGAGGAGCCTGTTCGCGACCATTTGCTGCCTGTGTTAGTGCAGCAGCTCAGAGACCTGGCGGGAAGGAGAAGCGATGGGTTGTGGCCCGAGGGACGTTTCCCTCCAGGCTGGGGGGCGGTGTGGGTGTTGGTACATCTCTACCCCACCAGCCCAAAGTAGAAAAAAGAGGGGCTTTGGAGATCTGGGAGCTGCTGAATCTGGGCTCGGAAGGAAGGGAAGGGGGCTGGGCTCCAGGCCCGTCCCCACCGGCTCTGTCCCGGGCAGCTGGAGCGGGCAGCGGGCATCCAGCTCCGGGCTGGAACTGGCCACCGCATCGAGGCACGGCCTCTCCCAAACCCTCCACAGCGGGCTGGGCTGTCGGAAAGCTCTTGCTGCAGAGGTACCAGGCGAGGTTTGGGGGTCCCGGGGGGGAAGCGGAGCGCCCACCCCCTCCCGCCGGCAGCGGCCCTTTGCTGCGCTTCTCCGGTGCCCGGGAGGATGCCCGCCGGCCGGGCCCGCTCTCGGGCACCGCTGCCGCCGGCAGACGCCCAGGCCCCCGGCGGGGGGGAACGGGGGACCCCGGCCCGGCTCCGGC
>JAVKLA010000002.1:37688482-37737521 GCA_034782735.1 Sagittarius serpentarius | reverse complement strand
ATTGTTTGTCTTCCTGTTGCAGAAGGAAGACACAAAAGAGGAAAAGAAGACCCCAGGTGAGAAGGTGCATGCGGTAACTGAGAAGGGAGGTCAGACCAAAGGACCTGAGGTTGCTAGAAGGGATGATGCTTTAACTGTAAGAGACAGTTGCAAGGACAAACAGCAACAAAGGAACCAGAGACCCATGGATAAGGTTAAAGAAAGGTGAGAACACCAGTGCTGCTCCCCAGCTTTCTTCACTTACCAGGTTTGGTGTGAGGACTAGAGGACTCCTGAGTGAGGCAGGGGGTTAAAGTACTAAGATTAGGTGTGCATGCATCTTTGGATATGTGGATATAGAATTGCCTCAAAACTGAGGCAAACTTTTGCTCATGCAAAAGAAATCCAATGTTTAATCAGGAGTTGCAGCACAGGTCATGTACTGGGTAATGTGGTACACTTGGTACTTGAACCTTTTTGAGTATCTGATGAATAAAAAAAAAATTGCAGTCTTATTTCTTACTCTTAAGAGCAACATGTGCTTCACATATATAACTCTTTAGATTAATGGTGTGAACAGCTGTTTCGATTAGTATAACTTATTTTGCTTAATGTGTATGAGCTGGAAGAGGGATAGAGCATAGCCATTTCAGGTGACTGCTGGGTGGGGTGTTTCTGTTGGCTTACCAATGCAGTGACCCAGATGCAGGTGGCCAGAGCATTTCATGCTGTCTGTAGGAACCCATTTTTCCTTTTTGCACTAGGCTTTATACTAGGCCTGCTACGTAGCATTGGTTTGAGTGAACTGCAGGCAGAGCTTATGGGTCTTGCATCCAGTAAGCTAGCGGCTCAAATCTTGTTTATAATGAGTTGTGCAATTTAAAAAAAAAAAAAAAAGTAGGTATTAGAATTCTTTGTATTTTCCTTCTAATTCTTTCTTGTAGTTCTGTGAGCCGAAGTGATGGTGTTACAGTGTATTTCCATGCAATATTATCCAAAGACTTCAAACTAGACCCCAAGACCCATAAAGTGTTCATCAGGGCTGAAGGCATTTCTCCCTATGTAGACTGGAAGGACAACATTTGTGAGCTGAACTGCACCAAGTAAGTACCCTCGAGTCACACAGTGGCACAGGAGTGTTTTGGCTCTGCAGAACAGCGTGCAATGTGGTACTTCATTTAGTACAGAAGACTGTAGGTGTATGTCCATAGGTGGGTATTGCTACAAAGGGTTTTCATAGTGGAGATAACTACTCTGAAACTTTCATCATGAGAGAATACTCACCATTCCTATTAAAAATGGAGTGATGGATGGAAGAGGAAGCATACAGATCAGCTGATGTGTCCTTTGCCTGCCTTTGTGTTTTGTGTTTCCTAGGCATCTAGGAGAACATGGATACCTCATTGAAGGCGCTGTAACTCTTGCAAAAGAACACGTGAATAAATACATTCCTTACAAATATTGGGTTACCTCTGGTGAAGGGGATTATGAATTTATTTACAAGCGTTCAGTATCAAGTAACTATGTGAATCGCTGCTTATTTATAAGATACAACTTGCTCAGCAATGGAGGTAAGCCTTTCTGACTGGATTTGCATATTGGAACGATCCATGTTTTTTCGGTGGGATGATCTCTAACTTTGTATGGACTAGCATTAGTAACAGACAGCTCTGTCTGAAGCTGGAACTTAATGGGTCAGTGGGTGTATTTCTGTGGACAGCTGAAAGAGTGAAGTTATGCTTAAATATGTGTTTGTTTCTCAAATTACTGTTTTCCTGTGTTCTCATCTGTGTTGCTTATTCTAGAATGGCATCAATATGATGATATTGTGTGTGCAAAGCCTTCTGTAATGAAAAATCTTTGGAAGATACTTTCTCGCAGAAAAAACGACGACGTGGTGGAAGGGAAGATAATAGCTGCAAATATTATGTTAGAAAGTATCTTCAGCATTCTTGGAACCTGGAGTCCCAACAACCTGAGAAACTTCCTCTTCCAGCTGAGACAGTTTTATGTCGTTACAATAGACCCATGTGTACATGATGGCAGGGAAATGCTATGGACAGAGTTAAACTTTGGTAGACAGCAGGTAATCTGCTTTCTTTTAACAGATAGTAGTGAACAGACATAGTCACTAAACACAGAACTTTAATTTCGCTGTTGACCTTGTTGGGTTAATTTTGCTTTTCAGGTGTGACAGACCCAGTGCAGATCATTTTGGGGTGACTGCCACCATCTGCCTTGGGAACTTCAGTCACACCTTTGCAATTAGGTGCTGTTCTGAGTATCCCATATTGGTCAGTGGCAGAGCTCTGATGTAGTGACTTCTTACTTGAGTGGGTTTTGTGTCTGGATATTAATTTCCTAAGCCTGGCCCTTTAGTTTTGCTGCCAGTCACTCTGTCACCAACTTACCTGCATGCGTCTGACTGCAAACCTGCCTTTTTTTTGAGACAAGCTCCTCCTGGTCCAGTTCTAAGCAGTGATGCAGACAGGGCTTCTGGAGTCCTAATTTTCTTACCTGGCATAATTATGAAATATGGCAGAGATGTCATGTCTCTTTTGGGGCTTCGGACCAGTGTCAGGGCTGCTTGTTTCTAACTCTCCGCAGCCTCCCTCCTCCTGGGGATGTGGGAAGGGCCACAAGATGGCATACCCGCCCAGCTCAGCAGAGCCCAAGGGTGTTTCATGTCACTGCTGGTTTTCAGAAGGGTGATTTTGGTATCACCAAGCACCACAGTACTATGGACCCCCTGGACGTGGTTTCAGAGTAGCTTTTGGGGGCTGTGGGTACGGACAGAAATCTCTCTCCCTTTGCTGAGTCCCAACCAAGCCTGAGTCCACTGGGAAGCTGGAGTCTGCTTGTGGTGTGCGATGGTGACAAGGCAGCGTTGGGTGTACAACTGCTCAGCTCACCGGTTCCCTTCCTGAGATCTACCTCGGTCCCTTGACGCTCCCCAGCTCTGCTGGGTGTGGGAGGGTGTAGCAGTAGCTGAGTGGTGGGAGCTGGTAGCACGGGGAGGGGCACCGAACCATCACAGGTACTGGGGTACCACACCTGATGTTGTGGTGGTGGTCAGTACCACGTGTGCTTAGATCCCAGTACCACCATGGTGCCGGGGGGTGTACAGGTCTATCGAGTGTCCTCATGTAACTGGCAGAAGAAAATGTCTTCAGAAGAAAGACTTGTTGGGGAACTAATGCTGTGGTTGGTTTGTTTCTTCCCTTCTTTATCCTAGGTGAATGTTTTGCTGCTAAATTATATGAGGAAAATAGCTCTTCCTTTCCTTGCACCAGAAGGGGCAAAAGCATCACAGGAGGACCTAGTAGTAAAAAGTAAACTAGCTCTAGGGCTCACCATTCTCACAGTAGTTGAAATGCTCCAGCTTCCAGCATTTGCAGGCCATCTGGCTGGCCTGTGTAGCCTCTTGTGCTTGGATAAGGTGTCACAACGAGCCATACTGGATGAGATGCGTCCTATCACGAAGGCTTTTGCAGCAGTTACTAGGTATGTATGTTACTGGAGCACTTACAAGGTAACTAACTGGGCTGGTTTTGCTGCAAGCATAGCATCCTGTGATAAAACAATAAGGGATTCAAATCCCTAGTGTTGGAGAATCAGGAAAAAAAATCAGATTTGAAGGGATCTTTGGAGGTCTTTGTTCCAACCTCCTGCTCAAAGCAGGGCTAATGTCTGGGCAATGTTGCAGTCAAGTTCAGAAAAACTCTAGGGATGAAGATTGCACAATCTCTCTGGGGCTCTCTTACAGTCACGTACTTTTCTTGATGTGAAAAATACTTTCCTTTTGTCCAAACCGGATTTCCCTTATTGCAGCTTGTCACTGTTGCCAGAGTAGTAGATTGACTTAAATTAAAACTGTTGTTTGTTCTTTATATATAAAAATCTTATTTGTTACCCTTTTCTGTAAAGCAGTTCCTAGCTTCTTATCTGTTTGCTATTCGTACTTACAAACTCCAGTGATAGGGATCATCATGTGTTTACTCATTTAAATTTAAATGCTGTATTTGGATTCTTCTTGTTTCCTCTGACATGCATCATTACACGTGTCCTTTGTTGATTTTTTTCCTCAGACTGCCTGCTTATTAGACTGTTATCTAACTGCTTATCTGGCACTCGAATTTCTAGTTCTTCACTTGCACTGTTGCAGCTATTAAATTTCCTTTTGGAGGCCTTTGTAGTACTTCAGCTCAACCAAGGAGGCCAAGAACTGTCCCTAGAATGCCTGGCTTTGTGCATCTGTGTCACCCCATCCCTGACTGAGCTGGTGGGGGGGGCGGGGGGGGGCGCTCATGTGGAAACTGTAGGTAAAGTATTGGCACTTCTTAGTGCTATATTAGTAGGTTTTGTGCAGAGAGATTCAAGTAAGATTACAGCTTTGAGTCTTAAACTTTTACCATATATACTCTTTAATGAAGATAAGATTGAGCTAAAATAGTTGCCGGAAGTTATTTGAAGGTACATAACAAAATTGAGATGTAGCCTTAGCCTGCCAAGGACATTCTTGAGTCCTGTAAAAAGCTATTTTTTTACTCCATGTGTGTTCGGTTTGTTTTTTTTTTTTTTTTTTAGTTTGAAGGTTCACCTGACAAACTTGTGCCAGAGATGCATTGATGACCAAGTAGACCAGTGGGTGTGGATTCTTCCTCTTCTGCATTTCTTTGCTGTTCCTTCGCAGTGCTACTTGCCGATGGAAGAAGATGTCTGGGCAGGGCTGGAAGGGCTTTCATTTGCTGAAACAAGGAAGAAGCAAGATAAGTGAGTTTTCCAGAATTGCTAGTTATGTTCACTGCCTTGACACTTTAGTTGACACCTTACTTTATCTTTTTTCTCTTTTTAAAAAATAAGAAACGTAGCATGTTGATGGTGGATATTTGGGATATATGAACACAGACATATTGGTTGCTCAGAAATTATGCTGTATAGCAAAGCTGTGCAGTATATTACCTTTCAGACATAAACAACCCTTAATTCTGCAAGCTGTGGAGCAGCTTGGATGGTTGGTGATGTGTGGTGTGAGTTAAAGCAGCGACAATATGCGTTGTGCAGAATCTGAGCAAGGCCTGGAGTTTATTTTCCTTGAGTGATCCTGCTCAGTAGTTTGACACTGCTTCTGCGATCACTGGGTCTTGGGATCTTCTACGGATCTTCAGCTGTAAATGAAAAAAGCATTGAAGTGAGAATGAGAGTCCTCTGTGGGCTGAACAAGCTCTTAGCCTTTTGTACCTTGAAAACCTGAAGATTGTGTTTTTTCTTCCCTCCAGGGGGACCCTACTACAACTAATGAAAGAAAAGAAATACTTGATGGAATTTGATAAGACTCTGGTCAAGTCCTGGATCTGTGTGCTGCCCCTGGAGAGCCTGGCTGAATTTATAGAAGACTTCTCCAGTGATTTGTTAGCTATTCTTCAAGGTGTTTCTTACAGATTAGAGAATGTTGACCTTTTGTGGAACAGTTCTAAGGTTTGTCTTCTGGCAGCTTTACCCAGCTGTTGTGGCTTAACCCCAGCCACCAGCTAAGCACCATGCAGCTGCTTGCTCACTCCTCCCTGCTCCCAGTGGGATGGGGAGGAGATTAGGGAAAAAAAGTGAAACTTGTGGGTTGGGATAAGAATGGTTTAATAACTAAAATAAAAGAAAATATAATAATAATTGTAATGGAAAGGAATATAACAAAAAGAGAGAGAAATAAAACCCAAGAAAAAACAAGTGATGCACAATGCAGTTGCTCACCACCTGCTGACAGATGCCCGAGCAGCGATCTGCCCCTCCCAGCCAACTCCCCCCAGTTTATATACTGAGCATGATGTTCTATGGTATGGAATATCCCTTTGGCTAGTTGGGGTCAGCTGTCCTGGCTGTGCTCCCTCCCAGCTTCTTGTGCACCTGCTTGCTGGCAGAGCATGGGAAACTGAAAAATCCTTAACTTAGGATAAGCACTACTTAACAACAACTGAAACATCAGTGCGTTATCAGCATTATTCTCACACTAAATCCAAAACATACTGTACCAGCTACTAGGAAGAAAATTAACTCCATCCAAGCTGAAACCAGGACACCAGCTAAGGGATAAAGGCTGAAACTGGGCTGTTGTGTGCCTTTTAGCAGAACTGACTGTCACTGAAGGGAATGTGGCTGGCAGCAAGTCAGAGCACAAACAGCTTAAAATTTAGCTAAAAGCAAAAATAGCTGCTCTGAAGTAGGAGACTCCTAAGAGGAGTTGAGAGGGTGTGTCTGTAGCAAAAAATGCTGTTGCCCTTGCGAGAAGGGTCTGCTTATCTAGATTTGCTCTTAGTTGCTGATGGCAAATTATTTAATCCCAAGATCCTCAGATGGCTGCCTGAAACTATTTTTTTGCACAAGTCTTGGGGGTTTGGGCAAGGTGCTGCTGGTTTGAGAGATTTTTCTGCCTGTTGGGAGAACACTTGTATTTGCATGAGAACAGCAGGAACTGGACATTGCAACTAATAATAATAAATTTTAAACCCCTAGATTGTAAGAAGTACAGGTTTTGTTTGTACAAATAATAGCCACCTATATATTGACTCTGACGTCCAGTAAATAACTTTTGCAATCTTATAGTGTATTTATAAAAGTGTTGACAAAGGCATGGAAGAATACTGAATTCCCTCTTTCACAGCATCCCCTCATCCCCTAATGAGAAACCAGTCTGTAAAATGCCTTCCACAGTTTAATATTTCTGTCTTTTCATTCTTAGGTAGTGGAGAGTCTTCTAAAGACACTGCTGTGTACCTTGGATGAGAAACAGGCCAGGTAACTGAAGTGCACTTTTGTGAGAGCATCATCCTTTTTATTTACACTGTGCCTGTGGGGTGGGGTTATGCTTGTAGCTTGAATGTATGGATTGAAATCTGTATGAATAAAAGAATCCTGTATTTCTGTACCTCTGTTCTTCTTTATTCCTGTCCTTCAGAGGTTTGGAAGTTCATTCCTGGCAGTCCTGCTTGATCTGTTGCCTCAAGTTGCACAAGAGTGTCTGCAAGTACGTGAAGTGGGGGGAGTGGTTCACGATTCCTGCCACTTCTGCCATGCTGATTTCGAAGGTTGCCAAACTTCAGCCCACAGCAGTGAGTACCAAGGAACCATTCATGGGTTGATAGGAGCAAGGTATCTAAAAGTATTACAAAAAAGGTACAACAGTCTGGTTTTAGATCATATCCGTTTTCAATTTGGAAAACTTAATACATTAACCAAGATTGTGGTACTGTCACAAAGTTGTGAAATCATTTAATGATTTTGATTCTTACTGAAAATAAGGTGAAATGCTCAGGTTGGCTGTCATGGGTTTTGTTTTATGTCTGTCCGTGTCATCCCCCCACCCCAACATAGGTTGTCTTTACTTTCTGGAATAAGCATTCTTAAGCACAAACTATTTGTGAGCATTACATTTTGCCAGCCTCCCTCTATCCTTTGTTCAAGTAGTGTTGGGTCTCTGTTGCTGGGCATATTTGTGCTTTGGATGCATTTAGGCCTTCTCTTTTAGAAATACTTATTTTTAAATAAGTTGTAGGTTGCTCTCCTGCTTGAACTGTTCTTTTGGTTTCTTTTTTTTTCTTCTCCAGTGTGTGCAGCAGGTTCCAAGAGATGCTGTGCAGGGAGTTCCAGTGGTAGAAGTATTCACTGAAGCTCTGAGACACACTCAAACTTGGTTCAGAAGTGCTTTAAACCAGAAGTTATTGAAAGAATACCCGGAGCACGTGACGTTCTCTTTTTGTTGGGAACTTTGGGTTTGTCATCTTCTAATAATATGAATAAAAATGTGTTTTACTGTAGCTTAACTATATGGACTTGAGTCTAACAGCTCTTTGCTGGGAACCGTAGCTGCTGTGGCTGGGTAAGGAATTAGGTGGGGACCGGCAGTACTGATTGCAAGCTGAGAAGTGACATTGTTTTAAATACTACTGGGCTGGAAAGCGAAGGGCTGTAATTGGTGCTGCTCAGCTCACCTTATTTCTCCTTTTTCTCACTGTTCCAAGAGGCATTGCTGGGATGAGGAGCTGCCCCTTGTTGGCATTTAGCTGGAGCTGTTGTCTTGCTCTTACCCTGTATGTCCTTCTGCCTGTCCCTCAGGCCTTCCAGCAGGCAAAGCACAGAGCAGCTCCTTGCAGTCTGACTCCCTCTGTTCCCAGCCCTCCCTGGGACAGTGTCCAGCATCAAAGTGGGAGTGGTTCATCCAAACGTCTCCTTTAGCAACTGGGGCATTTTGACACTGTTTGGGCTTAAAAGCTGCCTTTTGCAGCCCTGGGAGTGCTTTTCTTCTTCTGGATGGAAACATCTGCAAGGACTGCAGACTGGGGAGTGTGGGGCCTCTCCTTAGCAGAGGTCTTTTAATTTCCTTATTTGAATGTTAAATCTCAGCATTTTATGTTTTGGGTTTGTTTGCTTCTCACCTGCAGGCCTGGGATGAATTTGTGAAGATCAGCTTTCCAGATGAACAGTTCACTGAGAGGTGGAAGAAAACTTTACTTGCAGATCTGGAGAGAAGGATTCAGGAGGTAGGGTGGACTACAGTCAGTCGCTGCATGCCGGTGGGCCACGTTCAGAGCAGATAGACAGTCTTCTGCTGCGCTTAGAGAATAGTGTCTAGAGCCTGAATGAGCACATGAAAATGCTGTGGCTTTGGTCATAAAAATTACTATTGCTGTTATAAAGCACGTTATGGAGGCTCAAAAATTGGACATGAAAATGTACCATGCTGTATTTTTGGCGTCAGAGACTCCAGTAGCCTGCTAGCCTGGCTGCAGTGCTGGTCTGTTTCTAGCAGTGACTGATATCCTGATGCTTTAGAGGAAATTGCACATTTCGAGCAATTACCACCCCTATAGTTTTAAGAAACAGCAGGTGTTAAGTAAGCACCCAAGGACTTAGAGAAGCAAGGTTGGCACTTGTCTCTTTTTTTCGTTTATTGTGCAGAAATGGTGTTGTCCAGGCTCCCAAATGCACAGACAGTGTAGGTCCCTTCTAAATTGAACTTGTATATCTCATCTTCTTTCTACATCAGTTGCAAAATTCGTTAAGCCATTGATTTTCATGGTATAATTGGGGAAACAAATATTTCCTGGTGGAAACTTGGCTTGGAGAGATGCATATTAAGTAATCACACATTTTAGATGGAAATAATCTAATGATTTTCCAAGCACTTATTTGTGTTTCATCTCTCTTCCAGGCCCTGGTAGATGGGCTGATGCTTGGCTCCCCTAGGAAACATAAATTTTTCAACTTAATTCCTTTTATTGTCTTACTAGCAGTACTCATTTCATGCTTTCAGAAGAAACACTTAGGAAACTTGTAAGTTGATAAATCTCCCTTTTGCCCTATAGGAACCTCCAGTTAACCAAATCTTAGTCTACTGCTGTCAGCACTCCCAATTTACACAACTTGACTCTTCCATTGACTGGTGTTTCAGTAATTGTGCCACAGAGGCTGTAACTGCAGCTTGCCAGGTATTGTATTTTCCCTGAAGGTAGGAAAAGTCAAATTTCCTGTTGCACAGCAATCCTTTTGCATAGTATGGGGATGTGCACTGTGGTGGAAAGAGTTGCACATTGAGTCTCTTATTGCTTGAGTTGCTGTGGATTGTTTAAATTTGTTAAACCAGCAAAAAAAAATACTGAAATTAGGAAATGAGGGTCTACTTATAAAGTGTCCATGAAAAATACTTGTAATGCTTTTGCCATCATGGCTTCTGGTGTCAGTCATGTCATATGGCTTTTTGGAATATGCTTCAGCACTGGAGGTGTTGACTTCTTGACATCAGTGCCTGATCCCGAGACAAAGATGGATGCGGTGTAGTCCAAAACACTGATGCATTCCTCCCCTCTGTCTCGTGTGCCTTGTGCAGACTCAGAGCAATCTCCTTAAGAAGATGTCTTCCTACAACATGGGCCGATTCAGCCAGCTTGTATCAACTATCGTTGTGAAGTCATGGCCCATCAAGAGTGGGCAGTCTGAGGATGATTTTGATGAGATTTTGCACCACGTGCTTACGTGGCCTGACATCAAACATATCTTCAGCTTTAATGGTATGTCTGTTAGTTATGTTTATAGGAGTCTATGAAAAGCTGTCCTCTGCCTTGTCTCTGCCACTTTGCAGAGCAGCAAGTAAATATATAGAAATTGTCCTCCTCTTGTTTTATTCTACACCGCAAAGCTCAAGGTATTCAGCCTGGTTTTGGAGAGGAAAGGCTAAGGAAGAAGGAGCTAGTACTCCTCTTGTGCTAATCCAGTGCAGCCACTTCAGGATTTGTACTGGACTGCTGAACCTGTAGATCGAGTGGATTTGTAGAACATAACTTCTTTCTCTGAGAAGTTCTAAGAAATTACTGCTATGCAAAAATGCAAAAGTGTTTGTCATGTGAATGGGTCAAAATGACCTGTGTTTCCTCCACGTGTTTTGGGTATGGGCTCTCCATGGGAAGGTGTCTGAATTGCTCTCCTGAGATCCTGGCTGCTTCTGTTCAGAAAAATGAGGGGTTGGAGGGTGGTGTGATGAGTTCACACGCTTTTGGGTAGGGATTCGAATGGGAAATGGAAGGACTTTATATCACGACATTGAATAGTTATTGATTCTGCCTCGTTTTTGTGAAGCAGAGCTGATACAGGTTTTACATGCTTTGTTTCTGGAACAGGAACAAACACAAAGCTCCTAGAAAAACTTACAGATGAAGCAAAGAATGTCATGGCCATAGCAGACTCTGTGTTTATGAGCGTCACCGATGACATCCAGAAAGGGTGTATCCTTGTGAAACATCTGGAAAAGATTTTCCAGCATGAGAAACAGTTCATCTGTATCTGGGAGATAAGTAAGAGCACCATTCAAAGGTGGCATTGTTGGCTTATGGCATCGCTGTAGTGATCGATGGCCTACTCTGTTAACCTGCTTCAGTGATTAGTAATGCTAATTAGGTGCTTCAGCAGTTAGCCGTGCTGCCCTTGTCTTTGTCCTTTATGTGGAGCTCCCAGCTCCAGTTTGTTGTCTGCATTTCACTGTGTTTGTGGCTCTGCAAATCCAAACCTGAGTTGTGGGTGGCGCAGGGGGTGGGAAGAATCTGCTTTGTGACTACTGGTGGGTTTTCTTTCAGAGCACCAGCAGCTGTTAGATGAAAACAAAGAACTACTCCAGGGAGAACTGAAAGAATTGCTGCAGAGGAGGCAAAAAGAAGTAACACTTCTCAGAAGAGATCAAAAAGCAATAGGAACCTTTCTGAACATGTGTAAGAAGGTGCAGGCATCTGTGAAAGGTAGTGTTCTGGGGGAGCAATTTGAAAGTGGCAACTCCAGAAAACATAATTTTCTTTGAAAACAAGTAGGCTTTGTAAACAGGTTTTCTTCTAAACCACAGCAAGGATGAGGAGGGGTGGGGGAAGTAAACCTAGAGCATTTGAGGGATCAAGTGAGTGCTTGTGCATCAAATGATATTTGTAGGGGTCCACATCCATTTTGCGACTCAGCAGATTAGATGAAGTAAGCTGGACACAGGCCTGACATCTGATCTCTCTCTGACCTGTTTCTCTTTTTTAAAGTGGATGTAGGTGAGCTGGAATTGCAACACTTGGAAGATCTTTGCTCAAAAAGACTAAATACAGTTGTGAATGTGGGAAAGAGTACCCTACAGACCTACTACAGCTTGAGCCCAAAGCTGAAAGAATTTGCCCAGAAAATGCACTCTTTTAAGGATAGTCTGATCTTCCAGCAGTTCTGGGAGGAAGCAGCGCAGAAGGCAGGAAGGGAATGTGAAAGTTCAGAAGAAGAGGAGGAAGAGGAGGAGGAGGAGGAGGAGGAGGAGGACGAGGACGAGGAGGACGAGGACGAGGACGATGACATTGTTCCTGCATTGGACCTTAATAATGTTTTCAGCAGTCTAATCTCCCCTTGTTTTGTGAGCTATGAAAGGTTGTATGATGATCTCAGATCTGGAAGTCTCACACTTTCTGCAGTTGATAAAATTTTTCAGGAATTCACAAATCATCCTGAAGATATCAAAACTGAACTAAATACCATATGCAAGCTTAGACCTGAAGAAGACAGAGATTGGGTTGATCAACGATTCCGGCAGATCCAGCAGTACCATGAAATGCATTTAATTTTTGATGCTGCAGAGATCATTGCCAATGTCAAAGAGACTTTAAACCTCTCTGGTGACTTCAGTATCCTGGAAAACTTGTTGGACATAGTAAGTATCCACTTCTTCAGCTCTGTACTGTCGGAGTGTGGGCTAGAAAGCTTGGGTAAATCTCAACCTTCCCTCAAGTCTATCCCAGTCTGTCAAGAGCTTTTCCCTGTCCCAAAATGCTTATTTGAGATAAAAATTAAGTGTTCAAACAAAGTGCTTTTGTGTAATCTTTCTTAAAAGAGGGAAGGTGGTATTCCTCTGTTTGGGGTGTAGCTCTGCAGAGGGCTTTCCTTTCCCTGCTGGAGAACGGGTTGTGTTTCTCATTTCCAGACTGAATGTTTGTTTGCACCACTTGCTTTGTAGACAGAAAAGCTTGAATCATACAAGACACAAAAGCTGGATTCCATCAGCCCTGAGCTTATGCATGCCAAGAGACTGCTGCAGGGGATCACTGTGAAGCGTCGTGGGTGTCTGAGGGAGCTGGCTCAGCAGAAGGAGTTTGTCTGCTGGGTCAGAGAAGCACTGAAAGGTGTGTGCTGCTCGCCCAGAAACTAGGCGGATAGTACTAGAAAGGATGCCAGTTTGTGTGGGGGCAGAAGGAATGCCATATCCCTGACCCATCTGCTGTCTGCTTTATGCCTTCACAGCTTCTGGTATTGATAGTTACAAGCATCTCTTACAGGTTTCAGTGTGGAATGTGCTATGAAGTAGTCCCTTTAAACACGCCCATGCCACTGTAGTCTCATGCAGCACACAGTAGCTATCCTGCCCGATAGCTGGGCTTGGTCTGAAGGGTTGTAACAGCTGCTACTATTCAGTTCAGACCGGTTATTTAAGAGAACAGAGGCTGTCCATTTAACAGGATGGCAGCGGTCTGCTTAGTTGTGCATCTGCCAGCTCAGTTGTCCTACATGCACACCCTTTGCACTGCTTCCATCCTGGCCATGAATTTGCTGTTCATGGCAATGTGGAAAAAAGCTAGGGCCAAGGATGTCATTAATGTGGATGGATCACCTAGTAAAGATGCTGGCAGGATAGGTGGAGGGAAGTTGCACAAGAGGTGCTGTACAAAGGCATTCTTTCTGCATTTTCTGTAAAAGGTGGTGATGCGGAATTGCATTACAGGTGCCTCATTTGTTGTTCATTCATATGTTTGTCTCATTTAAGGTACAAATGAGCTGAAGGTATTTGTAGACTTGGCATCCATCTCTGCTGGGGAGAATGACATGGATGTGGACCGTGTGGCGTGTTTCCATGACACTGTGCATGGCTACTCTTCCCTGCTCTATGAACTTAGGCAAGAGTCAGGGTTTAAGGACTTCATACATTGCTTGGAGAAGCTGTGGCGAGCCCTGGACAGTGATGAGAATCTTCCCAAGAAACTGGTGAGTTCTGCTGGAGCAGGTCCTCTCTGCCTCCTCTTGCGTTTCTGCCTTCCACGAGTGGCTGGAAGATTGACTGCACAGGGCAAACCGCACTTGTGTGGCAACATCGTAGTAGCTCTTGTTATTGAAAGAAAAGCATCTTATATATCTGTGGCACAAAAATGCACTGCAGCAACTGTAACTGGTGTAGCACGGATTTCTCCAGAGCATTGCTGAGGCTTTCAGGTGTGACATGGTGTAGCTTTGCTCTTGCAGGAGGTTGAATGATGAGGCAGAAGAGTGAAGGCAGATGTCTGGGAACTGTCTTATTCTTTGCAGCAGGGTGTGTTTCTATAGCAAGAGGCATTGAAGAACTGTGAGCTCTGTTTGTTCAGGCTCCCATGGTGTTGGTAAAGAACAGCTGTGCAGATAAGACCAGGCTGTGGCCAGTAGTCATTCCTTTCTTCCTTCCCTGTCCTGAAACTTACGCTAGTCCAAGCTGTTTGTCCTGAACACAGATGTAATCCTAGAAAGAAGTGCCAAGTCAGAGCGATTAGGGCAGTGCCATGTCTTCTCTTCCCACAGTGTGCTTCAGCTCAACACTTAGAGTGGTTGAAAACAGTGAAAGAGAGCCATGGGTCTGTGGAGCTGTCATCACTGTCGCTGGCAGCTGCCATCAACAGCAGAGGAATATATGTTCTCAGAGCACCAGCTGATGGTCAAAAGGTGAGGCTGCTTGGCTTTCCCACCCCTCCTGCATTCAACACTGCTGGCATGTCGATGCCTGTCAGAAATGTGCTGTAGCTTTTCTCCCACTCTGCACAGTTCCTTTTTGGCAGCTGCTGCCTCCTAAGTGTTCCCCTTGGCTGGGCATAGCACTGCCTCAGGAGTGGAACCTCAGGGCACATCAGCGCTAATGACTTATTCTCTGGCAGGTTTCTTTGGACAATGTCCTGCATTTCACCCTCCCGTGGAGCTCTGGGGATAATGAGGCATCACGGAAATATTCCCTGGCAGAGCTCTGTGAACTGCAGAACAAACTGATGCTCATGTCGGCAAAGGGAGAGCAAGGCTTGGAGGTGGAGAAGTTCTCTGAGGTCAGATTTCAAACCCAATGGGTTACTGATGTTGAGGCTGGGGTTGGATTTTGTCTTGAATACCAGCTTTTAAGACTGTGGTTTACAGCTGAGTTGCTGGGGATGAACAGTAGCAGGCAGATAGATGTTCCTACCTCTTTGGTTCCCTGTTAGGGTGGAACTAAGCTGGAGACTGGACAGTGGACTGGTACCCTCGTCCTCTGGCTGCGCTGGGGATGCTCCTGGCCGGGAGGGTTGGTGTGCTTTTGTAGCAAGCTGGGGATTCCTTACTGGCTTCCTGGGGATACTGCTGTTAAAAAGCCACAGAGAGTCTTTTATTACTGTACAAGGCCTGACACACCGGACTTGGGACCAGAGCTTTTATTTTTATTGAAGGTCTATCCTGTGGTTTCAAGACTGGGACTTGTCTTGGTAAATCAACTTAGCTTTTTTTCTCTCCTCTATCCTCACACAGATTTTTTCCAATGTCCAAAGACTTGCACAGGCCTTTATAGACCTTCATTCAGCTGGGAACATGCTCTTCCGCTCCTGGCTTGCCCATGTGTATTGTTCACCGGAAAGAGAATCCTGTGTCCTTATAGACTTCTCTTTGGGACTGATTCCAGTGCTAGAAGGGCGAGGAGATTTGGCAGCTGTGCTCCCAGGCCTCTGCAAGACCATGGAGAGTTTCCTGGAGAGCTGGAAAAGCTTCATGTATGAAAAACGATTCCAGCATTTCTACCTGAACTACTACACTGCTGAGCAGCTGGTCTATTTGTGCACAGAACTGGGGCACGGGACGCCCAGCCAGGATGCCCTGATGATGCTTTCGTTCCTAAAACACGACTGCACCGAGCAGGATGTCCGTAGAGCCTCCAGGAGCGAGGTGCCTCCCAGCTCAAGGAAGGCTATTTCTGACTTCCGAGTGATGCTGGATGGAGGGAAGGACCTGACTGCAAGGCTGGAGTGCATCTGGGAGTGCTACATGTGCAACATGGGCTCCTTCCTTCCGAACTGCCTGGATATTGATACGCTTGGTGGGTGGCTGAAGAATCTGGCCAGCTGGGAGAGAGAGCATGTCATACGAGACTTTCCACGGGATCTTCTCTGTGTTGGTCAGCCCAACCTCATCACGTGCCCTCGCTCTGAGGTGCTCACATCTGCTCTGGCTATTTACATGAACAGCCCCAACCAGCCCCTTCCCACTTTTGATGAAGTTCTCCTGTGCACTCCTCAGACCACTGCTGAGCAAGTGGGGCTCTTCCTCAGGAGGTGCCTCATTCCCTGCAGCAGAGGAGAGAAAATTTACACCATGCTGTACGCAGATGAGCTGAGTTACGATGTCAGCTGCAGAGCAGAGGAGCTATTCCGGCACCTGCAGCGCTACAACAGCATCTATCGCCTCATCATTCTGTGCAACTGTGAGAGGGAGCACAGCTACATCCCTTCTGTCTTCAGCCAGTACAAAGTGCACATGATACCCCAGAGGCCACTAGCTGAAATCCAGCAGTACCTTCAGGACCACTACAGAGTTGTTCAGCCTTCAAGCTCAGCTGCTTCTGTCTTCAAGGACAATATGTGTGTTGGGATTGTGTCCTCCAAAAGAGCTGGTGTGGGTAAGATGTCACATGCAAAGTGGGGTCTGCTGCATGTTGAAAACCAGAGTGGCGTTCACCTTGCCAGGTTTTGTGTCCAAGTCATAAGCATCTAGTAAAAAAGGAATGATTCAGACTACAGTCAGCGGAGTGAGGTGAAAGCTGTAAGGACAGCTTGTGTTGTCCTGAGATAAGCATCTTTAGAGATGGGTGGTTCTTGCTAATCTGAGACCTTTCTGTTTCTACTGACTTACATGGTTAACATAAATTAGATAGCTAATGCTGGATAAGATGAATCTGACCACCTGGGGTTAAAATATGCCTGCAGGAAAATATATGTGAGATGGGACAAGGGTTGTAAAGCCTGCCTGTTTCTTCTTGCATAGGAAATGGTTGTTGGCTATCTCTTAATGCAAAAAGCTAGAGGACATTAAATAAAACTACTTGGCAGGCTGAAAAGCAAACAGAAGAAGGTGGTTCTTCAAACAGTGCTTAGTTAAATTGTGGAACCCAAAGCTTTCTGCAGGCTTAAAAGGTGATTAGATATAGCCGTGAGAGAAACATCCATCAAGTGCTATTAAACACAAAGATGCTGTCTTTGACATTGGAGCTCCTGAGCTGCAAATCTCTGAACAAAATATTGGGAAAGAGTTGCTGTGTCAGTTGTGTTCTTACCCTGTTCCTTAGCGTGTCCTTTGTTAGAGATTGGTAGTCCAGTAAGTGCTTTGGCTGTCCAGCTCTCTGTGTTTCTTGTGTAAACTTAGAGTCTGAAGTACTTGTAGTAGTGCACGCATACAGGAGCAACATCAGACCTTGCTTTTTCCCCTGCAGCAGCCATTCTTGGGCTTTGATACAGATACAGTACCACCCCAATGAAAAAGGCTGGACTCAAAAGGGAAAGTGTGCTACATTATTTTCCAAGGATTAGTGAAAAAAATCCAAAACAGTTTTGGTAACAAATGGCATCCTTTGTCAACCCAAAAATCCAGGGCAGCTCTTGGGTGTTATCTGTGAATGGCTGCTGCCTTAGCTTCAGTCTGGAAAGCTATGCAAACCCACGTTTTTTGTTGCATTACAAACTTTTCATACTGCTGAGGGTGAGTTTCGAGCTTCCAAAAGCTTGGAAGAGACAGCTTTACCCAGCCAGCCATAACTGGGAAGTATTTATGGAATGAACCTACCACCGCCAGCTCCTGCACTACATACAGCATAAAGCGTATGACGGCATGTACGCAGTGGACACGGAACAGGCTTTCCATTCTCCATGTTAATCTGCGGAACAGCAGATGCAGACTGTAGGCAACCTCAAACAACAAACCAAAGTCACTGGCATTGCCTGAACGCTGGCGAAATTAGTTTCTACGGGATAAGATAGGAAACTTGAGGGTGCTTTTATCTTTGACAACAACCATTTCCCACCACCCAGTCTTGATTTTAGAAATAATCACATAATAGAATAGATTCACGTCCTACTAAAAAGTAAAGCCTTTCTCAGGTAGTCAAAGCAAAACAAGCCATATGGATAATGACAGCCTTCAGCAGCCAACAATAGCAATGGCTTTGATTCCAGGCTGCAGCTGCTCTAGCCAGATTTAGGTGTTCTTCTGGAATGCCTGTTAGGAAGATTCAGAGATTTCAGAGGATAGGATACTTAAGCATTTGACTTCCTTCTTTCTGTTATGGCCTTAATATGATGTATTTGACATCGATAGCTTTAATTATTCTTGTGTTTTTTATGACAACAGGGAAATCTCTGTATGTGAAGAGGCTACACGAGAGACTGCAAGAAGAGCAGCCTGACTATACAGAACTTCTGAAAACCATCAGACTAATTGAACCAGAAGTGGATGAAGATAAAGTGCTAAAATCTCTTCTGCCTTTTTTGAAGACAAAACCCCAGACAAAGCCCATGATATTCCATTTTGATATCACCTCTTCAGTAAGTACATCCTGCCCACAGCTGCATTGTCCTAGAAGTTCTGTGTAGATCCTTGCAGAAGTTGTTTCTTTAAAGCTTTTGTTTCTTAGTAAGCTGTTTCACTAGAACGTGTTTTCTAATTATTGTGTAGGTAACATGAAGACATAAAGAACTCTTTACCATGAGGGTGGCTGAACTCTGGAACAGGTTGCCCAGAGAAGTTGTGGTGTCTCCAGCCTTGGAGATACTAAACGTGCCTAGACATAGTCCTGGGCAACCTGCTCTAGCTGAGCCTGCTTTGAGTAGGGGGGTTGGACAAGATGGTCTCCAGACATCCTTTCCACCCTCAACTGTTCTATGATTCTGTGAAGTTATGATGAGTAAATAAAGAGGAAATGCCTTTGTGTCTTTTCTTGTGATAGGTAAAAAGTGGAGTTCCAGAGTTTCTATTCAAGCTGTTGGTTTTGCAGTATCTGACAGATAATAATGGAAATATGTGGCTGCGACAGAAGTGCGATTTGTATATCATTGAAATCCTTGAGGTATCACCAGTGCCAAAGAAAGCAGCAAGACACGTATGTACACAGCAATACTTGATTTCTTTGAATTTTTCAGTCATTTTGCACATATGTCTGTGTATAGCTGCATGTGAGTTGTAGAGACTATAACTGTAAACACAGCATAGGAATTCCCTGTTTGTGTCAGGGTGCGCTGTACCTCTCCATTACAAAGTGGTGTCCCTGGTATTGTACAAAGTGATATTAAAACCAGATAGTAAATTATACCTGTTGTGGTTTTCTCGGGTTGGTAATTTCTCAAGGCCTGTTAGTCTAAGCCTCACTGGCCCTACTGTAACATTTACAGGGAACATAAAAATGCAAAATCTAATCTTTCTCATACTACTTTGTGTGTTTGAAAGTACTAGAATATTTGTAGGCAGCTGTAAGAACAGTGTAGAAGTGACAAGGATAAATAACAAGTTTCTTGGGTTTAGTTTTCTTTTTGTTTGAGGTGGCACTGAGAAGGGACTGGGGGTAACAAAGGACTTATGTTACAGGAAGGAGACTGTAGGAGGAAATAGGATTAATTGTTGTGATGCACTTTAAGCGGAAAAAGTGATGCACAGGGGAAAAAGTGTCATGGTTGTATAGGCTAGCTGCTGTTATTCAGTTAGGTCTGTGGTTTTAGGCAAGAATACTGTTAAGAACAGATTAAACAAACTGAAGAAGATTAGGGCTACAGCTTTGTGATGACATTTTTTTTTCCTCTACTCCAGATGTCAGCAAGCCAGAAGTATAATTTCTTTGATGTGTTCCCTAAAGTAACATGCAAGTCTCCCAAGGAAGTACTAGAAATGGAGACACTGGGGAACCGGTCTGGGGATGTTTCAGACCCAGGAATGGACAAGGAAGAATTTTGCAGTGAGGCTTTCCAGAGACCTTTCCAGTATCTGAAAAGATTTGACCAGGGGCACAATCTGGACACATTCTGTTACAAAGCGCACTCTGTGGAAGGGAGCCCGGCAGAATGCTTGCAGCATTTCCTCCTGCACTGTGGGATCACAGATCCTTCCTGGTCAGAGCTCCGGAACTTCACATGGTTTCTAAATGTTCAGTTGAGAGACTGTGAAGCTTCTGTCTTTTGCAGCTCTGACTTTGTTCAGGACACTTTGCAAGGCTTCAAAAACTTTGTTGTTACCTTCATGATTTTAATGGCAAGGGATTTTGCAACACCCTCTCTAAACATTTCTGATCAAAGTTCAGGAAGGCAGTCCTCCAACCTGGAGAACATTGCAGAAGAAGATCTTCTTCCTTTCCGCATTCGGAAAAAGTGGGAGTCTGAGCCTCATCCGTATTTGTTTTTCAATGAAGATCGTGTGTCCATGACATTCATTGGTTTCCACTTTCAGCCTAATGGCAGTGGTGGTGTTGATGCCATTAATCCTTTGAGTCGCAACATTATAAAGAAAAATGTAATGACTTCGCAGTTGTACAGGGGCTTGTTACTCCAAAGAGTTCCGTTCAATATTCCATTTGATAAGTTGCCTCGTCATGAGAAGCTAGAGAAGCTTTGCATGGTTTTGGGAATCCCCTGGGTAATAGACCCTGATGAGACGTATGAACTCACAACAGACAATGTGCTAAAAATCTTGGCTATTGAGATGCGATTCAGATGCAACATCCCAGTTGTCATCATGGGAGAAACAGGCTGTGGGAAAACTAGACTTATAAAGTTTCTGTGCAAGTTACGCAGAAGCTATGTAGAGGTAGAGAACATGAAGCTTGTAAAAGTTCATGGAGGTACTACTGCGGAGATGATTTATGCCAGGATCAAAGAAGCAGAAGCCCTTGCTAAAACCAATAAGGAGCAGCACGGGTTGGACACAGTCCTCTTTTTCGATGAAGCCAATACAACAGAGGCTGTAAGCAGTATCAAGGAAGTTCTGTGTGACCACACAGCACAGGGGAAGCCTTTGGTCTCTTGCTCTGGCTTGCAGATCATAGCAGCCTGCAACCCTTATCGTAAGCACACACCAAAGATGATTGAACGCCTGGAATTAGCTGGATTGGGCTACCGTGTCAAAGCAGATGAGACGAAGGACAAGCTTGGATCTATTCCGCTGAGACAGCTTGTGTACCGGGTCCATGCACTCCCACCCAGCATGATCCCATTAGTATGGGATTTTGGGCAGCTGAACAACTTAACTGAAAAAATGTATATACAGCAGATTGTACAGAGGGTTACTGAACACGTCCCAATGAGGCAGTTTGAAGCAGAGGTAATTACAGAAGTGCTTTTTGCTTCCCAGCAATACATGAGGCAGAGGGATGATGAATGCAGCTTTGTCAGCCTGCGGGATGTGGAACGCTGCATGGAAGTTTTCAAGTGGTTTCACAAGCGCAGTAAACTACTGCTGAGAGAACTGGAGAAGTACCTTGCTGAGAAGAGAGCTCCAAAGAACCCTGTTGAGAGAAACAACATTATCTGGTCCTTAGTGCTGGCAGTCGGGGTCTGCTATCATGCATCCTTGGAAAAGAAGGAGGCATATAGGAGTGCTATCAGCCAGGTCCTTCCAAAACCTTACAATACCCAGAAAAAGATTTTGGAAGAAATCTCCCTGATGCAGGACTTATTCCTGAGTGGTGTGCACCTCCAAGATACCATAGCAAGAAACTTGGCCTTGAAGGAAAATGTCTTTATGATGGTCATCTGTATTGAGTTGAAAATCCCTCTTTTTCTTGTTGGGAAGCCTGGGAGCTCCAAATCCCTTGCAAAAACCATTGTGGCTGATGCTATGCAGGGCCAAGCAGCTCATTCAGATTTGTTCAAGGACCTGAAGCAGATCCATCTAGTGTCTTTTCAGTGCAGCCCTCTCTCTACTCCAGAGGGAATCATAGGCACTTTCAAGCACTGTGCTCGATTCCAGGAAGGGAAGAACTTGGAGGAGTATGTCTCAGTGGTGGTTTTGGATGAGATTGGGCTGGCAGAAGACTCTCCCAAAATGCCTTTGAAGACTTTGCATCCACTTTTGGAAGATGGCTGCATAGACGATGTCCCTCTTCCTCACAAAAAGGTTGGCTTCATTGGGATTTCGAACTGGGCTTTGGACCCTGCTAAAATGAATCGAGGTATCTTTGTCTCACGTGGTGACCCCAGCAAAGAAGAGCTCATAGAAAGTGCGAGGGGGATTTGTTGCTCAGCACGAGGGGCTTTGCAGAAGGTTGAACAGTATTTTTGTCACTTTGCAGATGCATATGAAAATATTTGCAAGGCCCAAGACAGGGAGTTCTTTGGTCTGCGTGACTACTACAGCCTCATAAAGATGTTTTTTGCCTTAGCCAAGAGCTCCAAAAGTGAGCCGACACCTCAAGACATAGCTACAGTTGTTCTTCGTAACTTTGGTGGCAAATATGATGTCAATGCCTTGGAAATATTCACCTCACGGTTACCAGAAAAAGGAGAAATACGTGCTTGTGATATCAGTAGAATTGAGCTGGTACAACAAAACATTTACAGCAGTGGTCAGGATGGTGACTGCAGGTACCTGCTTGTTTTGACTGAGAATTATGCAGCATTGCAGATCCTCCAGCAAGCTTTTTTTACTGCCCGACGACAGCCAGAAATTATCTTTGGCTCCAGTTTCCCTAAGGACCAAGAGTATACCCAGATATGCAGGAACATCAACCGTGTGAAGGTCTGCATGGAAACTGGCCAAATGGTTGTGCTCCTCAACTTGCAAAACCTTTATGAAAGCCTCTATGATGCCCTCAATCAATACTATGTGTACCTTGCTGGCCAGAAGTATGTTGATTTGGGACTGGGCACCCACCGGGTGAAGTGCCGAGTGCACCCAAAGTTCCGTTTGATAGTCATCGAGGAGAAAGATGTGGTATATAAGCACTTTCCCATCCCACTGATCAACAGGCTGGAAAAGCACTACCTGGATATCAGTACTGTCCTGGACAAGGGGCAGAGAGAAACCGTGAAAGAGCTGAAGAAGTGGGTGCGTGAGTTCACTGCAGCCAATACAGAAGAGCACTTCATAAGCAAGCAGAAATATAGCCCTTCTGATGTGTTTGTGGGCTACCACTCCAATACCTGTGCCTCAGTGGTCCTGCAGACAACGGAAAGGCTGAAACCAGTATGTCCTCCTAGTGAACTTATGTCCTGTGTGAAGAGAGAAGCCCAGCTGGCCCTGCTGAACTGCGCTACCCCGGACTCTGTGATCCGCCTCTGCAACGCGATGGGTTTGTTTATGGCAGATTCTCTGGCCAATACATACTTCAAGCAGCAGCAACACACGTCTTTTGCAGACTTCCTCCGAGCTCACGTCCACGCTCGATCTGGGTACCAAACGGTCTTTACAGAGGTGAGTGTCTTGCAGAGTCCTCTCAAAACCCTCCCAACCTGCACTGAGGTTTTTAGTTTATAGTGCTAGGGCTGCATTATGGCTACACCTGAGTAAACCTGGTAACAGCCTTGCTGCTTAGTGTCCAGATGTGCGGAGGTGGGTGTTTCAGCAGGTGTGTTGCTGCATCCTGAAGAATCTGATACTTCTGCTGTGTGTGAAGCAGTAGTTGATGCTCCCTGGCAAGGGGGGAAGCTTGTGAGTCTGGGCAGCTGATGCATCTCTTTACTTTGAAAGTACTTCTGCCTCCGCATACACAGCCAGCAAAACTGGCTGCTGGCTGCAGAAAGTCGTCAGGAGCCTTTGAACCCTCATTTCTTTGTGTCTGCCTCTAGTCTTAAAGATACAAAAGATTTTAACCCAGCTAAGCCACAAAGAGCCAGAGGTATCGTCGGCCTTTAACGAGAAAACCTCTGGTTTACTTTTGCCTAGTACCAAAGCTAAAGAACTTCAGCTGAGATTGGCTGGAGAATTTCTCCCTCTCCTGCCTCACATGGAGACAACGTGTTTTCTCTTGCGGGGGGGACTTGCTGCTCCCTGACAGTGCTGCAGGGAAGGCAGCCTAACAGGGGAGGCACACTACAGGGGTTCGTGAGAAGTTTCTCAAAGCCTTGGCTGCTCGTTCTCAGCTGCCCCACTGCTCTGGCAGCACCAAAAGTCATTGTGTTCAGCTACCCAGCAGTGGCCCTGGGTTAGTGTAACAGCCCGTGTTGACCCTTTGCCTACTGGCAGGGCAAAAAAACCATTTTTTTTGGGGTGCAGTCCAGCTCTGCAGCAGGTTAGCAGCATCTAGGGGCATAAATGAGTCTCTACTGCCTTCCTGCTGCATTCCTGAGCAAAGAGCTAACCTACATCTTGCACTCCCAGGTCACCACCTTCTCGAGACTTCTCACCAGTGCTGACGCTGCTTGCCTGGAGAGAGAAGTGCAGGGTAAAGCGCAAAGGCCTCAAATCCTGTTCCTGCAGCAGTTTGACACAGAGTACTCATTCCTGAAGGGCATCCGGTAAGTCTGGTTTTGCATTATTCTGCTCTGAATAAGCTGTCATCTGGGTGGAAGATGCATGGGCAGAACATTTGGAGTAACCGTATGGAAAAGGGAGGTAAGAGGCCATGCTGTGCTGAACAGTGGCCTGGCTTGGTGCACGCTCTGTTGGCTCCATCATAGTGGGATGGGTTTTTGAAGTTATACTAACCCTATAGGATGGGTGTTTTAATCTCTCCTTCTGCCCGCAGTAGCCAAAGCTAATGTGGAGTGACTGCTTCTACAGTCTTTAATGTTTTGTTTTTACACTTAGTGACTTCTTTTAAATCCCCTTTTACTCTTCAGAGATTTCCTTGATGCCACATCAGGAAATAAAGTCCTTATTATTCAGACAGACTTTGAAGATGGCTCGCAAAATGCCCAGCTCATCGCCTCAGCCAAGTAAGTCAAGTGTGAAGTAGTTCTCAGCTAGCTGTTCTGCTTGGTGACTCCTCACTGTCATTTGATTATTAGTGCTCTTTTTGGGGATTTCAGAGTCAGGAATGTGTAATCCTTTGTTTATTCTGTAGTGGAATGAATCTAGAGGCACTAACTGTATTTCAAATAATAATTCATAACCCAAGACAAAATAAACTACGCTGAGTCAAATGACCAGATAATCCTCTTTGAAGTGTGAATTCTTGCCATTGGCTGCAGAAGTCCTGAAGAGCTGGGGATCAGGGGTGTCAGTCGAGGCACAGCTAGAGGTGGCAGGCTTGGTGCAGCTGGCTGGGAGGAAGGAGTGAGCGAATCACTTGTCTGTACAGGGGAAGAAATGTGCCCTCTTACAGAGGAAAGACTTTTATCTGTCTTTGATATGTCAACAGCGCTTCCTCTTTATTGTAGATACACTGTTGTTAATGAAATCAACAAGGTGGACCTGGGAGAAGTCTCTGTCTTTGTTTACTTTATTATGAAGCTTTCCCGAGTGGAAGGAGGAACGTCCTATGTGGGATTCCATGGAGGTGGGTCTGGCCGTCTGTCGCTCCCCACTCTTCAACTGGCTTCAGGCAACATACCAGGGCAACATTTTCTCTTGTTCACCTTCCTTTTTAATGCTTAAAATCTGGAATCAGCATGTCCTGTGGGTTGTCAGAGCTGCTTCCCTTACCCACAGGGACTGCCCCTGAGAAGTCAGTGCCTTGGGAGTCCTAGTCTCCTTTTGTGAGAGCACCTTGCCTTGCCCACTGACAGATGAATCCTCTTTCTAGTCAGCTGGAGAGCAGCAAACAAACACAATGCTAACTGCGTTGGTGTGTTGTCCTACAGGAGGCTCCTGAGTATGTGCTTATGTGTTCTGCTTTCAGCAGCAAGGTTCCTGCTGTGTCTGGTGGGTTCTAAGAGCCTCAAAGCCCCGGTAGTGTGCACGCCTCCCGTCAGTCAGGGTAGTATGAATTAGCGTGTTCAAAGTGAATTGCTGCGTTCCCTTTCTACTTCAAGAATTGAGAGTAAGTGAACTCTGAATGTGAGCTGCTAGCCCACAGGTACTGGGAAACTCTTCTAGAAGAGCATGCTGCAGACATGAAATGATACTTTTTTTTTTTGTGTGTGTCCTCCGTCTTTAGGACTGTGGCAGTCGGTGCATATAGACGATCTCCGCAGATCCAAGGACATGATCTCCGATATGACTGCCCTGCAGAACCTCACCATCAGCCAGATATTCTGTGAGGATTCTGGTAAAACTAAAGGTGAGCTGCATGCTGGCTGTGCCAGCCAGTGGTGTTGATATGTCAGTGGAGAAAAGGGGAGATGCAGTCCCAGACTTGGTGCTAGTGGAACTTATGCCTAGTACAGTGTATCTAGTGATTTTTCCCTGCTTGGCATCTGTTTTTTGTGGGTGTCACCACATGACTACCAACTTGCATTTGTATTTAGTTCGTTACTGCAACTCTGGGTCATCAAGTTAATTTATTAGTTTTCCCTTTTGACAAAAATGTGGTATTTGCACTGCTCAACACCGAGTGCTCTGTTTCAGCACAGGAGGCAGCAGATGCTGCATGGCAGAGACCACTGCCAAGGAGTTGTTCCAGAGAATCTCTCGCTTGCCTGAATATAGATGTGTTCACCTAAACCTGTAGGAAAGTTAGAAAAGACTTTTTCCTTCCCCTCAGTGTTTTCTTACACTTTTTCCTTTCACCATGCTGCCTTGGAGGATTCTGGTAGAGCTTAGTGCATTAGCTTTGAGTGTCATATTTCTTCCAGTTCTTGCTGCGTGAAGCTTGACAGCCCTAGCAGCTGTAGCTATGTTTAGAGAGGTGGATCTCAGCTACTCATGCAGGTGATAGAGGATCTCTGACACATATTCTGCTGCTCTGAGATGCAGTTGCTAAATAAACTCTTATCTGACTGATGCAGAAGTATACTGCTTCTTTCTTATAAAAGTTCTACACCTTAGTTGCAGCTCTGCCTGTGAATGGAGAGCAGAAGGAAAACGAGGTGGAGGTTGAAACACCAGTGCCAGAAGCAGAGCACTATGAGGTCAGTTCAGAATACGTTTGTTTGCTTCTCAGCTGTCAATATGGCTCTCTGCTCTTTGTCATCCATAGGTGCAATACACCTTTTGCATCCCCATTCACTTGAAATCCATCAGGAATATTATGTGCATCGTGAACGCTAATGATCAGACACAAATTCATCCCCCTGCTGCCCAATCAAAATCAGCATCACTAAAGAAGTAAACCATTCTAAGTACCCTCTAATTCCTTAGTCATTTCTTGCTCCTAATTTTTAAAAATCAGTTTTAAAAGCTTCTGTTATCTTTCTGGACCTGATGGTCAACTCCACCTGTTTGCACTTTCTGACTGAGGTGTGCATTTGAAGCCGTGCCGGAGTTGGCTGTGGGCTTTGCTGTGCTGCAGCCATGTTAAGACTGGTTCATGTTCCCCTGACAGCATCAGCTGAAGGATACCCAGTACGATGGTGACTGCATGTGGCTTTTGCCTTTCTAGTGCCTAAGCATTTCCCAGGGAGGGCATATTTTCCCTAGTCACATTCATAGTTTCCACTTTTTTCCCTGAACTGCTGAATTTTCCCCCCTATAGGAGTCTTATTTTAATACAAATGCTGTGTTGCATGCCAGTTTGAAAGGGCCACAACAGTTGCATCATGTACTTGATAGGAAAAGAAGATGATTTACTGCCTGAGATGAGAGGAAAACTGGGAGATGGGATGCCAGGGGGACAGGCCCTTTCTAGAGAGTGCTATAATCATTTTAAGAGGAATGTGTTGGGGGCAAGGGTGTAAAACTGAAGAGTAATGAACATGTTTTCATGCTGTTACTGGGAAGGGTGAAATCCTGGACACCACTGTTCTCCTGAGGACCTGTGTACAAAGTGCTGTGGGGATGCTACGGGACCAAAATGAAGATCTTAGTCGAAGCAGGAAGAGAATTAAGATTCTTCTTGGCCTTCTGTCAAAAGAGGATGACTTGAAAGGTATGTGCTCTCTGGCTGCAGCAGGTAGTGTCCCTGAGCATCTAGGGCTCCACCAAAACATGTAAGTTAATTCTCTAGGGACCCAAAGGTCAGTGGTCCTTGCCGTAGTGTAGACAAGGTGGACCTCCCAGGCAATCTCCCAAGAGTGTGTGTGTCTGTGCACCAGTCTGTCGCTCCTTTGATGGCTGTAGGGCTTTTCCTGGAGTTGAGGTCGTGGCTTTTTGTCTGGCAGTGCTAGCTCTGGTGGCTAGTTTTGTTTTGTTTTGTTTTTTTTTCCTGGTTGACTAATTATTGAAACAATTGTGAAATGCTGTGCTTGGTGTGATGTTTGGATTTGGACCCAGTGCCAACAGAAGAGAAAATGTAAGTTCCCTGTTGTTTTCTAGCCTCTTTCCTGAAGATAACAAAGGCTCGTCTCTCCAGCCTTTTGAAGAAGCAAGAAGAAAATTCCCTTGATCCAAAAAACTGGGTGCTTCGGGAAGCTTCTAACCTCAGTGCTCTCCAGGAGGCAGGCACCTTCAGGTGAGGACAGCAGCAGTATCTTGTAACCTGCAGGCTTCCAAGAAAAGTCTGCAAATGGCAACTATGCAGCAGAGACAGCAGTTTTGTGTAATCTGAATATTTGCAGTGTCAGTCTCCAGTCTGTGCTGGAAGCTCTCCGAAGGCAGTTTTGTCCTCTCCTGGCTCCTGAGGGAAGCTGACTTTTACAGCTGAATGGGCTGTACTGGGACAGGAATGCACAAGTAAACAAGTGCTTTGAGTGGAACAGTGGGATTACAGGCAAGCCACGAGTGAGAGAAGTGTAGGTTTTTTTGTTGGTGGTATTTTTTTCCCCCTTAAAGG
Organism: Sagittarius serpentarius; assembly: GCA_034782735.1. Classification (NCBI taxonomy): domain Eukaryota; kingdom Metazoa; phylum Chordata; class Aves; order Accipitriformes; family Sagittariidae; genus Sagittarius; species Sagittarius serpentarius. The sequence goes on along the minus strand of JAVKLA010000002.1, from coordinate 37,709,233 downwards.
CAGGATTAGGACTTTCTCACGTGCAAATGTCAGCAATTTTTCCAGACAACCACCTCCTGATGTGCTGATATCATTGCTCACCTTCCCTTTGGGTTTCTTGGTCTTTTTCTGCCCCCAAAGGCACACCTTGTGGAAGCGAGTCCAGAACGTGATCACTCCATTCCTGGCTCTCCTGATTGCTATCATAGACAGAAATGGCAATCTGGAGCTGTTGGTCAGGCCGGCAGCCAAGTGGGTGACAAACCTGTGGATGTTCATCTTCAGTGATACAAAACTTCTGACTGTCCCTTACGGTGTGGGTAAGAACAGGTGAGCCACTGGAGAGCAGCAGGAGGGCTTGGCTGGCAGCACTGAGACCAGTCCAGCACTGGCTTTAAATCCACACGGGAGATTAACACTGTTGGTTGCTCCCCTGTGTTGTGCTGAAGGCAGCAGAGCAGTTCTCGGTGACTTCAGAAGTCTCTTCTTTCTACCTTATCCCCAGTACTCCTGGGCTTTGCTCTCTAGCTCTTGGCATGCTCACACTTCTTACCCAGCCCCTGAAGCCCACCTGTCCTGCCACAACAGCCCTTTTGCCAGGGAACGCTTACTGTGTAAGTCCTAATACTACAGAGTTGGCAGGATGATCTCTATTGAGTCCTTCAGTTCTTTTCCCCTTCCCTCATCCCCTTCTAGGGCTAATTTCTTGCTTTCTGCAGCTTCCTGCCTCTGTTGTCTGAATTTGTTTCCCAGGCCAAAGCCCAGTGCATTAATGACCTTTTAATCTCCTAGCTCTCAGCCGGAGATAATTCTGGTGCAGAACAACATGATGGTGTCTGCTGATGCTGGGAATGAGATGCCCTTCAGCTGGAGGATAAAGGAGTACTTGGATGAGATGTGGTTGGAAGCTCAATACATCCAAAACACTGAAGGTGAGAGCCTGGCTTGAGCTTGTGACACAGAGCATCTCCATCCACCTGCCCTGGAAACTCTGGCTTCTCACTTCCATGCCTCTACTCTTCCGTGACCCTGGAGTCACCTTCAATCCTTCTGTGCTCATATGAGCCAGCAGAGCTTTTGTGCAACTAGCTTTTCTTTGTGCTTCTCACTATTAGTCTTTCTCACATATTCTGTGCCCTTGTATTCAAAATGCTGTGAAATGCCAAGAGTTAATGACACGGTGGGATTCAATAAATACGATGCTGGTGCCTGGGCTGAGAAGGCCTGGCCTTAAATCCCTTGTTAGTGCTCTGAATGAGGGGAGTGCTGTATGCATCAGTGATTAGTTAAGTGTCAGTCTCTTTAGGATAGAAGTTGTGTCAAACCCAGCCTCCTCCTAATATTCAGCTTTTCTCTGCATTCTCATTTTCCAGACCAAGCTGAGAAGTTTGTGGATATCTTCCAGAAAACTGCACTGGGGAAATTTATCTCTGCTCTGACTGAGGAAGAAAGGCAGATGCTCTTCCAGTGCTATATCACAGACTTTATTGTCCTTGCCATTGGTGTGTCCTCCCTAGAGGAGCTGCAGGTCAGTGTCTGGAACAAGAGCTGGAAACCCTTTGGATGGAGAGAAGAGCATGATGCCTGTGAAACATGCCCTTCTGTATCAATCTTGCCTTCTCGGACAAAATCCCCCTCTGAGATTAATAGCAAGGTAGCCACAAAGCAGATGCATTTGACACTGAATGGCTGCTGAAATTGCTGAGGCCTTACTCAGAAAAGCACTTCCATAGGAGCACCTATGAAAACTGACACATCATTTAAGGCTGTCTTTGTAAAGTACTGATTCTCTTCTTTCAGAGATTTTTGCCAGGATTTCCAGTGCAAAATGAATTATAGAAGTTCTTCTTTGAATTTTGATTTTGACTTTTTTCTTTCAGTGTCTGCAAATTGCATTCTTATCCTGCATAGAGGAACGGAAGGCAGCATCTCCCAGAAGAGAGGAGGTGGTGCCATCCTTGCCTTGGGTCCACCTGGGATACAATCAGTTCAGGAGCCGCCTGCAGAACTTTTCTAGGATCCTGGCCATACACCCCTGTGTGGTTGACTACCTTATTAACCAGGAAGGATATGGAATACCACATTCAGAGATGGTAGAGTCACTACCAGGCATTTTGTGATCCTCACCCCTAACAGAGAGCTCTGTCTTCACTGAATTAGCTGGTGTTCAGTCTCCTTTTGATTTCAGCAACAGTGAAGTGGGAAGCCCAAGCTCAGTCAGGATCCTTAGCATTAGGAATAATCTGCTATGTTATCATAGTTAGTATTAGGTTTCAAAATAGTTTGCCCTGCTTTCGCATCAGTTAACAGGGTGTGCTAATGATCTGAGCCACGAGCATGAGAATTCCAGAGCTTAAGATAATCAAGTAGAACGTTATTCAGTAGAACACATGCTATAGCAAACCAAATTGAGAGCCCAAGGTTCATCAATAATTCTGAAATGTACCTGTTGTGTTATACTTACACCGTGTGTGTATCTAGGTTTTAGATGTGTTAGCTGCAATGGTATGTGTTGAAGAGCTGGAGAGTCAAGTGCAGACAGCCCACCCGGAGATCTGGCTGCAGAAAGTGAAGAATCTTCGTATGCCCATTGAATTTCTTTTTAAAGAGAAGGATTTACAGAGGAGTGAGAGTCGGTGCCATCAGATGCTAAAAGAACTCAAGTATGTACCACAGATCTGCTCACAATCTTGATCTTTTTGCCTTGCTGTTAATAAGAATATTTAGTACAGGCTGAAAGCTGCTCTGGCGCTGCTTTTCTCAGACAAAGACTTTGTAAACCTTTCCAGGTTCCTGCTAGGCTCAAATTACATACTAAGCATTAAGAACAAGTTGGTTTTTTTTTTTTCCCCTCATCTCATGTAGATTCTCCTTCTAAATCTGGCGGCGTCATCCAGTGCATTCCAGTTGGTTTCAGGGACTGTTTAAAACTCTCCTTAGGTTCCTGTTAATCAGCAGTGTCTCCCCACTTCATCCACTGTGCATAAAGACTGTGAGAGACTGCATCTAAGATGGAGTCTTGTCTATTGAAAGACAAGCCCCAGAGAGCTACCCCAGTTTCTCACAGACCTTGTTTAGTTTAACTGATGTGAAGAAAGTGTAGGTAATTGTGATTTTTTTTTTTTTTTTTTTTTTTTGTTAGTTCATTAATAGAGAAGTTAGAGGTTTGAGAAGGTCTTTGCAGTGGTCCTAGTTCTGCTGCAGTGCTGTCTACAGGACAGACTCCTGTGCCGTAAGCTCACTGTATTAGGTGCTGTTAGGTGTTTTGTCCTTGACAAAGAGCCAGGGCTGATAACCAAAAGGCAAAGCAAAAAGTTGCATGAGAAGTGCACAAATGCTGTAGTGGCGAGCATGAAAAGCAGTGAGATCAGACTGACCTGATACTGCATTTCCATTCATGCTCTCAGCTCATAATTGTACTTTCTGAAAGCACGCTTTCCTTCCCACAGAGTCTGCTGGAATCGGGTTTTCTCCATGTCTCTGTTTGTAGAACACGTGTTGTTTGGCATCAACACTCTCATGCCAGAATTAGAGAATTTAGTGAAAAAATATACTTTGCTTCTTGCCCAGGTAAGCAAAGATGCGATTTCACCTCTTCCCTGTTTGCTTCTGCTGATCATGTGAATTTTTTGTCTTGGGTATTAGAGCTGAGTCATTTAGCTTTGTCCTTTTCCTCTGCAGTGTTTTCAGCATGATTCAGACATGAAGACTCATCCAACTTTTGTTGCAGTGATGAAAGTACTGTGCCAATGTAAGGATGAAGTCAGCAACAGGCTTTACAGGTAGTGACATTGAGACAAGTCGTAGGGTCCAATAGAATTATTGCCTATGTTGACAGCATATTTCTGGGCATAAGGCAGTGCTGCATACAGTGTAATGAAAGCCAAAAGAAGAGCAGTAACTTCCATTTTATTCTGCACCCGGAAGCTAAGCAGTTAGCCAACAGGTCTTGCATTATCTCCTCTTGGTCTAGTTGCAGATGAACATCTTATTAAAGGCTTTTGGTAAGACAACAGTGAAGTAATTGTGTTCATTATTGTTTCTGAATTACAGATATGGTCTGACGTCATGTCCAATCTGCCTAGGAGAGCCAAAGGATCCAGTCTGCCTGCCTTGCTACCATGTGTTCTGTCAGAAGTGCATCAGAACATGGCTAGTACCAGCACAGATGCATTGTCCGTACTGCAGAGTTGCCATGGAGGATGTTCATTTAAATGTCTCCATAGAGCTCAGGTACTCCACCCTCTTCAGGATGGAAGCATTGCAGTGGGGCCAGTTGTGTGAGGAAATTCTGATTTGCAACTCTGCGGTTGTCAACACAAGCAGAATGGGTGGAGGGAACTCCGTTCTGGTCTTTCTGGAACCGGAACAGGTCCTGTCTGGTTTCTGTTGATTGTTTCAGAAGAAAGGAGGAAGTTGCCTTGGCCGCTGTAAGAAAACTGTAGTTACAAAACCCTGTAAAGCTTAAGCACTGTCAGTGGCTGAATTGGACAAGGGAACTGCTTGTCACCTTGGATTGCTTTGTGATAGCTTAGCAAAAAACTCTCAGTAAATGTATCTGGCATCACATTGCCATTTGTGATCTTAGTTGTCACTGTGATACAACCTTTGCAGACAAATACTACTGAAGGGTTGCACAAATCCAGCCTTCTGGAAACCTGGAAAAGTATTTCACCTTGGTGACTTTTGCCTGCCTCTGCTTTGCTTCATCCGTTATTTAAATGGTTCTGTATTTGAACATTGTCCTAATGCTTTTTACTCTTCCCGTAGAGATGCCATAGCAAGAAATGCCCTGTTCCGGCAGAGATGCAATAATTTCTTCATAGATGTGGTCACTACCATGTGCTTCAAGGACAATGAACCCCCTGAGGCAAAGGTGATCCAAGAGCTCCTTAATCTGCTGTTTGTTCACAGAGGCCTCCTGAAAGGTTCAGGTGAGCTCCCTTCATCCTGACGCTCAGCCTCATGTTGCTGATTCTCTTGCCACTTTCTCTCACCTGCCAAACTTATCTTTTTCTTATCTCCACAGATCACCCTGCTATCTACACAAAACTTCTGTCCCCATTTAATGATGAAGTGGATGAAATTCCCATCATCCGCTCGGTAATGCTGAAGCTCCTCTTGAAGTACAGGTGAGCACAGTCAGACAACTGATAGATGTTACCCTAGTGGTGGTTCAGCTTTGTTTTTCCTGACCTCATCAAACCAATTGGATTGTTCTCCTCACTTCCATGCTGTTCATTGAATTTGAATCATTACAGGTGAAATTCATCTTGTGCTGTTGTATTAGTTATGCAACTTGGCTGGCTTGCATGTAGCTTGTGTTGAAGTATCTGACCAGTCTGTGCCAAGGTTTACCTAGCTATTCTTAACCTAAACCTGTGCTGAACGTGGATGGCTTGGGTAACCAAGATAGCTGATGAATTGATATGCTGTAGATCAGCAAAGCAATACTCCTTATCCACACACATGTAGTCAAGAATGACCTTTTGTAGGCTTACACAGACCTTTCCATTCACACGAGCTCTTCCAGCCTCCCTTTGCAGTCAGTGTACAGGAAACCATTTCTTAAGTGTGATCACGTCCTAAATCAGATGCGTAAAGTAGATCAGATGACTTACGCCCTAGAAGTGCTAATTTAGCATTGTTGATGATAAAAGCCTAGCTCAGACTGTGAAGCTGGATGACATCTGGCAAAACATGGCACAATTGCTTTTCCATCTTCCAGATGGATCCAGAGTGACCCCCACCTGTCACATGGACATAACTGGTAGTTCGATCGTGATTTAAAACATAAATAGTAGCCGTCAGTATTGCAGTTGCGGTAAGGGGGTTTTTCTTTCTCCTGTAGCTTCAATGAAGTGAAAAATGATGTGCAACGCTACCTGTCCCAGGTAGAGCACAACAAGATCCTAGAGAAAAATGATAAAAAAGAACTCTACTTGCTTTTTGTCAACTGCTTAGAGGTAAGAGTGCTGGGTAGGTAAAAGCTGGGCAATAAAACTGTTGCAGGAATAAAAAAGTCAAGAATAGAAATGCTAATGCAATTTTAGGCAAGTTTCTTGTGCATGTAACTAGCTGCCCAACTAGAAAGCCCAAAAGGAAGTTTATATCAAATCACCTGGTCAGAACCTGCTCTCCAGTAACTAGCCTTGCTTTTCAAGGTAAGGCTTGTGTGTGTTTGCAGCATTACATAAATTCTTCTCTCTTGGACAAGTGTCGAAGTGTTAAGTGAGGCCCAGTAAGACACAAACTTCAACATAGGAGTGCAGCGAACGGGGATTTCTAGTTGCAGTAGTCCACTACTAGACTACTTGTTTTTGCAGACACTTTCTTGTTTGCAGAGCTTTAGATTATGATGATGTTTGGATTGTTTCCTTTCCATCCCTTGCATCTTTAAAAAAACTTGACAGCAAGGTAGAGGTTTCATTTCTTATAGTTTTCATTAAAATGGTGACTTTGTAGATAAGATAAAAATTTGTATTCTTGCTAAGGGAAAGACAGGTAGAGCTTGGCATCTTGGATATGTGGTGTGTGTGTCAGCATGCTCATAACTCTCTTGCTCAGCTACATGCTTCGGAAATATAGGTGAGAGCTTGGGTGCATTGCTGAAAACGGTGTTTGGTGATGTGGCAGAGCTTTAGGATAAGCACTGGAGAGATGACAGAGAGGAGCTAATGGCATTGGGGTGGAGGGTGCTGTGAGAGACGTGAAAGTTTGTGTTTACTGCAGTGTGAATGCACTGGAGATATAAAGTACCAATGCACGGGACATCTGATTTAAGTGGTTCTGCCACTTATGCAATATTCTGGCCCATCTTTAGGATTCCATATGGGAAAAGTCTGAGGGCAGCCTAGGATATGAGCATATAAACTGTCTGCCCAGAGACAGAGGCTTTCCAGAGAACTATCTCCCAAAGAACAATCAAGAAACTCCTCAGGAATCATCTGTTGAATATCTGCAGGCAGTAGCCAAGGTTCGCTTGTACCTGAGTAAGGCTGCAGAGCTGCTCTTTGACTTGCATGAGCCCACAGGTAAGTCTGATTATTCTGCTGTCAAATGGAAGTGCTGTATACAGAGCAAAGTCACCATGGGAGATGGGCTGGACACGGTCAATGCACCTGTGCTAGAACTTGTTTTGATGCATGGACAAGAACGAATGCACCAGCTTTCTTCTTTTCCTTTTCATTGGGAGTGTCAGTCATTATTTGTCCTCTCTACTATGTGTTAGAAGTGCTCTGTAACTAGTAGCAAAGCTGTGCCAGTGACCCCTAGGGTGTAGTTACATACCAGTTGTGCCTTTGGAAGGAGATTTATTTTATCCTTGTGATGCTAACAATGAGATTTTATTTGGAGCCAACTAAATTGAACTTTAATGAATAAATGAATAAAGCATAAATGATGCTTCAGATACGTGACTTCTGTAAGGCTTATTGTTTTATATGAGTGAGAGCTCTGCACAGCTAAAAAGGATGAAGAGATACTTCAAAACAAACAAACAAAAAAAGAAGTGGTTTTGAGCTGATTTCCTTACCCAGTAAAGGAGAACAGTGTGTGGAGAGTCTCAGATACTTACACAGTTCATGAAGCATCGAAGTGCAGTAATGTAACTAATTCCAAGAGACTTTAGTGTCCAGCCCTTGCATCGAGGATGTCAGGCTAGCAAAATGCATCCCGGATCGTTCTTAGGGAACACCATCGCCTTGGCAGTTGAGACAATGGAAAGCCATTATTGAGCAAGATGGAAGAGCTCTGAGAATGAGCTACCAGTAAATGGGAAAACTTGTCCTTGAGAGGAGGAAATGGAAGTAGAGTATCTCATCCTCTGTCGAAGAAATGAATCATTGTCTAAAATGTGGCTGAGGAAACACTCTAGATGAGAGCCCTCTCTTCCTCAGGTGCTTAAGTTCTCCTCTGTAATTAGTCAGTACTAGTAAAAGGGGCTTGGTGCTACAGCTAGTGCTGACAGAAAAGTTTTACAAGTAGGATGTGGTTTTACCTCTCTTCTTTTTTTTTTTTTTTTTTTTTTTTTTCCCTCCCCTCCCGCCCCTCCAGAGCAAGACCAGGTAGAGGAGAAGCAGCATTACCTGGCAAATGTGAGGGCGTTCTGTAGCCTCACCAAGAACAACTGGCATCGTGTTTACCTAGTCCGGAAAATTGCTAGTCAGTACGGGATGGAATTTGCTCAGAAGCTTGTCACAGAGGCGCAGTTTAACTGGGTGTTCCCAGTGGAAATTCTGCAACAGGTAAAGAGGAGGTGTCTCCTTGGAGATGGCTCTCATCTTAGTCTTCAGTTTGTGCTGCTTTGGGGTGTTTCTACTGTTGTGTGGCTCTTGGGGGACTCACCACAGTGGGAGTGGTTGTGAAGATTACTTAGTCTTGCCCTCTATTGAATAGAGTCTCTTGCAGCAGTGAGAAGCCATTTGGTTTGCCATGCCTGCCTGCTGTCTCTTTGAAAAGGCTGAAATGCCACAGTTCTTGGGAGGAGGAGGATATTCTGCCTTATCCAGTGGCTGTTTAATGTCCACACTGCTCACCATGAGCTTTTCCCTTTGTAGGTACAGAACAGTCAGCCTAATCACATTGATCGTTACCTGGCATGTGGCGAGAACTACAGAGTCCTGCGTGATGCTGTGGGGAAAGCTATGATTGAGTGTAAGACTGAGGGTCTTCTAGAGGCAGAGAAGGTAGGGCACTCTCTTCTCACCGTAATCCTATTGTGGATTCTGGATGGCCAGTGTTTAAGCTTTGTGTTCCTGTTGGCAGAGTCTTTTCCAGTGGAGACGCCTGGGTTGCCTTTGCTTGAAAGTTACTGTAGCTTCTGCTGGCAGAAACACGTTTGCTTTCCTGTCTCACCTGTGCTCTAGCATGTGTAACTCAGGTTATTTCTGTTGGTTGCCTCATCTTGCTTTTCTCCCTTCTAATCAGTCATAGCAGTTTGTTGTACAGTAAGCAATACAGGCACCTTGTAGCCAACTGATGGGAGAGCAGACAGATAATCAAAGAAGAATTATGTCCCCTCCCTGCCTGCCCATATCTGCCTAGCCCCGTGTCTTACCATGCAAAAATCAAATGGGTAAACTCTGTGTAATTGTAACCTTTTTCCAATATGTCTGTCCTGGTTTAACCCCAGCCAGCAACTCAGCACCATGCAGCTGCTCACTCACTTCCCCCCGACTCAGTGGGATGGGGGAGAGAATTGGAAAAAATAAAGTAAAGCTTGTGGGTTGAGAAAAGAACAGTTTAATAGAACAGAAAGGAAGCAACTAACAATGACACTAATAACAAGAAAGTGACAATAATAATAAACGGATTGGAATACACAGGACAAGTGATGCATAGTGCAATGGCTCACCACTTGCCAACTGATGCCTGAGCTGCGCTCCTCCTCCCCGTGCCGCCCCCCCCCCAAAACTGTGCATTATGTCCCATGGTATGGAATACCCCTTTGGCCAATTTGGGTCAGCTGTTCCGGCTGTGTCCCCTCCCAACTTTCCTGTGCCCCTCCAGCCTTCTTGCTGGCTGGGCATGAGAAGCGGAAAAGTCCTTGAATTAGTCTAAACACGACTGAGCAACAACCGAAAACATCAGGGTGTTACAACATTCTTCTCGTACTGAACCTAAAACACAGCGCTGTACCAGCTACTAGGAAGACAATTAACTCTATCCCAGCCAAAACCAGGACAATGTATTTTGTGTATGAAAATCTTCAGGAAGAAGCTTGCAAACAATGCACCTCTGAATGCCTCTGTACCATCTCTTATACACTCTTTGTGATTTTTTTTTTTCACTTGCGCGTTGATTTGATCTGAATGCAGGCATGTACAGGGTGCTGCCTAGCGAGATCACAATTCCGACTGGATGTTAGAAGAATAAAATACTTGACAGGTTTCTGATGTAAAACTCTGTCAGCTTGAGTGCTATCAGCTCACTCATTTATGGCTTGAACAGCCATTTCTGCACTGTCCCCCTTCATTTGTGGGTAGAGCTTTACCACAGACCTGCTGAAGCTTGCATATCCAGTAACTTTAGCTGTGACAGCTATAGCCTCTTTTCTGCCTTATCATCGGTTCTTCTTTTCTAGGCATCTAGCAGCTCCCTGGCTGTACAATCTGCCCATCTGCTCCTGGCTGTTTTCAGAGAGGTCACTACCCTGTATGGAGTTAGTGACTCAAGTCTTCATCCCAAACAGCAGGTAAGATACTTCACTTTGGAAGTGAAGTCACAAACATGCTTCATTGATAAGGATGAATGGGATTTGAATCATTGGTGGAAGAGCATTTTGTTCTTCTGCCCCAGATACGGTTATGTCCTGATCTGAGCAGACTGGAAGTGTTTTCAAAGGTGGGGTAATGCAGCAAGGGAAGCAGCTGATAGTCCTTTTCAGTTTGGTGGGCAATATCATGCTGGTTTTATTTCTTTTAAAATATGTGCTTTCAGCAAACAGATGTTATGACTAAGTTCGTCCAGAACTCTGGAGTCCTGAATTCTCCAGACCTGCAGCACTTTGCAGCTTCTCTTGTGATGAATGCACTGCCATCTCTGACAGTGGATCCTCAAAGCTTCAGCCACAGTGGAGCACTAATTGAAATGGCTGTTCATACTGCAGCTGTCTTGCTGTGCGGGCAGAACCCTGTCCTGCAGCCCCTGAAGAATCTGGCATTCCATCCACACACCATGGAGGTAAAGAGATTTCACTCAGATGGCAATTCAGCATATTGCTGGTTCTTTCATGTATCTGCGGGATCCTCTATAACCTAACCTTTCTTAACATCAAAAGCACCAATTTATTCTTTTAGCTGTGAATTACCAGAGTAGGATTATTTCAGTGTTGTTGGGATTAATTAGCACAGCAACAAGCTCTGGACTGGTACCTTTTCAAGGTACCTCTGCATCCCGAGCAGTATCAGGCAAATACTTTTGCTGATATTTGAGTGAGCAAGTCTGAAAGCAGTTGGCAGGTCATACTGCGGAGACCTGTGTGCTAGAGGATAATGGCTCATGGCGTCCTAGGCTGAGTCAGGGTGGAGGGATCTGCTGCTCTGCTTCTTCTGGCTATCCAAGGTGTAAGGAAACGTGCTGGTATACACCAGGGTATATCAGGCCGTGCCACAAGGAGTCTGGTTCAGGACGTCTAGAAGAGTGCACATGCAAGTCTTAACAATATTGACAGTTCTTGTTCCCCATCATGAATAAAGAATCAGTGAGCGACTGCTACAGGAAAGAACTGATTTATACATTCATCACCTTTTTTCCTTTTTCCTCCTTAGCACTCTTTTCTGCCTACAATGCCAGAAGATATAATGGCTCAGGCGAGGGCCTGGGAAGGAGTGGCCGCTCTGCGCTGGTACAGTAAGTGCTCCTGACTGGCCGTGAAAGAAATGGAAGGATAATCCTTGGTTTTTGAATGAAACTGTTCCAGATGTGATGACGGACACATTCCTCATCTCAGCATGAGTTATCCTCTGTAAATTAAGATTTGTAGCTATGGTTTGTGTGGGTAATGCACCAGAGTGCATTGAGCTTCTGTTTAGACTCAAGCTTATAGCTGTTTACGAAGTTGGAGAGTGCAGAAGACCTGTCCTGTTACTTCTGGCAATATTGAAGTGGCATGAGCAGAAGAGGAGCACTTTGCCACTTTCCTAGCCAGCTTTCAGTCCTCTGCTTTCTGCAGTAAGATCTTACTGCAGGCTTGGAATCCAGGGTTGGGAGCATGCATGCTTACCAGCCTATTTGGTACTCAGTAGCAGAATCTTTCAGGCTTCCGTTGCTTGCTTCTCAAGGAGAGAAGCACTGAAAAATTCCTTGGGTTCCTATATGGGCCTATTATTCATTTGAGCTTTGGGACGGTCAGTGCTTTTGACTAGATCTTGAAACATATTTCTTGCTCCAAGATGATGGTACCTGTGAAAGGGAAATAACAGGGGCTTTATAAATGTCTGTCTTATAATAATGTCCTGTTTGTTTCTCTTCCTTGATAGCATGTCCAAATGGCCACCCCTGCACTGTAGGAGAGGTAAGAATTTGAGACTGGTGGGGTTTTAAGCAGATGTTGTTTTCAACAGTGAACTTTTATTTTGTTTACTGGTTTTAGTGTTCTGTTGCACAGTGGTTCATTTTCTAAACTCTATATTATTATTAATTTTGCCATTGTAATGTAAAATTTAGAGTAGCTCTAACACAGCTTACACCATAAATCAAGGAAACAAGAGGCAGAGGTCCTTTGCCCAGTCTATAGCAGTTTTTGAATTAACCAGTTACAGCTTGGATTTTTGTTTCATTCTCTTTCTCTGCTGGAGAGGCTCTTACTCTGGAATTCAGTGTTCTCCTTTTGCTTTTTGCTAGTGTGGCCTCCCCATGGAAACTAGCCGCTGTTTCGACTGTGGTGCCCGAGTTGGAGGGCAACTGCATAAACCACTGCATGGCTTTCAAGAATTCCGGTATGCTTTGATTCATTAACCTTTTCCTGCTAAATGATGTAGTCCTTGCCTGTCATGCTTTCAAGGCAAAAGGTACCAACCACTTCATGCTGCTACCTGAAAGGTGACGTGTGGGATGCCCCATTAGCTCAGACATTGGCCACTGAGGGGGAAGAGGCTCAGCTGTTAGGAGTGTTGGTATAACTGACTTTGCAGAAACTGCCTTAACATAAATTCTTGTTAAGCTGCTGGTTTAGAGTTTTTCATCTTCCTACTCATCCAGGCTGATACAAGTTATGTGATTCTATACCAACATATAGTAATAGGCAACATTTTCTTAAATGGATCAGCGTGACTGAAGAACTTCTACCAGAGCTCTGGTAACTATGACTTGTGCTCCCTCCCCCTCAATTCTCTGGATTAGCACTTACAGCCTTTGTGTAAGAATGTTGAAGTTACTAATTCTAACAGCAGTGGCTTCTCGTCTGTCCAGCATGGAGCTGGCTAATCTTGCCCTGCAGGGCTGGACATTGCTCTTTCATAGAAAATGTATTAGGAAGAGATGTCCATGGAAGAGTAATCAGCCAGCAAAACCAAACAAATTGGCTTATTTGTGTACAAAACCTACTGGAAGTCCTCATTCCCCTGTAGCACTTCTAATTGGCAGCTTTTTTGGCATTCAGAGACCTTATGGGTCAAAAAGACGTTACTGGGTATCAAAGACATCTCTTGTGTGTTTTTTGTCAAGGCAAAAAAATACTATATATACACTTTCCAACAGGAGTAATGAAGACAGAACTCAAACTGGCCACATACTTGGAGATGTACAACACAGAAAAACAACGGGAGTGTCTGATCGGGCCATGTCCCCAGTTGTCTTTGTTCTGATACGCTTACTCACACATTTGGCAATGTTGCTGGGAGCCACAAAACATCCTCAGGTATCTTCCAATAATAGTTCTATGCGGCCATGTGAAATGTAGTGAAACCTTTCTGTTGACTTTCTGGTAAGACTGTAGTTCTGCATGCCTTGTGCTTGAACTGGACGTTACTGGCTGTGCTCATTCTTGGCTTTTGTTGCTCTGCAGTCTTTGCAGAAGATTATCAAGCCACCAGTGCGCAACTCGGTGAGTTTCCTGCAGCAGCATATTCGGGAGGACTTGGCACAGCTGACAAAAATTTTGGGAAAGAGTGTGGATGAGACTATCAACATCTTTCATCTTGTCATCAGCAGCCTCCTCAAGGACACGCATCAGCATCCAGGCCAGTGTAAGAACAACCACCTGCCATATCACGTCTGCAAGCCATATCAGCACTTTAAGTGTAGTAGTTATTTAGCTTCTTTGCTAATAGACCATTTCCAATAGGCCGTAGCTGAGCTGATGAGGAAGATCCAGAAATTTGAGGCTCTTTTCTTACTGTAGGGAGTGAAGCATTTTTGGCTGTTTACTTCTCTTTTGGTTGAGTATGTGGGGTTTGCAAGGTTTGGTGCATAATTCTGAAAAGGAATTGCTGAATAAATAAGTAACCTCATGACGTGTTGACAGGCCTTTCAGCTCACAAGCAGAGGTACTACTCAAAGCACACTAGCTCATGCTGTGTATAATCTATATACCATACTGCTCTCTAAATGACTACCAAGAAGCTATTTGGTAGAAGAGGGATGGGAGAGTATGGTTCACGGTAGAATCTGGAGTTCAAGTTGACATAAGTCATTGTGTCATAGAGTGATTTATATGTAATAACCATATTTTTAGTGTGTGACAGCACAAATCAGTATTCCAAGCTCTGTTCTTTGGTCTGTCATTGGTCACGGTCTGAACCTGAACAACTTGTTTAACCTTTCTGGGACTTGTATAAATGTCCACATCATTCAAATGAATGACTGGCCTGAAGCTTCTGAAAACCTGCTCTCACTGCGTGCTATTTTGGATGACACTCTCCAGCTAGACCAAGATACTCAGTTGCCTTCTAGGACCTCTGTAATTGTTTTTGGCTCATCATGCTAACTTGCAAGGATGTCACATCTGGAAGCTTAAAGAGAATCTGTGCTTTCTTTTAACTGAAATATTGCAGATGTAAGAGACTAAATATTCCTGTTGCAGGGCCAGTTCGGTTTGACGATGTGCTCTCCACCAAGGAGAAGAGAAACAAATGGGAAGAAATTGTTGCAAACACAATTATTGTTCCTGAATTGGAGGTGAGAAATTTGCTGTATAAAATTTCAGTAGTTGAGCAGTTCGAAATCTGCTTATTTTGAAATCTGACCTGCTGCAATACCTGTGTTACATTTTTTTACCCAGCTATTCCTAAAGCCAAGCAGTCTATGACACAAGTTCAGGTTAGCTTTAATTTGTAACAGTCAGCCAACTTTATTCTGCCTGTGGAAATGGGTATCTGAGACTAGAGCTGCGTTATGATGATTTTGTATAGCTGGAAATATAGAAGTGTCTTAGCTCAGTTGAAAGCATTTGTCCAAGTGAGCATATGGTTGCCCCAAACGAACCCTGTCTGCCTTTTTTCCCCCTACTGTATACATCACATCAAGAATGGAAGACCTGTGAGTTGGATGAGCTGGAGAACAAAGAATAACTTTATGGTATAAACAGCTGTCTTACAGTATGTGTTTTACATGCCTTCCCTAAGAGTTCATCTTCTGCTTTGATATTTCTGTGTCAATTGGTCATCAAGCTATTAGGGAAATATACTTTAGTGGAGGTTCAAGATGGCAGGACACTAACAATTCTGATATAATTTGGGTTGTTTTGGTTTTCTTAATGCAGGATTTGGATAAAAAAATTCTGAAGTTAAATAGACAAATACAAGAGGATGACAGAATTTCTTCCAATCCAATAGTGAAAATAGTGTATGGTGACCCGGCCACTTTCCTGTCCCAGCTGCCAAAGGACAGTCACATACATCATTCCAAGATGTGGAGCTGCCGAAAGAGGATTTCAGTGGAGAACCTGGGCCACGTAGTCCAGCAAAAGAATGCCAAGGACACTGTCCCTCTCCTCTGGAAGTTTTTGCAGAAGGTGGGTGTGACACAGGGATGAGACCCCACGGTGTTCAGAGATCAGTTCACAGAATCACAGAGTGGTTGCTGTTGGAAGGGACTTCTGGAGGTCATCTGGTCTAACCCGCTGCTCGGGCAGGGTCACCTACAGCCAGTTGCCCAGGACTAAATCACTGTGTGGTTATATACAGTGTCTTCATTCCCGTAACTTTCTATAACCTTGAGAACTGCACATGTAAAATTTTTTCTTTTAAATATTTAAAAAGTAATTCTATGAAACTACTTGAAACTGGTTTGTCCAAGAACAACCTTACTCATAAGCCCCCTTTGCTCTTCCAGGAAACAGAACTGAGGCTGGTTAAATGCTTACCAGAGATTCTGGCTCTGCAGAGAGACTTGGTGAGGCGATTTCAGAACACTGCTGATGTCAAACACTGCTCGATCAGAGACTTCCTCAGCGAACCCCTCTCAGGTGAGAAGATTCTGCCAAAACTGTAATTAGTGAAGCAAAAAGCGCTGGGTAGTCCTGTTGAAAATGAAGGTGAAAACTTCTCTTGAGCTTGCAATCTTAAGCCCTCGTGTTTTCTTTTTAACTCCCATCCAAATGAATTGGAGACCTTAACCCTGGAGTTATGCTCGGAAAAGTCCTCAGGTGACTTTAAAAAGAATTAAGCACAGAAAGATTGTTCACAAGGGGTGGGGACTCTGTTCAGAGATAGGCAAGATAAATCCCTGAATGCAGCAGTGGGTATATTGCAGTTTTAAGCTCTGCCCTAGAGTAGGGCCTGCCTAAAAGGTGGAATTGGTGTCCTTCCCTTCCATTCATGAGCAGCATACAGACATTTTGTGGCAACTCCTTCAATTGTACTTAAGTACAATTACTTATGTTTTTAAGTACTTAAGGAAAAGTACTTAAAGGTCATGCAGAATCAGACCAAGGATCCATCCAGACTTGTAGCCTGAGCCAATAGCAGACAATAATGGAAGAATATAAACAAAGAGAGCAAATAACTCTATTGGATACCATTAGAAAACTGTTTAATGTCTAGTCTCTTTTGATCTGTTTGAGCAGTTGCCTAGAGTTCAGTGGTGTGCTTTGAAAATTCTTGTATTAGAGTTTCACGGTGTTGCCAGTAAAAGGTGTTTCAAGGATTTGTCTTTCTGTTATTCCTCAGATGTGGTGAGGGACCTGTTACAGAAGAGAGTGAGTGTGTTTCTGTCTGTTTGGAACAAGCTGAGGCGCTCGCTGGACACCAATGGTGTGTACCCTTCTTTCCCAGCATTGTTTTTGAGAGTGATGGAAGCAAGGGCTTGGCAGCTGTCAGACAATGCTCCTCTACTACTCCTCTTTGACAGTTCAGGTTCCCCCCATCAGTGATGCTGAGACATATCCTCAAAACTGACCTTGGCCATTAAAGGTTTAAGAAGATATAGGTGCAAATGGAAGAATTTGTTTCCCTCTTGTAGTCTTCTCACCTGAACTTGCTCCCTTTAGTGCTTACACGTAATGGAAACAGTGCTCCTTTTTTTGGGTTCTATACTTTCTCCTGACCTGGGTCAGCTCAGGCAAGGCTTGCTCATTGTGGGCTGGCTCTGGGCCACCTCAAGCAGTCTTCTCTGCCTTTTATTTCAGGGGAAATTAAGCTTCCGAAAGGCTACTGTGATGCTGACCTGACCCTGGACAGCAAGCTTGAAGTCCTTCTGCCACGTCGACAGGGGCTGGGCCTCTGCTCCACAGCCTTAGCCAGTTATCTCATTAGTCTGCACAATGACTTAATCCACTCAGTGAACAAACACATCAAGGAAGATGACAGGTATGTTGCTATTCCAGCTAGGCATGTGTTTTGGCTCTGTTGTGTTACCTGCTCCCACCCAATCAGCTTTCCCTGCTTCATAAAGGCTCCTCACTCTAGATGGAGACTGTTTTCTCTTCTGCAGGTACTTGATCAGTCCGTCAGAAGTGGCTGACCTGCACTTGATCAGTTATGAGCTTGAGAGAGACCTGATTCCTCTGATCTTGTCCAACTGCCAATACAGCATGGAGAAGGGAGGGGAGACATTGCAGGACTTTGATCTGGAGAGGATCCAGCAGCAAGTCATCAGCAAGTTCCTACAAGGGAAACCACTCATCACCCTAACGGTAGGACAAGGCGGCTAGCTATGTTTTCTGCAGACAACTTCTTGGCTGATGTTGGAGCCCTGCAGTGTTTGCTGCAGCCAGGCATGCACTGTAGCAGGGTAAGCAATGTTACCAAAGCTTTACAACCATGGGTTTCTCTCATGACAGGGAATACCTACCCTCGTGTACAGACATGATCGGAATTATGAACAGCTGTTCAATGATGTCAGGAATAAGCTGGATCAGGTGGGTTTCTGCACTGGAGGAAACAGGGCAAGCATGTGACCCCTGACATCCCAAGAAATGTTAGCTTTGTCTTCTGCCGCCTGCCTTGTTCGTCTGAAGGCTTGTCTGCTAATCTCTCAGTATGCCTCGAATATGTACAAAGTGGCCTTCTCTTGTCAGTCAGGATTTACAAAGGAAAGGGATATAGTTAAGCATTTTCACTTTCCTAAATCTGGGGCTCTGCCATCTTCTGTGACTTTAGCAACTTGAGGAGCAATAAGGAATGGCTGTAAACTAATATTAGCAACTGCTTTGACTTCATGTTTTTCAGAGTGCTCTCCCCAGTTCTGTTATGAACATGATCAGTGGGGAACTACAGTCTTACAGTGATGTCTGTGATGCTCTGTCCGTCACTGAAATTACCTTGGGATTCCTGGCCATGGCTGGAGAGAATGCTGAAATGCTTCTGACTGACTACATTGAAAATGTTCTGCAGATGGGTGATCAGACAAACCCTCATGTACTGCAGGTGAGTCTTGAGAGCAAAGCTCTTATTCTTACAGGATAAAATCTGCACTGGTTTATACTAAATCCAGCCCGTCTGATCTCCAAGCCCAGTAAAAGTTGAGCTTGAAAAGGTATGTGATAGAATTCCTTCCTCACTGTATTCAACAGCAGGGGGGAAACAATTTTCACTTCCCTTGCAACCAGTGTTTGCAAGGTGGGAGCATCTAACAGCTTGTGATGCTCAGCACATTCTTGCAAAACCCTACAGAAGGGTCAGGTGCAGGACGTGCAGAAGGCCAAACTCTTCTCTGCAGATCCAAGCTCTTCTGTCAGCACCAGGAAGGAGAATTCTCAGTTGAGTGTCAGCATAATTAGTTGGAATGCTAAAACTGAGAAAAGGGAGAACTTTCAATTATGAGTCAGCTTTCAGTGACACTGGCTTGCCTGGTGCTGAGCAGGATTGAAAATATCCCTGTATCTCTCAAAAGTGGTGGTAGGGGGAGGTTTTATCTCCTAATGATGTGCAAAAAGAGGCCCTTTTACTGATAGGGGGCAAAAGCACTATGTTGTGACAAGTATGTGTGACACAACCCTATCACTTCCCACTCCCTTTCATGTTACCAAAAAGATGGATTATTGAAGGCAAAATGGGGAAGAGGGAGAGAGAAGCCTACTGCAGATGGGCTTCTACACCCAGGTTAAAGGGGCTCAGTGAACTCCCTTCTGAACTCTCTCTGTGCTTGTGCTCCTCTGCAGTTTAGACCTGCATGGGCAGGGTGTGGACAGATTCCTAAATACATCCCTTACATCCAGGTTCACTCCATATACGTGTTTTTCTTCTAGGCCCTTAGACGATGCCACCTAAAGCACAACATAGCCTTATGGCAACTTCTTTCTACCCGCAAATCTGAGCAGCTTCTGCGCCTCAAAAGGGTAAGGTACACTGTTAACTCCAGTGTCTAATCAGCTGCTTCCTCTTCTCTAAAGGAAGTTGCTCAAATGCATATGGTTGGTTGTTTCCCCCCCCCCTGCATTTTTTTAGGATCCTTTTGTAGACATCAATACAGTCTACAAAGCTGAGCTCAGTCCAGAGGTTGCCAAGCTCCTCAACGCCTTCCTTGTCCACTCACGGCTGGAAACCTTCCTGCAGGAGCTCCATGAAATGATTGTCTTGAAGCTGAGACGTGTCCAAGCTGTGGATGAACTCAGACCCACATGGAGGTAACAGAGTTAAGCAGCCGAAACCAGTCCACAGTTGTTATTAACTTAAGCTTCTGTGCTTCTGAAAAATGCTTGTGATGGAAACTGTTCCCTTGGCAAATGACTGCCCTGCTGGACACAAAGCGCAACCATCACCATTAACAATACATAGCTAGTTCTAAGACACACTGCGTGCTTCTGGCATGTATGACTCTTCATCTTACACAAGCTCTTTTAGGAACACTGCTGGAATATACCAGGAGCTGCTGTTCATGAGCACTCAAGATAAACACAAGCACTTCTGCAGTCACTCAGTCAGCTTTCCACATGTACAGCTTGGCCCGAACAGCTTGGTTCTGACCTGCTGCCTCCTGTTTCTGGGTTCTGTAGCCTCTCCATAAATCTGACTGGCTGTTTAACCCTTCTCATTACAAAATACATATATTTAAAACTTGGTATACTTAATATTGGTGCATTCCTACCACATGCCATTTTATGTGGCATTTGTACTTTGCTGTACAGCATCTATTCATGCTACTTTTGCTCTTTGTTTTCCAGCCTCAAGGAATCGTTCATTCCTTACCTTGATGCAAAAGACTCTGAGTTAGCTACAGAGCTGCAAGAGATGTTCCCCGATGAGATTCTTCTGTCTCACGCTACTGCTACATGGAAAGCAGCCGCTCTCTTCAAAAGAGAGCACAGGGAAAGCCAGGACCACTCCCCACACTAGCTCTGTCTGACCTTCCTGATACACAGGGAATTTTAGTGCCACAAACGTGGTGTCAGTGAGGCTCTGGAACCTCGGGGGCCTGGTTTTTTGGTTTGGGGTTTTTTTTTCCCCCCCAGAGTACCAAAACTATGCTGCAACGATTAGATGCTTTTATGAATCAGAAGGATGGTGGAGAAGGAGGAGACTCTTGAAGGCATCATAAAAGAACCCAACCCCCAAAGCCACCTGCCTAAAGATGAAGGATTTTTTAAAAAAGCATCATGCCCTAGTGCTGGGAAAGCGTTTCTCTTGACAACTGAATTGTCACTTGTCACCGATGCCGGGCCGCTGCCCTTCCCCTGCACAGCCGTGCTCCGTTCTGCCAGCCCTGCCCCTTCAGCACCACTGCAGAATTGGGACCAAGCTGGAAAAACTCCACCACTGTCAGATGCTGCTCCTTTGCTGCCTTAACCTCTTGCTGCGGCAGAGCCCCCGTTATTCCCCGTTATTCCCCGTTATTCCCCGTTATTCCCCGTTATTCCCCGTTATTCCCCGTTATTCCCCGTTATTCCCCGTT
>JAVKLA010000002.1:37661827-37688382 GCA_034782735.1 Sagittarius serpentarius | reverse complement strand
CCCCGGTGCTGCGCCCCCACAGCTGGGCCCGTGGGCTCCTCGTGTGCCACGGCCCCGCGGCGCGGTTCGGTTCGTGCTGACCGGGCTGGAGCAGGGCCTCGGTGCTGGGCGAGGCCTGGAGCCGGGGAGGAAGGGGCAGCCTTTCGACGGGGGCTGCGGGGTGTTTCTCTAGAGAGCAGGCCCGGTTAAAAGCCAGCGTGGTTGAGGAGGACACCGAGGAGTGGCAGCAAGATGCAAGTTTCCCCGGACTGGAGAGAGTGGGAGGCGTGGACTTATCCTACATCAAAGGAGAGGACGGCGGCGCCTGCGCTTCCCTGGTCGTTCTCAGCTACCCGGCTCTTGAGGTTGTTACCCTAAAAGTCGGTCATAAAAGAACCCCCTGAGACTTGCCTTCAAGGTTTAGAAGGCAGGCATTCTTTATGGCAGCGCTGGACACAGAGGGGATAATTCCTCCTAGCGTGCGTACCAAAACTTAAACCAGTACCTGGTTATATAGACCAGTTATTTACATATTCATTACAATTCCTGGAATAATCATGCATATTCATTTTGTTTCCTGGGACTAGTTATAATACACGCGTCTTCATTACTCATGCGTAATAAAATGAGTCTGTGATCTTTTGGGGGTCTTTAGCAGCAGTCCATAGTCTTCCTCACAGTGTCTGCTTGTTGAACTCCAACTTTACGCATGCGCAGTCCTTACGGAAGTCCCTGTATCAGCCATCAATTAGTTCTAATCAACTCAGGGCCACAAGTCCTCTTTACTTAGACAATAACCTGTTAGGTTTAGCTGCCGCTAGGCCTCCTGTTATCCACTGCTTGGCCTTTGAACAATGACTCCCATTGCTGCGGGTACATCAGGCAGTAACTCCTGTCTGCCTGTTTGTGTGAGAGCAACATACTTGCTGCTCCTGGCTTTTTTTTTTTTTTTTTTTTGCAAGTGCATCGTATCTTGCTTGAGGAAGACCACGGATTTTTTTTTGGTTTTGTTTTTTTTTTTTTTTGCATTTATAATTTTGCTTACAAGGTCACAGCAAGTGAACAACTTCACTCCTTAGGGTTGTGTCCAGGTGTGCGGTAACACAAGGGGTTTAGTAGAAAACGTACACAAAGGCCATTATCTACTGTGCCTCTGCCTCACGGGACATCAGTAAGCTATCGCGTGTACGTTCAAGAAAGCCTCCAACCGTGCACTCTGCAAGAAAGATAAACAGGGAAAAAAAATACGTGTAAGGTTTAGGCCAAAGTTTAGGGAGATGAGATGCAAACTGCTCCTACTTGCGAGAGGTTCGTAGGATTACTGGGAACTTAGGCGCTGAGGGATAAGTTTACTATGCATTCAAGTTAGTTGGTAAATGAGAAAATACCGTGATGGGGTGTAGTCCGTGGACAGGCACAAAAGTCTGTAACTGGTTTAGGTGTATACTAAAAATAATCAGTCTCGGCCTCTACCCAGAAGGAGCCAAAAAGGACCG
Organism: Sagittarius serpentarius; assembly: GCA_034782735.1. Lineage (NCBI taxonomy): Eukaryota > Metazoa > Chordata > Aves > Accipitriformes > Sagittariidae > Sagittarius > Sagittarius serpentarius. The sequence goes on along the minus strand of JAVKLA010000002.1, from coordinate 37,686,907 downwards.
TTGTTATTCAGTGCCGATCAAGAGAGGAAATGAAAGCGTTTGTAGCACTCAGACAGCAGATGTCTTGTTTGTGAGTTCTTGCTGGGAGTCGACTAATAATATGGGAAGTAACACATAAAAGCCTTTTCGAAACTGCCATGAATCCCATATCCCACAGTTGTTTTACTGAAATTAATAAAGGTTTTTGGTCTCTTTCCCAGCTTTCAAAATGATATAAAAATGATCTTTAACTATAAAACCTATAACAAGCAGAGAAATAAAGTTTGATACTGGCTGCGGGGATTTTTATGAACTGAATTTCAAATCCTGCCTTGATTCTTTACTTGCCCTGCACGAACGTTTTTTTGTCCTGTCTTAGAGGGTTTCTTTTGGCCTGTCCCTGCATAGAGACAGACACCCTTTGATAGTGCTCTGACTGGGTGAACTTTGAGGTCCCCGCTGTCTATTTGAATAGCTGCCCTGGTTTTGGTTCAAGGACTTGGCTCTCGAGCAGAGCATGGTAGGTGTTGTCCAGCCCTCTTCTGTCAGCGGTCCATTATCTACCCCCTTCTCTAAATGAGTGACAGAATGACACAACCCAATGGCCGTCGCTTTGTGGGAGAGATCCAGAAGCAGGGTATTTTAAAAAAGATGAGATTAGGGGACATAAACCAGAGGAGATGCCTCTGGAAGAGTCAGGAACTAACCAGCAAAGTCCTGGAGGTCTTTGTCTCTGCACTGTCCCACTGCTCCCAGGTGCTGTACGAGGATTGCCGGATGGTGGCTGTGGGCGCCCCGTACGTGGCAGGGTTCTTAGCCTTCCGAGAGGTCCCTTTCCTGGTGGAAGCTGTTCAGAGACTTCAGCAGGAGGAGCCCAAACTCAAACCTCAGGTGTGGCATATTTCTTTGTCCCGAGTTGAGATGTCATGAGGGCGCAGAGTACTGCTGAAAGGTGTTCTTCCCTCTCCTGAGACCACACTGCCTGGCTGTTTTCCACTGGCAGTTGGAAAGTGCAGTATCAGAGTTGTATTGAAGCATCTGTTGCCCTTCCCTTAGGGACCAGGGATGCTAAGCTGAGGACAGCCAGGCCTCCGTTGGCAATGGGAGTCCCATTCTGTGTGCAGCACCAGTGAAGAGTGCTGCCAGCCACTGAGAGCTCATGCTGCTGGTCGTTTAGGGTCAGCTGTAGACAGCGCCGCAGGAAGACTCTTATAGATAGAAGTGAAAGGACCGAGACAGACTTTGCCTTCCTCACGGGGCCAGCATCACTGTCTGCCTATTTGAGTGGCTCTCAGTGCACAGGAAGTAACATTTCTTTTTTTGGCTTTTTCAGGTACTTCTTGTAGATGGGAATGGCCTGCTCCATCCCAGAGGTAGGACTTTAGTGGAGAGCCGGGCTCTCCAGGGTCCCCATGCTGCTGCTTGAGATTCCTGTTCTCTGGTGTTCTGCAGTGACAGTGACTTGTTGTTGGCAGGATTTGGCGTGGCCTGTCACCTCGGAGTCCTGACGGATCTACCATGCATTGGAGTGGCCAAGAACCTCCTACAGGTGGATGGCTTGGTCAGGGATGAGCTGCACAGAGAGCAGGTTAGGCCAGGCTGGGAATTTATTTCCACTTTATACCCCAAGAGAATTGGGACAGCCGCATACAAGCACTTCCTAACCAACTGACCTTGTGTGTGTTTATCCCTAGATTCGTTCCCTGCAGAGGGAAGGAGATACGTTCCCACTGACAGGCACCTCGGGGAGAGTCCTGGGCATGGTAAGCTGCATGGAGTTTCCCATTTGCTTGGCCATCAAGTCTTCCAGCTTTGTGTAGCTGGGAGCACTGGAAGATGTTGTCTCTGTAGTGGGAGTGTCTCAGTGATACTAGTTCTGGAAGACACAGTGTGAACAGGTGACCAGTAACACTGCTCTCCCCTTTCTGTGAGCTCAGACATATGCAGAAAGAGTTGGCAGTTCAGGTGTTGGATATATCCACGTCCATAGCTATAACATCTGAGGTGCCGTGCTCCAACACCCCAGTTCGTGAACCGCAGTCAAGGAGAGGTGCCAATCCTGTAGCATCTTACCAGGATGCAATATGGGAGCATCTGACTCAGAAGAACGCTGCACAGGAAACGGGCAGATGTAAGAAACTTCCTGCGTCTGGTGTTATTTCAACATAATCTGCCTTAGCAAGTCTTTCTGCTTCCCAGAGCAGCGTGAGGCATTTGGGGAAGGGCCACAGGGGTCCAAAAGGGCAGACAGTCCCTGTGAGGAGATACTGGCAAGCAGAAGAGGTTCAAGAAGCCTAGGGAGTTGCCAAATACAGAGCCACCATCCCACCCCCTGAAGGCAATGGGCTAGCTTATAATTCATCTGCTACTCTGTATTTGTTAAAATAAGCCTCTTAAGTATTTGATCTTTCTTGTTTCTGAATGCACAGGTCCTGCGTAGCTACAACAACAGCTCTAAGCCGCTTTATATCTCTGTGGGTCACAGGGTGTGCCTGGAGACAGCCGTGCGCCTAGTCAAGTCCTGCTGCAGGTACCGGATCCCGGAGCCCATCCGTCAGGTACAGAAGCAGGGGAGCTGAGGAAGGGGAAGGCAGGCCTGGAGTAGGGAAGCAGGCAGCGGAGGGGGCTGTGGATGCCGAGCCTATGGCGACGTTTCAGAGCCTCAGTTTGCCGTCCGTCTGCGACTGACAGTTCTGCAGCTGGCACCCTTCTTGCTGGCCTGTTCTCCCCAGCCTGTTGTGGTGGTGTTTACGTGGTAGCTAACTGATCCTTCCTTCTTCCTTGCTTGTTCTTCTGACGCAGTGCCTGGAAGCACACACAGCCCTTACTGCAGACCCAGCCTGACTGATTTCTTGGTGCCTCTCTGCAGGCAACTTCTGTGATGCTGATGTCAATACAGAGGAGCTGGAACTGCAGTTTGCCTGGGCACTCTGAGCCTAGCACAGACTGCAGTGCTGCTCCTCTGGGCTTTTCCCTGCTACTGCACTCCGCAAGGAGCGGCAGGCTCTGGGGCGGCAGCCAGCCGGTAGGTGACAGCACTGGATCACCGTCACTGAGCCGCAGCTGCCACCAAGGCTCAGCTTCAGACTAACTAAATCACAGCAGGGCTTGAGGAAAGGATCTGGAGAAGAGTAAAGCCTCTGGGACTTCTAGCCTGACAAGTGCTTCCCTTCTCTCAGGGTCACCGTCTTGTTAGTGGCTCAGGCAGGCCAGACCCAGCGACTGCCCAGGGAGCGGGGTCCATTCAGATGTCCGTGTTTGTAACGTTGCCCTGGAACACGCAGTTCGCTTTGCTACACCGCCGTGCTTGTCGGGTGTCTGGCCACCTTTGCTCTGCAGCTCCTCAGCGCAGCACTAAGGTGATCCTGCTGAGGGCTGTTACGCAGTCTGCACACAGGAGCCTCTCGTTGGTACTGCAGTGTTTTCTGAAAACGGAGTCTTGAGTCTATGGTTATAAACCAGGCAAAAATCTAACGCCTTAGAGGAAAACAAACCTTGAAGTGTCCATACCAGAACTGGAGTTTCTGATCTCATAAACCACTACCTGCCAGACGGGAGTAGGCTGATAGATCTTCTTATGTAATCTCTTCCAGCAAGGGACAGATGCCTCCGCAGAGCTCTGAGCTAGCTCTGCAGTTCACAGTGTTCAGAGGAAAGGGGAAAAGCATTCCCTTTGGAAACAAAAAAAGGTGTCTTGGAGCTTTTCATCACCCTCCTTTCATTTCCAGCTATCTCCAGTATTTGTCTCTGTTCTTCCAGTTCTCTTAACGATGACCTTTATTTAAGGTGATGGAATGAATTGTCGTCACTTTCCTTACAGAGAGATTAAAAATCCAAGAAGGAGTATTTTTACTGTAGAGGTAGAGGAATGGCAGGAGATAAGGACACTTAAACGTTTCCATGGGACTTCTCCCCGTCACAGTTCCTCTGTGTGGTAACTTTCACAGATCTTGACACTGGGCAGTGCTGGGAGCCTCAGCTCTTGAGCACCTCAAGCTGGAGTTAGGAGGTAGAAGGCTGCGGGGAGTCCTGCCGTAGATGATTTCGTTGGCCTTTTTGCTAAGGTATGTCCCCAGGACAGGCTTGCAGACCTGACGGGTGATGTGCTTATGGCTTTCCCAGTGTCATGAAAGACTTCTGGATCATTAGCTTTTAGTTTGTAAGTTCTGGTACCCCCGGAATTATAATGCTCTTAAGAGAGCTCAGCTGCCCGTACCTTCCTGAGGCTGTGTTTATGAAGGCAGTACTATGCTGCAGCATGTGTAGTGCTGTGCAACTGTTGTGGGAACTTAAACCTTCTACTTTCCTAGAAGTACGGCTGGCCAGTCTGTATAGGGTGTGTTGTGCTTGGGCATGCAACACTAGGCAGTGATCAGAAACAGTTTGATTTGCATTCAGCCCACAGTGTGGTCATGCTGCCAAAGGAACTGTGGCTGTGATGCAGGTGAGAGAATTGGTCTTTCAGAGAAAGCAGAGGGAAGTTCATTATTGCCTACGATGAGTATTTGCATCCCGCTTAGTCCTTATTCCACGTTTAAGTGCAAAGCCAGTCTGGGAGAATTTTGCTTGCATGGGCGTGACCTCTCTGCCCAGCCAGCTTGTGAGATTTGGAGGTTCTTCTGCAGATGGTTGGTCATTTGGAGCTACCCAAACAGGGACTGAGGTAGGCCGGAGCTGTCGTCCCACAATAATAAGCAAAGCATTCAAACTGAGTGGCCCTGGAACTATACCAAGCCCTGCTGAGAGCAGCTGCCCTTGCCTACTTCTGGCAGAGGTCAGAACCCCTCTCCAGTGTTCGCCCATGCTCCAAGCCTGCTCAGACCCAGGATCCCCATGCACAGAGGGGAAACAGAAGCTTTTAACACCCTCCAGCTGACAAAGCTTGCACTGGGACTGAGTCTTCTGCTCTCGCTGTGTCAGGTACTTGTGGTTGGCTGCACACCAGCCTCCAGCTCACTTGATGATCCTTTTCGCTCCAGCTGGCATCTCGCCCAGCGATTCCTGCTGGCTCAGGATGTGGCTGATGGGACAGCCTGATGTTGCTCCAGCCCACCAAGAAGGACAGAAGTAGGCCTGCCCAGGGCTGTGAATTTCTGCAGGTCACTTCATGTGAAATATTAAACACTTGCCCTTAGGAGAACTGAGAAATAAGCCATCATCCCTCTCGTCTGTGTGAATAGCTCCTGCTGCCCAGCAGGGAGATCAGTAGCTGATATCCTGAAACTCTTAACTCCCTTCGGAGGTACGCCCCACTGCAAGCGTGCTGCGTACACAGGGATCACCACTGCCCCTCGTAAAATAGGCAAAGCAACGATTCCAGACCCTAATGCCAGCACTAGTCCCCTCTGAAAATAGTAACAATCTGTGAGGATTATTACGGGACAGTTATCCATCTTATTGATTAGCCTCTTGGTTAATACGCTGGGTTAAGCTGTCTCTCAGCACTGTGTTAGGAGTGAGGACTGGCCAGTAACTTGCCACCTAATCAAGCATTAGCTTATGTTATCAGCAGAAGGTGGTTGGGCTTTTTCTTCCCTAGAAAAATAGTTTGTAGATGTGACTCTTGCTGCCTTGGTCTCCCAGTAGGGACTCTATTGAACAACATCCTTCCCTTGTTATAAAATCCATCACGTAATCTCTTATCCTGAAGAGTGATCAAAGTTATTTGTCAGTTCAGTTATGAAACTGTCCAATTATAGAGAGAAAGAAAAAAAATCTCCCAAACAAACCACCCCTTATGTAACTATTTTTCACTCTCGAGCTTGCAGAATTGTAAGCAGTTGCGGAGCTGCGTTTCCAGCAGTAAGCAGGCAGAGCCTCCACCCGAGAGGTCTGACGAGGAGCGGCAGGGATGGAGGGGTGGCGGGGAGCTTCTTGAGGTGCAGGAGGGACTCTTCAGAAGTAGCACAGTGATGAGAGTAGCAAATGCTTCAAGGACAGCCACTGGGGATGCGTTAACCCACTTTATTAGCATGAGCATCATATGCTGTGAAGCTTTTCCAGCTGGGAAGGTCACGTACTGCTTTTTAAGTGGAGACACTCTGCCTTTCAGGTGGGGCACAGCAGATGTTCTAAAATGTCATGGCGTAGCAGTGTTTTTGAGAAAGGAACTTTCTAAAAAAGAAACTTTGAAGGAATGTAAAAAACAACTGCCGATCCTCAAAGTTCTCCAAGAGCCCAGGATCTGCGTGCTTGTGATAGCGTCTAAGAGTCTTCTGCTAGTATGGTGCAGCACTGGAAAGCTGAACAATAACACTTCTGGAGGACAAGAACATCCAGTAAATGTCCAGCAACACTTTCTTACAGCTCTTGAGATTTCCACTGGTGGTCTCTTTGCCCTGCGTTGACCACGTGCTATCCTGCATTGCTGGTAAGACACAGCCATCTAGTTTTCCTGGTGAGCCAGGGAGGGCTCATGTCACAAGAGAGTGTATCAGAAGAGGAAGGGAGGAACTGGCCACTTGCATGAGGATGGGTTTGATGAGGTTTGGTGATGGCTCCAAGCGCAGTTTCAAACGAGGAGGGCAGTAAACCATGAATTTGGTAGAGTCTCAACATTACTCCTTTTGATTTTGGTACTGGAAAACAGAGCCCAGAGCACGGGTACGTCCTGGCGTTGTCCTCCTTGGCAGCTTTGCCTTTGGACTCATGAGGTAGGACAGTGTGAGAGGTGTGTCTGTCACTTGCCTTGCAGCTGCTGCCAAGAAGCGATAGAGCCAAGGATGTGCTTGTGTCTTGTCTCTGTTTGCTTTTAGTGGCTGTTTTTACCTGCTTTAGCTGCATAATTACCATGGCACAGCCAGCCCGTCAGGCGCATAGGCAGGAAGAGCCAAGCTCTTGCCTAGGGAAAAGGATCTGCAGCAGAGGAGTGGTGTGCTTCTCCGTCTGTTGCTGCATCATACAACTGCTGGAACAGAGGAAGGAAAGGGATGGGTACGAGAATGGGCAATGCCAGCTTCTCTCTTTTCATCCCATGTCCTGTTGAGAACTCACCTGCTGGGGTGCCATAGTCCCAAACTCTTCACAGCCCTCTCCACAGCCCTGTTCCCCCTCTCAATGTACTGTTTCCAGTGGAGGACAGAGTCCCATTTCTCAGCTGATGAGTGACCAGAAAAGCTAATGCTTTGGGAACATCACAGTGTCACAGCTCTAAAGACCATGAATGATCTTGGAGTGCTGTGCGCCTGGAGGCTGCAGCCTGTATCTGCTTGCAGTGCCAGTGGGAGTCCCTGTTGGCGTAGTCCTGGGACAGAGCTTCTGTTTCACGGAGTATACAGTGAAGGTTATTGCAGGAGAGTCCGTGGGGCATTCTGCTGCTCTGGGACAAGTCAATAAAATGTTCCAGTAGTTTCTCCCCTTTTGAGGAGGGATCTATGAGCCACTGTCTCACGCTAAATTGCCTTGCAATGCTGCAGAGATCTGCCTTCACATCCATATGGTTTTGGCACTCCAAGAACTTTCTGGGGGCCAGGGGACATACTGCTTTTGTACATCGGTATAGGCTGAAGGATTTTGCCAGCTCTGAGCAAAAGGGATGAAGAAGATCCCAAGAAACAGAAGAGCGGGCAGAGTCCTGGGCTGAAGGGGAGTAATTTGTTTTGGGCACCTTTATCTGCGAGCATTTTGCTGATGCACAGGAACTCCTCAGCACTACGGAGACCTCCACATGATGACGGCGTGCGATCCCTTTACGGAGTGAGGGTGGTGGAGCAGGTTCTGTTGGTTCAAGGGGAGAGCTGGCTTACTTTTGGAGTATCTCCTCTCGAGGGAAGGAAGACTGACCCTGCCCTGAAGTTCCTAACAAGTCTATTCCATCTGTCCTCAGGCAGTGATGAGCTGTTGCTGGGGAAGGCCTGCGAAGGAGCTTAGCTGCTCATCGCATTTTGCTGCATTGCATTTGGAGGTGCCTGCGTGTGGAAGAAGCCATTTGGGTCGGTTCAAAGGATGAAAGCGCTAGACCGCTCTCAGACTCCCAAGTCTCCTCTAGTCTGGCTCTGCTGCCAGGGTTCATTAAAGACGGGTTGCAGTTCTGGCATAGAGATAAGGCGCAATCGAAAAGCAGCCCATCACCTCAGCCACTCTCCCTTTGCCAGTGAACACCTTCTTACTAAGCCTCTGGAAGTCCTTGCTGGCCTGTCACATCCCTGGATGAGGAGGAGTAGCCGTTCAGTGCGGGTGGAAGGCGAGGGATTCCAGGTGGGTCAGTGCTTGCTGCAGGAAGGCTCGCTGCGCTGCAGTGTGTGCTGGAAGCCTGTGCTAGTTCATCCTCTGGGTCCCACAGGGGCCCTTGGGGAAGGCTGACTGTACCAGCTGTCACCGGGATTTGCTGAGGAAGGCCAGTCTGGGTCCTCCTTCGGCTGTTCATCCTGCCGTGCTTGGGGTAGGCCAGGGCTGAGCAGGCCTGAAGCACTGGCTGGCAGGAACTGTTTGTGCCCAGTGTCTCACCTCCTTACCCCTATGAGAAGTAAAGGGGCAAACAGCAAGGGTTCGGCAAATGCCGTTTCTGCTTCTGCGATGGACTGTACTCCAGTAAGGCTGTTTGGTCCAGGACCCTCTATTTCTTCATTTTAAGTCTTCATTCTCCCAAGCAGCTTGCGGCGAGGCAGAGAAAGCAAACACGGAAAGAAACACACAGGTTCCTCTTTGCAACACAGTCGTACAGGAGCTATTTGTGATGTACTGACATCAGGGTGTGGAGGGACATACTGGGATAACAAAGGGGAAGCACCACGCAGGCTGCTCAGTCCATTTTCACTAATTTTGCTCCTTAATTCCAGGCTGATATTAGATCCAGGGAGTATATTCGGAAGCAGCTGTGTTCACCACTGGAGATGATCTCTTCTGAGCCAGAGAGGTAGGTGAGTGGGCAGCCCAAGCAGCTCCCTCTCCAAAGGGGATCTGCTCATGTAATGATCTTCAGTAATGGCATTAAAGGGACAGACGGGGTAACAAGGTGAGCTCAAGTGACATCAGGATGTATGCTGCCTCCATAAAGGGTGATTTCTGGTGATTGTAGCCATGCTACTTCACACGTTTCTTCTGCAGAGCACCGTGTCCTAGGCTGGGGAAGGTCGTTGGGGATTTGGTCTGTTTCTGGCGCCTGTGATCAGCAAAGCACTAACGCCCACAGGTGTGACACAAGGGTGAACAGAAATATCCTGCAGGGAGCTGGTTTCTGCCCCCAGAAAGCAAGGGGAGGGTCAGACTCCCCCACTCTTACATAATGTAGGCCAGCGGCTGCTCTGTTTATCGGTGTAAATCCATAGCAAGTCCACTGAGGTGTAGGAGTTCCTTGCGTTGTGGCTACGCTGCCTCTTCAGCATAGTTCACGAGAGTCTGTTGTTGGGTTCCCTCAGACCCACAGCAGTACCAGGCTGGAGAGACACCAGCTAGCCCTGCCCTGAAGTGCGTCAGGACTCAAAGCCCACTCTGCTCTGAGGGTCCTGATGGAGCAGGAGGAGCGAAGGTGGCCGGTGGCGGTAGTGAGGGATTACTTACGTTGACTTGAGGCAGCTCTTACGGATTCCTTAGGACACCGGGATGGTGCAACTCACCATGCTCTGCTCAGCTCTTCGATTCTTTGAGTCATGCAGCCAGAAGTGAAAGAAGGGGCTTCCGCTGCTCTTGTAGCGGCAGTTGCGCAGCGCGGCCAGGCCACGGGGGTAGCCCTGTGCAGTGCCAGGCTGGGCGTCCCCCGGTTGTGCTGGAGCTTTGTCTCTAACACCTTCCTGCCACGGCAGATGCTGAAGCTCACAGAAAGGCCAGCTAGTTCGGAGGTCTGTGCAACAGAAAAAACAGTCTCATTCCATTTATAACCATATATCTCAAACCCCATGTATCTGAGCACCTTATGCACCAAGTGACATAGTTATTTGGTCTTCTTGGTTTCTACTTTTTAAGTCTGTGACCCTTCCTTGGTTTTGTTCCTAGCAGAAAAAAGGAGGCTGAACTGGATGATTAGTCAGATGCCAGAAGAAACTGCAGGTCTCCTCTTCACTGGATCCTCTCCTCCACCAAGACCGTGGTTCTGTCGCATGCAACAGCCGAGTGCCGCCCCAGGGGAGAGCAGTGCGAGGCCGTGTCAGTCAGGACAGGGCCAGCCGCTGTGCATCGTTCTGGTGGGCAGGCAGACCAGCTTCTGTTCAAGGATAACGCTTAGAGCATATTTCTCAGGGTTGATTTTTAAGCATTGTAAAAATATTTGTGTAAGCAAATGTACGTTTGTTAAGTTTGCAACAGCTTGCTTGAGTACTTGGGCAATTGCAGGAGGTGATTTACAAAGAGGTGCTGAGGCACTTAGTTACAAACCAACTCCAGAGCTGGCCTTTGGCTCCCACCGCACCTCTGTGGCACAGAGACTTCCCTTCTCGTCATTTTTGGAACAGCTTCCACCTAGTCCCTGCAGCCTGTACTTTCACATTCGCTTTGCACATCTCCGGGGAACAGAAGGCCAGTACGCAGCTCCGGCTGGTCCTGACAGACGGGCAGAGGACGCTGTGTTTCAGGCGGGCGTGTGACTCACGAGGGAGGGGACGGAGCCAACAGTCTGCTGCGGATTTTGGAAGAGGCACGGAGGTCTGAGCTCCAGTACCTGAGAAGCTTTCTGTCTGTTTGGTGTCAGTGGCTTCTGCGTGGCTGCTGCCTTGGTGCCATGCAGCAGCGACCAGACCGCGGTGGCTGTGTGCGGGTCATTATCTGTGCGGGGCAAGTGGTGCTCTAGTGTTGCTGGTCTTGGTGGGAGCTTGCTCTGCGTTGCTGCTGAAGCACGATTCAGACGGGAGGGCATTATGGCACCCAGACTCGCTGGGTGTTACCGTCACCCTCTGTGCGGTGGCTGGGGCAGGGGGCTCGTGGTGCAGACCAGCTCTTCCTGAAGGAAGGATCATCTCGGGGGAAAGGAGAATTTCCCATCAAGGAGAATGGGGAGCGAGGTCCTTCCGAATACACAAATCAGTCAGCACGGCCAGATCCCAGGCTTGAGTTTCTGCAGTCTGAGTGGACTGGGAGCATTCATGTCGGGTCAGGAGGAAGCTCTCTGTGCCCGGTACGCTTGGACCAACACCCATCAGTTAAGCCATTTGCGAAGCTTTGCTTCAGCAGCAGAGCACAGAACAAACAGTTTCTATCCCTGAATCAATACAGCGAGTCTCGTCCAATTTGCAGGGCTAGAGCTTTTCCTCCGAAGGCGTGGGTTCCTCGTTGTATTCGGCAGGTTATTCCTGACCATTTCCGAAGAAAACTGGAACAGATAACGTGAGTTCTCGAACACAGCCCAAACTCTGGCATGTTGGTTTAAAAAACCGTGGCTCTGTAAGATTCCAGCCTGAAGAGGAAAAAGGATGTTTTCCTGGGATTGGAGAGGGGTGCTCAGGGTCAGGACTCCTATGGTCTGTTTTAAATGCTGCCAAGCACTTTTGCATAAATTTATCTTGCAGCTTTTGTTGCTCTTTTTCTTGCCGCCACCTCAGTCTCGGTGCTGCTTGGGGTACAGAGGACATTCAGTCCCTTTTGCATGTCTGTGCAGCCTCTGCCAGATCGGAGTCCGGGCTGGTTCCTCCTTCAGTGCTACGCCCTGAAACCTGGGTGGGAAAAAGGGAGGAAGCAACAAACTTGGCTCCCCCGGGGCCCGTTGGGGAGCTTTTTTGGGCCGGTCCTCGGGAGTGTTGAAGAGGGGGACAGGTGCGGACAGGGTGCTTCCCAAAAAAACCCTTGCTGATTGGTATGTTTTAAAAGACAAAGCCAGAAGCAGCTGCAGTTTTCAAACCCCATGAAGGAGCCTGCCATCTCCTGGGAAGCTTGAAAGCTGTTTTCACATGGGAGTTTGTTACGTGGGTGGACAGAGACTGGGAAGGGAAAAACGTCGCAATGGAAGCGTGCTCCTTTGATGGCGGTGATGTGCGTGGGATCAGAGGGGCTGCCTGGCAGGCCAGGGGAAGAGGGAGCGTTTGGTTTTGTGTCTGACGCTGGCTTTGGCGGGGGACAGGGATGCGGGAGGCTGGTGGGCATCCCTCCCCGGCCGAGCGGACGCGAGGGCAGCCTTCTCGCCTCACTCCCAGCGCCATGGCTGCTGCACCTCTTCTGACACAGCCGTGTCTCCCAGCTCGACGGAACAGCGTGAAGATGGAGCCTCCCAAAAAAGCAACCCCACGACCATGCTGACTGCCAGCTCGAGAAACCAGTGAAACAACCGAATGCCGTGGGAACAGCCTCCCCCGGTGCTGCCGCCCGCCCTCCTCCGCTGTGGGGACACCCGGAGCTGTCTGGGGGGCAGCGGGAGCTGGGGCCCTCGTGGCCAGCCAGGCCAGCTGCTCTGCTAGCCCGGCCAAAATGCTGCTTCCCGGCTCCCAGGTGTGATGGGGAGGGGGCCCGGGCAACGACCCGCAGCTGGAGTGGGTGGCGGGGAGGGCTGCGGCAGCCTGGGCGCTCTTGTGAGGGAGGAGAATTAATCTGGTAATTAGCAGCCGTGGCCCGCTCTCCCTGCAACAGGAAACGCAGTCTGGCTTAGCAAGGAAGGGCTTGCGGGGCGCAGCTGCCTGCACACGGAGGTCTGCTGGGGCAGGAACCCCCACACCCCCTGAAACCGCCTCGGCACACGGCCGGGTGCCTTCGGCTCCGATCCCAAGCACCTCCGATCCCTTTCTGCCAAAAAACTGACGGATGTGGGGTGAGCCCTGCAGGACCCCTCCAGCTGGCAGGGGCAGGGGTATTAACTAGTGAGTTCTTACTGGGAGGAACTGGTCTGGGATCTTTCCCAGCTCTTCCCAGGAGCCATGGGAGCACTGTCAGCAGTGAACAGTTTGTCCGTTTCTCATTCCAACCACATGCGAAGCAGCAACTTCACTAAACCACGGGGACAGGGTCTTCTAAAACCTGTCACAAATGTAGGCACAAAGGACACACTGTGGGCAGGGGACAGCTGTTTCTTAGCTCTCACGGGCAGAACACCAGAGAAATCCCATCTTTTTTTGCTGGTTACCTTGGCCCAGGGAGCAGCCAGCCTGTGCTGGGGTGCCACAGGACCAACCCAGGCTCATCCCAAATTCTGGGTCACACCGCTCCCGCTGCAAATCTATCTCGGTGCTCCTGAAGCGCCTCGTTTGGCTCAGCTGTGCCAGAGGAGGGGGTCTGTCAGGGAGCGGGGGGGCTCGTGCTCTGGGCATTGTCCTGCTAGAGAAGGGGTTTCCTCAGCAGACGGGTCTGTAGCTCCTCCTGACCTGGCTGCGCGGCTGAAGCAGGTGAGTGGCTGCGGTTTTAAGTTCTTCTGATATATTGGTGATTTTGTGTGCTTCTGGTTGGTGTTTGACCGTGAGAGGGCTGGGGTGCGCTGGTCGGTAGAGGTTCCGCAGCAAAAGATGTGGGCTGGGCTACGCTGAGCTCAGTTTCTCAACAGGAATGGGGAGGCTCTTGCTGTCGTGGGTCTGCAGCTGGGGGTTGCCTTCTCCTGCTGGCCTCCGGGCTTTTTGGCACGTGTAAGGGCCGTGCATTCACCCTGCGAGAGAGCTGGGGCTGGTAACGCTGCAGGCGAGCTGTGCCCCGCAGCCTGCCTCACTGCAGGGGAGATGCCTCTGCCCGGGGGGGGTAAAGTGGGGAAAAAAGCTAACCGAAAAAAAAAAGACAAAAAAAAGATAAAAAGCGTCACTGTGCACTGCTTCCCCCGGCATCGCCGCTGCCGCCGCTTCCCTCTGCGTGAACGGACGCGTCACCGTGCTCTTATTATTGCATGCAGGTAAACTCCTGAGATCAGATGATTTTGGATTAAAGTCACCTTTACAGGGTTTAGATGGAGGAGGGGAGTTGCCTTGGTGGTGAGACCTTGCAGCCCTCTCTGCAGGCCCGGGGGAGCTGAGGGCTCGGTTCTGCTTCGGTTTAGTGTTTGCTCGTACTGTGCGATGCTCTCTCAGCGGCCGGAACCTGGGCAGGCGGTTAAACAAACGGCCTAATCTCTGTGTTTGGTGTCTACTTGTGGCTCTCTGAGCACAATAAGGGATTAACTTGGTCTTTATCTAATTGGCTTGTGAACTAGGGAAGGGAAAATCGCTTTGTAATGCATGAAACCTGCTCTTAATGGAAACTCAGAGACCAGAGCCCGAGTGTCCTTCCTAAATAAACTCGGAGGCATCTCTTCCTTTTAACTCTCCGTTTGCTGGAAATTAGCTTTTCTGGGTGTTAAGTATTTGTTCTCTGGTTCCCAACAACTTACTGCTGACTTGTTAGAAAGCCTTGCCTTTTGTTATCACCAAGGACACTTTTCTCTTTAACGTTTCCATCCGTGACTGTTCAGGAGCCTCTGAACGGGTCTGATTGCTTGGGAACTCCGCAGTGCTGCTGGTGATCAGGGTGTCGAAACCAAAGGGGAGGAAGATGGGGGGGATGAAGGAAGGAGATTGAATCCTCTCTAGTGGCTGTGGTGGGGGCTCTGTAAGAAAGCGAAGATTGTGGGGATAGTTCCTCAGCTTCTCAGCACGGTGAACAGCGCACCGTAACGCAATCCTTGCCCCTCTCCTGTGTGCCTAGAGGATGGATTGAGGACGACTACCTTTGATTAAACTAATCTGCCACCTCCACCGCCTTATCATTCGGGCGGTGCTGCCAGGTGGGGCTGGGCTGTAGCACTGGCATCCTCCCGCTCCGCTCCGCTCCGGGTGGCTGCTCCGTAGCCCGTACTGTGGGGATAGCGCTGTGTGGGTTTGGATGTCCTGACTCCCTGCTGTGCTCGCCATACGAGATGTGGCACCCAGACAGCCCTGCAGAACGGTTCCCGCCGGCGTGGTGTTGGGGGTGTGGAGCGTGCCTAATCCCTCCCCTGCGTGAGAGGGGATGCGTGAGGAGGAAAGCTTTAAAGAACTGCCTGTTCTTGGGAATGCTTGGATCTGCCTGGCCTGTGCAGCCTCCCATGCACGGCATCTGTGTGCGGGGCACGTGGCCGCGTGGCTTTCTGAGCCACAGCAGCGAGGAGGGGGCTGCGTGTCCCCCAGCCACTGCCCTGCAGCCAGCTCCTTCCTCCAGGAAGCTGGTAATGAGAGCAGGAACCATTTCTTGGCTTCCCTGGTGGGGAGGCTGGAGGGAGTCGCTGGCCCTGCTGAGATGCACATGTTGGAGAGCCCTTTCTGGCTGTCGTGCCGGAGGCTCATCAAGAGACACAGCCTGCGCTGGCTTAATTAAACCTGAGCCGCCCCATGTGGAGCCTCCTCACTGCAAGCTTGGCTACTGCAGGCCAGGCTCAGCCCTGCATGCAGTTTGGGGCAGATCAAAGGCTGCTTAAGAGCTTCTCCGTGCAAACCCTGAGCCTGCGTAAGGAGACAAACCCATTCCCCTTGTGAACCTGGTATTGGTGCCACCCTTCCAGGTGGGAGCTTCTCACCTGCCCCCTGAGAGCTCTTACAGCCACTTGTTTTACGGCTTTGTCTGTCCTCTGAGGATATGAAGGGAGATGGAAGATTCGTGCCAGTCAAATGCTGGATGGTTTGTTCTGCTACAGATTTCTGGATCTGCTTCCTCCACATTTTTTGTGGACACCTAGAGATTGGGAAGGAAGACCTCTGCACGTGCGCTGCTTATTTGGGGTCCCTTGATAAGGGAGAGAAGATGCTTTAGGATGCAAGTCTGTTTCTTCTCTGGTTGTTGAGGGATTCTAGATGAGTAACTCAGTCACAGATGTTTAAAGCTGGGTGAGATGAATTCCCACCTCCGTGTCTGGAGCTTGTGGTAGGCTAGATGCTGCCTGTGCAGTCTGTATTGCAAGGACTGAGTTCTGGTGACTGAAGGTTTGTATTTCAGGACGCTCTTGCTGAGGACAAAGAAAGTGGTTGTGTTGGGATTTCCCCCCTCCCCAGCCCCAGTTCTCATTCCTCTCCTCCGTTTGGCTTGTGCTGCTCAGGTAGATCGAGGAGGGGCTGTTTCCCCGCCGCTTCCCCAAACCAGCTCCATCTGTAGACTGGCAGCATCGAGCCATCACCTGGGCGCAGCGTGCACCCACGAGCCGCAGGGCTCCTGCCACCAGCAGCTGAGCTTCCCCTCCCGCCTCTCCCGTGCGCTTGGCTTGCGTAGAGCTGGTCGGGGCAGCTGTGTGCCCTGGGCTCTGTCCCTGCTGCTCTGCTCGGAGCGGGGCGGGGGGGGCCGTTCCCCAGCTTTGGGCCCCAACGTCTGGCTGCAAACAGGCATTCTTAGTGTTGGTCCTCTCTGGGACAGCTGAGCCTCATCAGGGCATCCAGAAGCCTCTTGTGCCTTGGATGCGACGGTCGGTGCTAGCAGAGAGTGCCTCTGCGTGCCGAGGGCACTGGTGAGGTAGGGAAGCATCGCCGTTCCCTTGCAGTTGTCTCCTTTTGCCCTGTAAATAGTCCTGCGCCCCAGCCGCTCTTCCCTTTGTTGGTCTCGGCTGATCCTCTCCAATACTGAGGCAGACACCTCTTGCCAGAGTCCTGCCAGCCCCCTGGCTGTATTTTAAGGCCATATTAATTAAAAGCAAATGAGTGGAGTTTCTCTTGACATCCACATTAATAGCAAATGAGATAATTATGAGCCGTGTCGTTAGGGCGATGGAACAGCTTGTAGAGGGCTCAGCCCAAAAAAAGGCAGCAGACGTGCAGTGCACACATAGATCTCTACTTTCTGGGGGCAGGGGCCGTGTCCGAGCAGAGCTGGGGCCGTGTCCCCCCCCGAGAGGCGACTGGGGAGGGGGAAGCCAAGAGGGTGGGGGTGGGAGGCAGGGGATGCATGAGCTCTTGGGCAGATGAGAGCGAAGACCCGATTTCTTTGTGACACCCGCTCTTCTAGCCCCAGGGCCAAGAGTACCCGCCTGGGTGGAGGGGAGCTGGCTGAAGGGGGCCGTGAGCCTCGGCGGGCGGGGGCAGAGCCTCGCCCGGGCAGATCGACCCAAGCAGCCGTACCGGGCTTGGGACCACGGGGCGCCCCACACGGGAGAACGTCTGGGGCTGGGGGACGCGGGAAGGTGCCCATGCCATCTCTTGGGGTACTGGCTGGATTTATTGGGGGCCAAAGAGCCATTGATGCTGAGCGGATGGGGCAGCGAGCCTCCTCCCGTGGCGCCTGGGCTCAAGGAGGAGGATGGGCGGCAAAACAGAAGGAGAAGTGGGGCTGGCGGCTCTCCTGGAGGGGCGGCCCCCCGGCCCCCTGCACATGGGTGCTCTGCAGGTCCCCGCGCGCGCCGGCTTTCTTTGCGAGGGCGTGCTCGGAGCGCTTCTGTCCCCGTTCCGGAGGCCTGAGCAGCTTTAAAACCACAAAATAAAGGCCATAAAATCAGCCTGTAATTAATTCTTGGTTGAGTTCCCAACTCAAGGGCTTGATGCAGAATGTTTCCTTAGGAACGTGCTTTTTCTTGCTGTTCTTGGACTCGCTGCTTGGCTTGTTGTACCTCTGCCTGCAAACCCCCAGCTGTTCGCACTCCGCTGCTGGTGCTTATGAGCTAGTGCATTGGGTTTTATTTTTTTTAAATGTTATATTTATTGAGCACTCCTGAGAACTTTGTGCACGGGAGGCCCCTGGTGAAGGCAGGGACTCCTGCCTCGCGCCCCGCCTGACGTAGGTGGCTCTGCCGGGAGGACGAGCATCTCCCGGCTGATGTTTTGGCTGGAGCTGTTTCTCTTGTGTGGAAACAGCTCCCGTTTGTGTGCTGATTAGGAGGATGTGATGAACCGGGCCAGCGGCATGTCTGGAGGGAGGGCTGCATGCCCGCGATGACAGGCGCGGGAAGGAGATGAAAGGGAGGAGAGGTGGTGCTGCGAGCCAGCTCTGCTCCTGTGTCATCGCTTGAAAGAGAAATGTCCATCTTCTTCAAGAGCATTATTGCCTGCTAATAAAATATCAAACAAATTCTTAAGAGAGTGTTTAGGATCTGAAAGCCTGTGATAAATCTGGTGGCTTTGCAACTTGCTCAAAACTACGGTGGGTAGCAATGTGATTAAAGCTCTCTGATTAACACACATACCTTGTTTGTCATGAGTAGGATCGGGAGGGTTTGGGAAATCCAGCTGGCATGTAACAAGGTTACTCCAACAAATTACTTGGATATCAATTAGTCTGCTAGGTAAATGTCACCTGGTTTCTCTTTGTTTGCAGTAAACTGGTATCCAATTAATTGGACACGGTTATTGCTTGTGACTGACACCGCTGCGGCCACTACAGCCTCGGGGGCAGGCAGTGGGGCAGGGCAGCACTGGCAGCGGCCAGGCTCTGCCCACCCGTGGGGCAGCATCAGGGCCGGGGAAATCCCTTGAGGATAACGTCGCAGCCTCTCCCGGTGCCCCCGCTGAGCGGAGGCCCCCTCCGCAGCCCCGGGGGTGGGCACCGAGGGTCGAAGCCCCACGGTCAGGCTGGTCTGCGACACCGTCCCTGCAGCTGGCCGGAGCCTCCTCTCTCCTTCCAGCTGAGGGTGGATATTTCATTTTGCTGCAAATAGCTTCCCCTCACCGTGCCACTCGCCGTTCTCCTGCCTCCTTCCCGGGAACTGCCAAGCCGCGCTTGGACCGTGCGGCTGCAGCGCCTGCAGCAAGGGAAGCAGCTGAGGATGGAGAAGCCGCCCCCTAAATCGCACCAGCAGTTGGGTAAAAGAGGGCAGAGCTGCAGCAGGAGCGTGGGAGCGATGGTGCCCTTGGGAAGGGTCCTGGATGTCGGGTGCGTGACGGCTCTGCGAGGTGGATGGGGCTAAGGAAGGGTCACGGCTGGAGCATCAGGGCTGAGGACTTGCAGCCGGGGTGGCCGAGCACAGCGCAGAGGGGCCGTGGGCACATCTGGCTCCGGAGAGCTCTCCTGCTCTTGGAGAGAGCCTGGAGATGAGCCAGGCAGCCCCGGCCATCCCTGGGGATCTGGCAGCTCAGCACCCCCGGGATGAGCCGCAGGAGCTGGGTGCTGGGGCTGGGTGCGAGCAGGCGGTGCTGTGCCGGGGAGGCTGGTGCCGGGGGCTCCTCTCCCAGCCCTGGGTGCCTCCACAGAGCTCGTGAATATTAATGACACCAACATATGGGCGATCTGGGGAGGGAGAAGAAAGGAGCAGAAAGCGTTGCCAATTGTCAAGCACAGCCCACCCCAAATCTAACGTCGGTGCAAGAAACCAACGCGGTCTCTGGGCTCAGGGTGGTGCTGGGGGAGCTGGGGCTCTGCTGGGGAGTCAGGGTCCTGCTCCCCTCTGGGGAGGGAATAAATCAGCACAGCTGGGTCCCCTTGGGGCTTTGCCCACCCCGTCGGGGTATGGGGGTGAGAGGCCGGGTGGGCAGGAGGGTGTGCGGGTGTCTGGGGGGAGCCTGCCGGTCTCCGGCTTTCATAAGCGCTTGAGTCAGCGGTGTGACGGAGCTTTGCATCTCTCCTCCCTGGCAAGAGGGGACTTGCAGGGTGACCCGGGCCTTTGCACCCCTCCTTTGCTCTCAGCCAGCGGGGCTGGGGGCAGCCGCTGGCGTGGG
This sequence comes from Sagittarius serpentarius, assembly GCA_034782735.1. Classification (NCBI taxonomy): domain Eukaryota; kingdom Metazoa; phylum Chordata; class Aves; order Accipitriformes; family Sagittariidae; genus Sagittarius; species Sagittarius serpentarius. The sequence goes on along the minus strand of JAVKLA010000002.1, from coordinate 37,667,516 downwards.
GCTGCCCTATGGCATCTCAGACTTGCGTAAGAGCCTCGCCGGGATGATAAATGTTAAAACCCGCTGCAGGCTATCGCTGACCCCATTTCCAGCATCGCCACGGGTCTTGTCATCTGTTGCTTACAGCCTGCGTGCAGATGGGCTGACGGGGAGCTAAGGGTTGGGAGAGGGTGTGTGGGGACCCCTGGGCTGTGACCCTGCTGCAACCCATCCCTCCGTGGGTTAAGCCTCCTGTGCCCAAGCCGGGGCAAACAAGATACTCGGGGTCCAGCTCAGCTTCGCTCCCCGTAGATTTCTGCTAAGCAGAAAACGAATGCTAATTACACAGCATAATTAGTGAGGGGCTGCATCTATTTTTAATCGGCTTGGGAAGATACATTCTTCCTTCTGCTCCTTGCTCACCGGCAGCCTCTCCCGTGGTGGAGCAGTGCTTAGTCGGGACCGTCCAGTGGGAAATCAGTTGCTAGTCCCCCTCTCTGCACCCCTGGGATGGGGCTGGGATCCCCCCTGGGATCCCCAGCCGGAGAAGCATCCCTCCCCGCACCCCCCCCGCCCCCCAAAAAAAGAAAACTCCACTCCTTGGTGGAGTCTGAGCTCCTGCTGAGATCCCAGCCCCTCCGTAATCCATCAGGGGTGGATGGAAAGGATGGAGGAAATCAGCTCAGCTCTGTCGAGGCGGCGTTCAGCAGCAGCTGGGAAAATCGCAGGAGGAGGAGCCCGGGAAAAGGTTGCAAAAATATTCTGAGAAGGCAAGGCGGCGGCGGGGGGGGCGAGGGCAGCCCAGTTTTCTCCGCAGCTCCCTGCCCCTGCTGTGGGTGGGCTGGGGTCTCCCTGCTGCTGGGGGGTGCCCGGTGGCAGCCCTGGCTGGGGAAGGGTCGCTTCAGAGGAGGTTGCGGGGTGCAAAAAGCAAACTTGGCTCTGAAACATTCAGCAGAGAGCTGCAAAGTGCCATTTACAGTGGGTACGTACATCTGCTGCAGCCACGGGGGAGTCCCAGTCCTGCAGGTTGTGGCACCAGTGAAGCTGTGACACACGTGGCCAAAAGCGATAGGTAAGAGGGGACACGTTTGCAGGACCCCCCCCGGAGAGCAGAATTCTCTTCCTGCAGCTGGCAGCAGGGGAGGCAGCAGCTTGGAAAGATCCAGAATTACCAGGATTCTTCCAAAATTGCTTTAAAACTAACCCTTGGGGTGGGATGCAGCAGGGCTGGCAGGGAGCTGCTGCTGGGAAGGACAGATCCTTCCACCGGGCCTGGGGGCTGCCTGCGGCTCGTCCCTCTGCAGAGACCCTCCCCTTCCTGCTGACCCGAGTGGGCCAATACCACGGGTTAGGGGACAGGAGACTGAATTGTTTTCAGCCGAGGGGACTGAAGGGTAAAAGTATCATTTAACTAATTGAAGGGCTGCACAGAAACAGGCTGATGGCCGGGAGGTGAATCCAGATCTCTCTGGGGCCCTGGGGTGGGTGTATGCAGGATTTGGACCACCAGCAACCTGGTGGGCCCCCGGTGGATGGGGACGGGGCAGGTTACTCGGTGGGAGCCGTTTGCCTGCGGTGCTACTGGCGGCTGAGCTGGTCCCCAGCACCCGAAATATTCCCAGAGCCCAAGCTGCCGGAGACGGGCTGTTTAGTGAGCAGTGCTGGCGCGTCCCCCTTTTTGAATCATCCCGTGCAAAACAGCCCTCCCCGACCTCCCCGCTCCGTCCTTGCCCATCCCGCCTCCGCCGGCCACACACTCCGAGCTGCCGGGGTCGCGGCTGCCTCCCCTCTGCTGCCCAAAATGATTTCCTTCCCGAGCCGTGCCGGGCGCGGCTGCTAACCCGTTACCGCAGGACAGCAGCGCTGCCCTGTCCTGGTATCTACCCCCCACGCATCTCCCCAGCTCCGGCAGCCGGGCTGCGCCGCGCGGGGTGGTCCCAGCCCTCTGCACGTGCCGGCGCGTGGGCACCTCGCCATGCTCGCGCAGCAAAACGGAGCATCTGCTTGTCACCGCCTCGTCCCCGCGTCGCTGGAGGAGGCTCTGCTGGGCCTCGCAAAGACGGCAAGTGGCAGCGCCGGGGCTTTTCGCTGCCCTTGTGACCCGGGGAGGGGGGGTCTGGTTTAAGGGGGGGTGCCGGTGCGGTGGGAGCGGGCGAGACGTGCAGGACTGGGGGGCTGGCGGGGCTTGCCGCAGGGCCGTGCCTTGGAGCCCGCCGGCGCGTCCCACAGCAGTGCTCTGGGCCGATGTGCCCAAAGCTGCCGTGGGGTCCACGGGCTGCCGCGGTGCCGCAGGACCTCTGCAGGGCTCTCTGCCCCTCACCAAGGCTCCCGAACACCTCGTGGGTTTGCATAAACCCTGCAGCCACCGAGAGCCGAATTAAACTGCAGAATCTGGGCTATCAAAGGGAGCCGGTTTGTTGACTCACCTGCTGCAAGCCCTGCGGGACCCCCAGGGCCCCGGGGAGCCGAGCGAGCTCCCGCTCCTCTCCGCCCTTGCCTCTACTGACCCAGTTTCCCGGCAAAGGGGCTGGTGCTCGTCAGGCACCCGCCGCCCCAGGCTGCTGCTGCTGCTCTTAATTTACCTGTGGCTGAGCACGTGAAATGGTGTTTGCTCTTCCAGTGCCATTCGGGCGAAGGCAGCTTTGTACCGGGAAAGGGGTGTCCGTCGGGACGGGCTGCTGTCCCGCCGGGGCCGACGTTCCCCCCGGGGTGTTTGGCGTGAGGTCCCCGCGGGGGTCGTGCCGGCTGTGGCTATGGCAGCGCGGAGGCTGGCGGGAGCTCACAGCCCGAGCGTTTGGAGACCGTGGGGAGGTTTTGCAGCCTGGCTGAGGTCTGAGCTGCCGCGGCTGTGGTGGGAGCCGTGGCTGGCTGGCTGGCTGGCTCGGGGATCTCGGAGCTGTTGTCTTGGGGGAGATTTATCGTGTTACAAATTCATTACTTCTGCTGTAGGAACAGTCCCTGCGAGGTGCTGGAAAAAGATGATGCCTGGCCAGAGGCTTGTCTCGCTGTGCTAAACAGATTTCCCGTTCCTCCGGCCCCGCGGCGCGGGACGGGGGGGGCTGGGGCTGTGCTCTGTGCCTGCCCGCGGGCACCAGCCAGGGCGTCTCTGGCTCCGCTTCAGCGGGGCCCTGGCCGGGTCTGGTTGGGTTTCCGGGGGGGAGGAAGGGCTCGAGGAAGCCCCTTCCTCAGCTGTGCCTCGAAAGGATGCCTGGGCAGGGCTGCAGCCGCAGCGCGGAGGTGTGGGGAGACGGGGCTCTGGCAGCGAAGGCTCCTGAGTGGCATTTGAGGGACACTCTGTCACAGCCGTGACTCACACCTGTGACCGGAACGGTCTGTCAGCCTTGATTTTGTGCCCGGGGTCGTGTCCAGCCGCCTGCAGTGACCCAGCCGGTCCCCGTGCTCCCGCAGCAGCGGCAGGGCTCGGCCGGCTACGGCACCCGCAGCCCCGGGCGCCCTGTGGCTCCGGGGCCCTGCTCCTCCTCCTGCCCTGTTGCTGCGGGGGTCCCTGGGGCAGGGGGGACCGGTGTTTTCCCTCCCCAAATCGGGAAATCCTCCCAGCCCCGCCTGCGGCCCTGAAGCGCAGTGTTTGGCCGCCTGCCTGCCTCCCCGTGCTCTTCCTCCTCCCGTGCTTCGCCGTGCAGCCCGCGAGTTGCTCGCTCAGAGCCACATCCCTGGGGGAGCCCGGCCTGGCACTTGGCAGCTCCCGCAGCGGCAGCTGCAGTGGTGCTCGGTGCTGGCTGAGCTCCTCGGCCCCGTGCTCGCTGCTCGGGGCGTTTATGTGAGGGTTGGAGCTGCTGCCTGAGCCCCCGGTGCTGCGCGGCTCCCTGGCCTTGGGAAGGATGGTGCCCACGCTCCAAACCCCATCCAGGAGCCGTGCTGGGGAGGGGGAGGATGCTTCAGCCTGCACACCCTTCTTCCCGCCATCGTCCCCCCTGCCCCATCACCTCCAGTTTTTTGTGAAATGAAGACAAAGAGCGTTTCTGTTGGCATGTGCCAACATTTCTGTGACTGCCCTGACACAGCCCTGCCCAGGCTCAGAGCTGAGCCCCCCTCGCTGCCCCTGGGGGCTCTGCCCGCCGCACACCGGCTCCCTGCTCCGCGTCTCATGCATATTTAATCCGGGTCTCAGGGAGCCATGTGCTCCCGGCACGCCAGCGCAGGCCAGGCATACGGCATGACACACTCGCTACTCATTAGTCTGACGGCATGTTATTAAGTGCCTAGCATGCCTTTGGCGCTGCATAATAACGACGCTCCGGGATGTTTCTGGACCCAGTGCTGCAGACAGCTTTGCTTGCAGGCGGCCGTTCCCCTCTGGGGTGGGGGTGGGGGGCGTGTGTGCCCCCAGGCCCTCCTGCGCAGGGCAGGGATGCGGGAAAGGCCGTCTCGGGACGTGCCGTCTCTCTGGTTTTCATGGGTGTTTTGCTATAAAATACAGCCGGTTTAATTTTTTTTGCCTAGCCCATCACCTCCTCTCACCTCTTAAAAGCCCTCGGTGGAGCTGACCTGTGCCCGAGGAGCGGGGAGAAAAGGCTGGGCGACGGGGTGCGAAATGCCTGCGCGCGAGAGTAGTTTCTCTTCCGCGTGAGTTGCCAGCGAGAAGTCAGATCAGAGCTGTAAATCCCAGCTGTATCCTGCCCTTAAGAACTCTCCCTCGCCCCCGTCAGTATTCCTGAGCCATCTCCCGAGTCGGGGGGCCTGTCCTCATGCAGCCCAAGATCTCCATCTGCTCCGCTGCTCTAAAAGCCTCCTGGATTTAGTGCGCACAGCGCTGGTGCGGTAACGCTCTCCCTTATCCCTGTGCTTGCAGGGGACGCTAGGCTGGCCGTCACCAGCGTCAGCGAGGCAGAGCTGGTGCTGCTAAACAGCTTTCAGCCCAAAGCAGCAGTTTCTGGTTGCAGGGTGAGGGGTCAGGATCGGTGAGTCTTACTGATGGGCCTGTGCCGCTCATCCCCTCTCGCAGGATCCTCCCTCCCTGCCCGCCCCACCGGGGCCGGCATCGCGGCGGTGGCAGCAGCGCTGGGACGCGCAGGTTGCGCGCCTGGGGCTGCTGCTGTGTGCTGAGCTGCTCCGGGAGGGACGGGCAGGGGTGGCCCTGGGCTGCTCTGCCCCTCGTCTCGCTCCCTGAGACGGCTCTACGCATGGAGGGTTCAATACCCGCGGGTTTTTGTGGGGCTGAGAGGCAGATCGAGGGTCCCCTCGCAGCCTTGGGGAGCCCGGGAGGTGATGAGCCAGCCAGGAGGTTTGTTCCCCCTCTCTTGATGCAAAAGTCTCGGCTCCTCCAGCTCCAGCCCCCTCAGCCGTCACCCACATCCCACCCTGCGTCACCCACATCCCGCCCTGCTCTCGCCCGCAGCCTCCCGCCCGCTCTGCCCCTGCCACGCTGCCGCCGCCCGCCTCGGGGAGCGAGACAGCCCCGCTTTAATCACAGCGATGTTTTTCCAGCTACCAGCAGGGAAAAAAAAAAAAAAAAAAAAAAAAAAAAGCCTGTTGTTAGTGTAGTTTTCTTTATTGCAGTTTAAATTGTAGTGCAGCACAAGCCTCCAGCTGCGGGTATCGTTTCCCTCTCCTGCGGTAGCGGGTGGGCACCGTAGTTTTATCTTGGCACCTGGGATGGCTGAGTGTAGCTGAGAGCCGGCAGGGCCCTGCTCGGAGCTGCGGAGCCGGGCAGCTCACGGCACAGGCGCGGTGCTGCCTGCGGGGAGGGAGA